>OY740781.1:7675837-8210837 GCA_963514005.1 Raja brachyura
GTGATCATGGCTGATCATCCAACTCAGTATCCCGTACCTGCCTTCTCTCCATACCCCCTGATCCCTTTAGCCACAAGTGCCACATCTAACGCCATCTTAAATATAGCCAATGAACTGGCCTCAACTACCTTCTGTGGCAGAGAATTCCAGAGACTCACCACTCTCTGTGTAAAGAATGTTTTCCTCATTTCGGTCCTAAAGGAATTCCCCCTTATCCTTAGACCGTGACCCCTTGTTCTGGACTCCCCCAACATCGGGAACAATCTTCCAGCATCTAGCTTGTCCAACCCCTTAAGAATGTTGTAAGTTTCTATAAGATCCCCCCTCAATCTTCTAAATTCCAGCGAGTACAAGCCGAGTCTATCCAATCTTTCCTCATATGAAAGTCCTGACATCCCAGGAATCAGTCTGGTGCAGATCGAAGGTAGACACAAAATGCTGGAGTAACTCAGCGGGTGAGGCAGCATCTCTGGAGAGAAGGAATGGGCGACTGAGTCCCGCTGAGTTACTCCAGCATTTTGTGTCTTCCTCCTTCTGAAAGGAACGTTCTCTAATTTAGAGGTTATTGCCTCTGGTCCTGGACTCTCCCACCAGTGGAAACATCCTCTCCACATCCAGTCTATCCAGGCCTTTCACTATTCGGCAAGTTTCAATGAGGTTCCCCCCCCATCTGAAAAGACTAGGCTTGTGTTCACTGGAGTTTAGAAGGATGAGGGGGGATCTTATAGAAACATATAAAATTATAAAAGGACTGGACAAGCTAGAGGCAGGAAAAATGTTCCCAATGTTGGGCGAGTCCAGAACCAGGGGCCACAGTCTTAGAATAAAGGGGAGGTCATTTAAGACTGAGGTGAGAAAAAACTTTTCACCCAGAGAGTTGTGAATTTGTGGAATTCCCTGCCACAGAGGGCAGTGGAGGCCAAGTCACTGGATGGATTTAAGAGAGAGTTAGATAGAGCTCTAGGGGCTAGTGGAGTCAAGGGATATGGGGAGAAGGCAGGCACGGGTTATTGATAGGGAACGATCAGTCATGATCACAATGAATGGCGGTGCTGGCTCGAAGGGCCGAATGGCCTCCTCCTGCACCTTTTTTCTATGTTTCTATGTTTCATCCTTCTAAACTCCAGCAGGTACAGGCCCAGCGAGCTTATAGAACAAAACCACGGCAAATTTGTACGAGGTTTATTTAAAATCTAATCATTCACAGTCACTTCCTTATCAATATGATGGGACATGTTGGCCAATGTGGACAAGTTGGGCCGAAGGACTTGTTTCCACGCTGTAAGCTTTCCACTCTACCTCAGTAAACGTTCAATAAACTGAACTAAACGAATAGATTCTACGATTCTATAATGTTTAAGAGAGAACTGCAGATGCTGGAATAATCAAAGGAAGACAAAAATGCTGGAGAAACTCAGCGGGTGAGGCAGCATCTATGGAGCAAAGGAAATAGGTGACGTTTCGGGTCGAGACCCCAGCGGTAAGAACATCCCGGTGGCTCGGCTCCTCATCTCCCCTTCCCATTCCGAATCCGATCTTTCTGTCCTGGGCCTCCTCCATGGCCAGAGTGAGTCCCACCGCAAATTGGAGGAGCAGCACCTCATATTTTGCTTGGGCAGATTACACCCCAGCGGTACGAACATTGACTTCTCCAATTTCAGGTAGTCCCTGCTTTCTCCCTCCTTCCCCTCCCCTTCCCAGCTCTCCCACAGCCTGCTATCTCCGCCTCTTCCTTTCTTCTTCCCACCACCCCACCACATCAGTCTGAAGAAGGTTCTCGACCCGAAACGTTGCCTATTTCCTTTGCTCCATACATGCTGCCTCACCCGCTGAGTTTCTCTAGCATTTTTGTCCCCCAACGATTCAATAATAATCGCTACAAAACACACTTGTCCATTTTAGTTTAGTTTGGCGTTTAGGGCCCACGGCCCTCACCCGACCCGCGGCCCTCACCCGACCCGCGGCCCACACCCGACCCTCGGCCCTCACCCGACCCTCGAACCTCACCCGACCCGCGGTCCACACCCGACCCTCGAACCTCACCTGACCCGCGGCCCTCACCCGACCCGCGGAGTTGGAGAACGCCTGGTAAGCCCCGGAGCTGGAGAACACCACCCGACCCGTGGAGCTCACCTGACCCTCGCAGCTGGAGAACACCACCCGACCCGTGGAGCTGGAGACCGCCACCCGACCCGTGGAGCTGGAGACCGCCACCCGACCCGTGGAGCTGGAGACCGCCACCCGACCCGTGGAGCTGGAGAACGCCACCCGACCCGTGGAGCTGGAGACCGCCACCCGACCCGTGGAGCTGGAGACCGCCACCCGACCCGGGGAGCTGGAGACCGCCACCCGACCCGGGGAGCTGGAGAACGCCACCCGACCCGGGGAGCTGGAGAACGCCACCCGACCCGGGGAGCTGGAGAACGCCACCCGACCCGGGAAGCTGGAGAACGCCACCCGACCCGGGGAGCTGGAGAACGCCAGGTAAGCCTCGGGGCTGGAGACCATCAGCAGAGCCGCGGGGCTGAAGACCGCCTGCGGAGCCACGGAGACGTAGACGCGGTGCAACGGAGCGGTAGAACACCAGCGCGCACCAAGCCAGCTCGGCCGACCAGAAGCACCAACAGACGGTGACGCGGACGTAAACACCGCCGGGGACGCAGAGGGGGGTTAAAGGCCAGGTTAGAGCTAGCCCCGCACAGGGTAGCGATTCCTAGCCTTTTCCTCGCCAATGTGCGCTCACTGGCAAACAAAATGGACGAACTCCAGCTAAGGATCACCTCCCACAACCGGATCAAGGACTGCAACATCCTGATCCTCACGGAAACTTGGCTGAACACTGACGTTCCTGACAGCGCCGTCCAGCTATCGGGGTGTCACTTACTCCGAGCGGACAGGACATCGGACTCCGGCAAGACCAGAGGTGGGGGTCTGTGCATTTATGTAAATAAAGCATGGTGCACGGACTCCACCATCATCGAGAGTCACTGCTCAGCTAACCTTGAGTTCCTCTTGGTTAGATGCAGACCGTTCTATCTGCCCAGAGAGTTCACCTCCACTGTTGTGACTGCAGCCTATATCCCTCCTGATGCTAATGCCAAGCTTGCAATGAAAGAGCTGCATACTGCCATTAGCAATCAACAGACACACAACCCCGAGGCAGCCTTCATTGTTGCGGGTGACTTCAATCACTCTAACCTGAAGACTGTACTCCCCAAATTCCACCAGCATGTCTCCTTCCCCACTAGAGTAGACAAGACACTGGACAAAGTCTACACCAACGTGGCTGAAGCTTACAAAGCCATCCCCCTCCCCCACCTTGGTCAGTCTGATCACATCTCATTGTTCCTGCTCCCTAAGTACTCCCCACTCATCAGACGGGTTAAACCAACTGTGAGGACAGTTAAAGTCTGGTCAGAGGAAGCGGACTTCACACTTCAGCAGTGTTTTGGAAACACTGACTGGAAGGCGTTTGCAGCCCAGGCCACCCTTGACTCCCACACGGACATTGACTCCTACACATCCTCTGTTCTGGACTTTATAAACTCCACCATCAATAGTGTCACCTCCCTCAAACAGGTGACCATATTCCCGAATCAGAAGCCATGGATGAACAGCGAGGTCAGGCTACTGCTGAAAGCACGGGACACCGCTTTCAGGTCAGGCGATGCTCGAGCCTACAGTTCAGCCAGGGCTAACCTGAAGAGGGGCATCAAGAAGGCCAAGCACTGCCATAAGCTCAGGATTGAGGAGCACTTCAACAACAACTCCGACCCCCGACGCATGTGGCAAGGCATCCAGGCCATCACGGACTACAGACCCGCCAACACCACCCCCACATCCAGCGACGCTTCCTTCCTTGAGGAGCTCAATCACTTCTATGGCCGCTTCGACAGGGACAATCTAGAGACAGCCATTAAGGCTGTGCTACCTGCCGATCACCAACCCCTCACACTCGCCCCTACGACGTATACGTGGCACTGAGTAGGACTAATGCACGTAAAGCTGCTGGCCCTGACGGCATCCCCGGGCGCGTGCTCAGGGTCTGTGCGGCGCAGCTGGCAGACGTCTGGACTGATATCTTCAACCTGTCACTTGCCCAGGCAGTTGTCCCCACGTGCCTTAAAACCACCTCCATCGTGCCAGTGCCAAAACACTCCACTGCGGCAAACCTCAACGACTTCCGCCCAGTTGCACTTACCCCCATCATCACCAAGTGCTTCGAGAGGCTGGTCCTGGCACACCTCAAAAGCTGCCTACCCCCCACACTGGATCCCTATCAGTTTGCCTACCGCAAGAACAGGAGTACGGAGGATGCCATCTCAACGGCACTTCACTCCGCCCTCTCCCACCTCCACAACAGAGACACTTACGTAAGAATGCTGTTCATCGATTACAGCTCAGCATTCAACACCATTATACCATCAAAATTGATCGCCAAACTCGGTAACCTGTGCATCGCTCCTTCCCTCTGCAACTGGATACTGGACTTTCTAACCAACAGACCCCAGTCTGTTAGGTTAGACAAGCACACCTCTTCAACCCTCACCCTGAACACCGGCGTTCCACAGGGCTGTGTGCTGAGCCCCCTCCTCTACTCCCTCTTCACCTATGACTGCACACCTGTACATGGTACTAACACCATCATCAAGTATGCAGATGATACAACGGTGATTGGCCTCATCAGCAACAACGATGAGTCGGCCTACAGGGAGGAGGTCCAGCACTTAGCAGCATGGTGCGCTGACAACAACCTGGCCCTTAACTCCAAGAAGACCAAGGAGCTCATTGTAGACTTCAGGAAGTCCAGGGGCGGCACGCACACCCCCATCCACATTAACGGTACGGAGGTGGAACGTGTTTCTAGCTTCAGGTTCCTGGGAGTCAACCTCTCCGACGACCTCTCTTGGACCCACAATACCTCAACTCTGATCAAGAAGGCTCACCAGCGTCTCTTCTTCCTGAGGAGACTGAAGAAGGTCCATCTGTCTCCTCAGATCCTGGTGAACTTCTACCGCTGCACCATCGAGAGCATCCTTACCAACTGCATCACAGTTTGGTATGGCAACTGCTCTGTCTCCGACCGGAAGGCATTGCAGAGGGTGGTGAAAATTGCCCAACGCATCACCGGTTCCTCGCTCCCCTCCATTGAGTCTGTCCAAAGCAAGCGTTGTCTGCGGAGGGCGCTCAGCATTGCCAAGGACCTCTCTCACCCAACCATGGACTGTTTACCCTCCTACCATCCGGGAGGCGCTACAGGTCTCTCCGTTGCCAAACCAGCAGGTCCAGGAACAGCTTCTTTCCGGCGGCTGTCACGCTACTCAACAACGTACCTCGGTGACTGCCAATCACCCCCCCCGGACACTTCTTATTATTTATTCAAATCATTTGCTGTGTCGCTCTTCCAGGGAGATGCTAAATGCATTTCGTTGTCTCTGTACTGTACACTGACAATGACAATTAAAATTGAATCTGAATCTGAATCTGAATCTGTTACAGTGTGGAAACAGCTCTTCGGCCCACTAGATCCGGGCGGACCAGCGATCACTCCGTACACTAACACCATCTTACACTCAAGAACAATTTGCAATGTGTATCAAAGCCAATTAACCTACAAACCTGTCAGAAGGAACTACAGATGCTGGTTTAAACTGAAGAGGATATAACCATATAACAATTACAGCACGGAAACAGGCCTTCTCGGCCCTTCCAGTCCGTGCCGACCATTTATTTTCCCCTAGTCCCATCTACCTGCACTCAGACCATACCCCTCCATTCCCTTCCCATCCATATACCTATCCACTTTACTTTTAAATGTTAAAATCGATCCTGCCTCCACCACTTCTGCTGGAAGCTCATTCCACACAGCCACCGCTCTCTGAGTAAAGAAGTTCCCCCTCATGTTCCCCCTAAACTTCTGTCCCTTAATTCTCATGTCATGCCCTCTTGTTTGAATCTTTCCTACCCTCAATGGGAAAAGCTTATCCACGTCAACTCTGTCTATCCCTTTCATCATTTTAAAGACCTCAATCAAGTCCCCTCTTAACCTTCTGCGTTCCAAAGAATAAAGACCTAACTTGTTCAACCTTTCTCTGTAACTTAGTTGCTGGAACCCAGGCAACATTCTAGTAAATCTCCTCTGTACTCTCTCTATTAACCTACAAACCTGTCCTGCTGGTTTAAACTGAAGAGGTTATAGTGGGGGTGGTATAGGGGGGGGGTGTAAGTGGGGGGTAACTCAGCGGGACAGGCAGCATCTCTGGAGAGAAGCAATGGATGACGTTTGGGGTCGAGACCCTTCTTCAGACCGATGATCGGAAGAAGGGTCTCGACCCGAAACGTCACCCATTCCTTCTCTCCAGAGATGCCGCCTGTCCCGCTGAGTTACTCCAGCATGTTGTGCCAACCTACAAACCTGTACATCTTTGGAGAGCGGGAGGAAACCGGAGCACCCGGAGGAAACCCAAGCAGCCCCAGGGAGAACGTGCAGACTCCACACAGACAGCCCCCGACGTCAGGATCGAACCCAGGTCTCTGGCGCTGTGTCGCTGTAAAGGGCCTGTCCCACCAGCATGCAACTCTATGCGATGAACGCGATCAAACTAGAAGCGGGGGCTGCGCGGAGGTCGGGTGATCCCCTGTACAGGGCCGTTCCCACCAGCATGCGCCTGCATGCGGCAAGCGCGACCAAACCGGCAGTAGGGGCCGCGCGGAGGTCGGGTGAGTGGCGCAACGCGGCGCAAAGTGAGGCGAACTTGGAGCGAAGTCCAAGGTAAGTTCGCCAGGACAGAGAGGGGCACACAGAGGGGGCACCGAGGCACACACACACAGGGCCACGGAGCCACACACATAGAGGGTAACGGAGGCACCTACAGAGAGGGTCACGGAGGCACGATGTCGGGGCGGTGTATAAATGTCGAGGCGACTGCGAGCCGACAAGCCGTTGCCACGCGGAATTTTTTCCGTGCGGAACTGTAGCGACATAGTCGGTTTTTCGGAGCCCCGTGCGGTGTCGAGACGAAATCGGTACGAACTCCGCACAATTCCGCACGGCTCCGGCGATCGAAGTGGGACCGGCCCCGCGACGCCTGACGGCTCAAGCGACCACGTTAGGTCGCGCTAATCGCATAGAGTTGCATGCTGGTGGGACAAAGGCCCTTAACTCTACCACTGTGCCACCGTGTGTTGGCCATCATTAAATGTTAAACTCATGTCCTCATGTTTTTAATTTCATTTCGGAGTCACGTGAGTGACTTCGTGAAGAGCCCGCCGGCGCGCATGCTCGACATATCGTCGTATCGCGTTGCTGCGACGGCTGACGGAGGAGCGTGCTCCTCGCCAGCCCTTCATAAGGGAACCACGCAGGTAAGTATGCTACCTTAAGTTGGTGGTTCTTGTTGTGTTTGCTTCACAGCAAGAACATGGATGGGAGAGGCCGGAGTTCGAGGAGAAGTCGCCGGCCAGCAGTTCCGGAGCGAGAGTTGTCGGGGGTACCTGCAACGCAGACCGGAACGAGGGCGGAGATGTCGGTGAGCTCTGTATTTTCAGGTCCGGACCCGCCCGCACACCACAGCTCGGAGGAGTCCGACGAGGAGGAGTGTGGTGTGCCGCCAGAGCAGGACGACCCTGCCATGGCAGCCAGGTCGTCAGCAGGCTTGCTGACGGCTTCGAGCAGAAGGGTCCGTGCGGCTGCACGGCCCGTTTCACGCAGCCCTCTGAGAAGGGGAAGGGCAGGAGCCCAGCAGCCTAACCCTGTCGGGGCTAAGGCTCTGCCTGCCGCCCAGGAGCGGTCAGGTTCCAGGACGGGACCCGGGGCAGCTGTGAGGTCCAGCCGTCGCCCCCCAACTTTCGACGCCGGGACGAGTCAGTTGGGGGTCCCGTCACGGTCGCCGAGCCCCCCATGGATGGGTGGGCGAGACCATGCGTCGGCAAGGTCCACGATGTGGGCAGCTGGCAAGCCTGCACGGGCCCAAGGTATCCAGGCTTCGGCTGGTGCCGACACCATGCCGCACCTGTCCATAGAGGCAACGGCTTCCGCTCCCGCTAAACGGAGGCGGTTGAACACGCCCGTGCAGGAATCGCGCAGTTTCGCCTCGGCGGCTGTCGACGACAACTACCGGCACCGGCAGGGCCTCGACGAGGTGCGGGCCGATGACAGGAGCCCCGGCCAATTTTCAGAGCCGGAGGACTCCGACCACCTGAGTGTTCAGGGTGAAGGGCGTATCGACCGGATGGAGCGGCTGCTGGAGCTTCTCCTACAAGGTCAACAACAACAGGCATCCAGCAGCGACAGGCACAGGGCTTCATCACCAGCTTCGTACACCAGCCTGGAGCAGCAGGACGAGGAGGCCGTGGTTGACCCCATCCCACCCCCGCCTGAATTACCGGCGGAGGACCTCCTCGATGTGGCTACCAAATTTGCAGCCCCTCATTCGTTGGGGCTTCCCATCAATACGAAGTTGGCAGCCACAGTGGACTTCCTAAATAATCACCAGCTTCAGGAGGAAGTCCTACTACAAGCCATGAGCCGTCACAAGGCTCCATCAAACTGCAATTCCCTGAACGTGCCTGTGGTCAATACGCCAATATGGGGCAACATCAGTGCGGCTATCCGTCAGCAGGAGCTGAAAATTCAGCGGATCCTGAAACTCCTCATGGCCGGGATTACTGCCTTTGTGCGGTCGGTCGACGGAGAGGAGCTTAATTTGGACCAGGAGGATGCTCTGGCGCTTCTGTGCGCTACTCAAAACGAAATAAACGGCTTTCGCAAAAACAGCATCCGCCCAGCGCTCAACCCTAAGTTTGCAGGGTTGTGCAAACCACCGCCGCCGCCGCCGCCCCGTCAGCTCTTTGGCGAAGACCTCTCCAAAAGGGTCAGAGAGCTGGATGAACAAGCCAAGACCGTGGGGCTCATGCGCTCTCACAGTGCCCCCACGCCATCAAGCTCGAAAGCCCCACTTGGCCGTTCACGAGGGTCTGTCAGCACTTCCACCAGGAATTACCCTCCAGCTCCAAACCGATATCAGCCACCCCAACCCCAGGGGTCTTTTTTAGGACAGGCTCGGCAGAAGCCGAGGTGGAAAATGAGGACGCCACGACCTCAAACCAACCCAGCACCTCCACGACCACCCACTCGTGTCAGGGACCGCCGGTAACCACAGAGGTGAGGCGATCTGGTTCTCTCTTTTCTCTTTGTTTAACTCCACATGTTGGTGGGCGTTTGCGGTTGTTTGCGGGTGCATGGGGTGACATTACCAGCGATGAGTATGTGTTACGGAATATTCAGGGCCATAGTATTGAGTTTATTAATGGGGACATCCCTCCACCTCAGCATAGACCGGGTCGTACTTTCAAACTAACGGCTGCGGAACAGTCAGTAGGCTATAAGGAAATTTTAAGGTTGGAACAGAAAGGGGTCATAGAGAGAACGGTTCATGAGCCCGTTGAATTTGTTTCCAATATTTTTACTAGACCTAAGAAGGATGGAGGCTGTAGAGTCATTATTGATCTAACCACTCTGAATAACTTTGTAACATATACTCATTTTAAAATGGACACGTTTGAAACGGCCAAATCATTGATTTCACAAGGGTGCTTTATGGCATGCATTGATTTACAGGATGCGTACTATACCGTACCTATGAAAAAATATTACAGAAGGTTCTTAAAATTTATCTGGATGGATCAGCTGTGGCAATATAGGGCGTTGCCTAATGGGCTCACCACAGCCCCTCGCTTATTTACTAAATTGGTGAAGCCAATTATGGCTTATTTAAGACAAAGACATCATATTGTTATGGCCTATTTAGATGATATTTTAATTGTCGGCCACACCTTGGAATTAGCACAACAAGGGGTGGCAGCTGCGGTCAATTTGTTCCAACAGCTTGGGTTCATTGTTCATCCAGAAAAATCTAAATTCTGCCCCACCCAGGTAATTAATTATCTGGGGTTCCAGGTGAATGCCATTAGCATGAGAGTCACCATACCAATTAACAAAATTGAGGAGGTAACACAGGTGTGTACAGACTTGATTAATACTCGTATACCATCGATTCGTCACACAGCTACTGTCATTGGCAAGATTGTGGCTTTGTTTCCGGCAGCCCGGTATGGACCTCTGCATTATCAAAACTTGCACAGAGCCAAGATCGCTGCGTTGCGACGGCATGCTGGTCATTATGATCGATCAATGCGGCTGCCGCCTGCAGCATTGGATGAATTACGATGGTGGGTTTGCCACATTAGTAACTCGTTCAAAACTATTATTGAGGCGAAACCGATGATATACTTACAAACTGATGCGAGCTCTGATGGCTGGGGAGCTACGAATCAATTCTCTAGTTGTGGGGGCCGATGGGATACCCTTGAGAATACGATGTTGGTATCACAAGGGATCAACTATTTGGAGCTGCTTGCAGCGTTTCACGGACTTCGTGCATATTGTTCCAAGATCATTGGAGCACATGTCCGGCTCCAAATAGACAATACCACAGCGGTGGCATATTTAAACCACATGGGCGGTACCAGGTCAGTTTCATGTGATAAATTGGCTAATTCAATTTGGCTCTGGTGTGTCAAGAGAGACATTTGGATTTCAGCTACCTATTTGCCAGGTGAGCTTAATATTGTGGCGGACGCCAGGTCACGCAAGTTCAATGATAATATTGAATGGATGTTACATCCTGAAATTTTTGCAAAAATCACAGCCAAATTTGGGAAACCGGACATTGACCTTTTTGCGTCCCGGTTGAACCATCAGGTACCAACCTACGTCGCGTGGGAACCAGATCCTGGGGCTATAGCGTTAGATGCATTCTCGCTAGACTGGGGGAATTGCTTTTTCTATGCATTCCCCCGTTTTGCCTCATCAGTCGGGTATTACGTAAAATTCAGATGGACGGTGCCAAGGGCATCCTTATCATACCCGACTGGCCTACACAGCCATGGTATCCGATGGTCTTTGACACGCTCAGTGAACCTTGGGTCCGTTTGCAGGGTAGCCCAGAATTAGTTACTCACCCTGTTTCAGGGGAGCCACATCCCTGCCATGGCTATTTAAATTTGTTGGCTTGCAGATTCTGAATCGGCCTTTAGAACAATACGGCCTTTCTACCCGGACCATGGATACCATTGCGGCGTCGTGCCGAGAGTCTACAAGGCGAAGATACCGCTCTCACATCAGGAAGTGGGAAGCCTTCTGCAGCCGCTCTCGCATCACGTACGATGCCGTGACTATAACCGACGTCCTGGAATTCCTCGCGGGGTTGCACCATGATGAACACTTAAGCTACAGTGCCATCAACAGCGCCAGGAGCGCTCTATCATTCTACCTCAATATTGAGGTGGGATCCAACAGGCTAGTGTCCAGGCTCATGCGGGGTATTTTCAATACGAATCCGCCTACACCACGTTACAATATCACCTGGGATGTCAGGGACGTTTTAACTCTGCTCAGGACGTGGTCCCCCATGGAAGGGCTCCAGCTGGACAAACTCACCATGAAGCTGGTGATGTTACTAGCGCTGACTTCAGCACAGAGGGTACAGACACTCCACAAGCTACGTGTCGACAGAATGATGTCTACCCCCACAGAAGTAGTTTTCTTTGTTGACGAGCTACTGAAGCAACACAGACCTGGGTGCACAGGGCTGCAGCTGAAGTTCCCGGCATACCCCGCCGATGCTAGGCTATGCTTAGCCTCCCATATCCGTTACTATGTCAAGGTGACGGCAAGCATCAGAGGAATGGAGAGATACCTGCTTGTCACTCATAAGAGACCTCACCATCGAGTGACAACACAGACGATATCCAGGTGGCTTCGAGTCGTCTTGGGTAAGTCAGGTATCGACACTAATGTGTTCAAATCTCATTCCACCAGGGCTGCATCGACGTCGGCGGCGAGGGTCATGGAGGTGCCCATGGACCATATTCTCGCCACAGCAGGATGGGCTAATGAGACGGTGTTCCAGCGGTTCTACAACCGGCCCGTTGCTGCGCCTCTACAGTACGCAGAAGCCGTGCTAGATGCGGGGCAAGAACGTGGAGATGTCCCCGAATGAGGGGTTTTGATTTGTTTGTTAATAAATATGCTTTGTTTTGCAGTATGGACTAGTCAGCAAGTTATTCCTCCCATCCATCCCTGGTAGTGGTGTGACAGCATGGACGTGGTCCAGGGCGTGTCATCACAGAAGCTTTGAAGTCTTCACGAAGTCACTCACGTGACTCCGAAATGAAATAGTAAGATTGAACGAGAACTTACCAGTTCGAAGGTTGATCATTATTTCATGAGGAGTCGAAGTGAGGGATTTCGTGCCCTCCTCGCCCAACCCTCAATCACCTTCAGCTGGTAATCTTAGTCGTTTCATTCTTACTATGTGAAGTCATTTCTTGATTGGTTTCTGTGATTCCACGCCGCTACTTTGAAGTATGTCGAGCATGCGCGCCGGCGGGCTCTTCACGAAATCCCTCACTTCGACTCCTCATGAAATAATGATCAACCTTCGAACTGGTAAGTTCTCGTTCAATCTTACTATTCCTCCACCCTGGTTGAAAGAGTGGCCCTATCTATCCCCTTCATGATTTTATACACCTCTATAAGTTCACCCCTCAGCCTTCTGTGCCACAAAGAATTAAGTCCCAACCACCTTAAACCTATCAGTTTATTGCCCAAGACCTCAACGGTGGAACAGGCGGAGGACGATGGCTGACCTTAGTGGAGCGTCACAACGGCTGGGAAGGCGGATGGATGAAGGCTGCGGCAGAAAAGGGTCTCCGGTCGTCTTGGACTCCATGCCACTGGATCCTGACACAGATCTGTCGAGGACCCCACGTGGGGCGGCTGTCTGTGCACCAGTCTCCCCACGTTAAACAAAGTCACGCACAGGCGTCCCCCAACCCTGGAGACACCCATGGCCAGCCACGACCGAAGGGGGCCTACAAGAAGAAGTTTGATTGTCAAATGTACGTCAGTGAAAAGCTTTTGTCGTGTGCTAACCAGCCAGCGGAATGACAATACATAATGACAATCCAGCCGTTTGGAATGTACAGATACATGATAAGGGAATTAACGTTTAGTGCAAGGTAAAGCCAGTAACGTCCGATCTAAGATAGCCCGAGGGTCATCAATGAGGTAGTTGTCCTCTTGTTCACGACTCCCCTACTCTGGGTAAAAGACCATATGCAGTCGCTCTCTCTATTCCCTTCAGTAACACGCGTAGAGACAACACCCATGGTCAGTATCGAACCCAGGTCGCACAGGGCAGCGTCTCTACCAGTTGCGCCACAGTTGTGGTCGCTTTAGTCAGGTGGAGAATATGGAGTCACAGAGTGATACAGTGTCCTTCGGCCCAACTTGCCCACACCGGCCAACATGCCCCAGCTACACCAGTCCCACCTGCCTGCGCTTGCTTGGTCCATATCCCTCCAAACCTGTCCCATCCATGTACCTGTCTGACTTTCTTAAAGTTGGGATAGTCCCTGCATCAACTACCACCTCTGGCAGCTCGTTCCATACACCCACCACCCTCTGTGTGAAAACGTTACCCCTCAGATTCCTATTAAATCTTTTCCCCTTCACCTTGAACCTATGTCCTCTGGTCCTCGATTCCCCTACTCTGGGCAAGAGATTGTGTGCATCTACCAGATCTATTTCTCTCATGAGGAATGTGCGCTGGTGACCTGGTTCTGGGTTTACCCGGTGTACATAGAATGGACAGATTACAGTGACTATCATTCTCTTCCATACCCCGTAATTCTGCTCCCACTCTTCCCCCCCCCCCCCCCCCACTCGTAACAAGGACAGAGTCCCCCTTGTCCTCACCTTCCACCCCACCAGCCGTCACGTACAACAGATAATCCTCCGACATTTTCGCCACCTCCAACGGGATCCCACCACTGACCACATCTTCCCATCTCCTCCCCCCGTCTGCTTTCCGCAGAGGCCGCTCCCTCCGTAACTCCCTTGTCAATTCCCACCCAAACCACCCATTCCCCGGCACTTTCCCTTGCAACCGCAGGAAATGCTACACTTGTCGCTTTACCTACCCCCTCCTCGACTCCATCCAAGGACCCAAGCAGTCGTTCCAGGAGCGGCAGAGGTTCACCTGCACCTCCTCCAACCACATCTATTGCATCCGCTGCTCTAGATGTCAGCTGCTCGGTGAGACCAAGAGTAGGCTTGGCGATCGCTTCGCCCAACACCTCCGCTCGGTCCGCAATAACCAACCTGATCTCCCTGTGGTTCAGCACTTCAACTCCCCCCTCCCCCCCATTCCCAATCCGACCTTTCTGTCATGAGCCTCCTCCATGGCCAGAGTGAGGCCCACCATAAATTGGAGGAGCAGCACCTCATATTCCGCTTGGGCAGTTTACACCCCAGCGGTGTGAACATTGACTTCTCCAATTTCAGGTAGTCCCTGCTTTCTCCTCCCCTTCCCAGCTCTCTCTCAGCCCACTGTCTCCGCCTCTTCCTTTCTTCTTCCCACCCCTCCCCCACCCACCCTCCCATCAGTCTGAAGAAGGTCTCGACCCGAAACGTCACCTATTCCTTCGCTCCATAGACGCTGCCTCACCCGCTGAGTTTTTCCAGCAGTTTTGTCTACCTTCGATTTTCAAGTAAATGCAGTTCCTTCTTAAACATTAGTCATTTTAACAATAGTCCTGAAAGGAATTGTATTTAACTGAAAATTGCCAGAACATATTTACACTTTCCCAATGATGTGAAATGTGAAAATGCTTGCATGTGTTGGCTGTGGGTTGCACTATCAAACACTGCAACCTGTAAGTGGACAGATAGATCTGTTGGAACATAAGTTGCCTTTGTTGACCACCAAGAAGAGGTCGTAGAGTCGTACATAATTTACAAGTGTTAGGAGCAGAATTAGACCATTCGGTCCATCAAGTCTACTCCGTCACTCAATCACGGCCAACCCCTTTCTCCTGCCTTCTCCCCATAACCCCTGACAGTCGTACTAACCAAGAATCTGTCTATCTATCTCTGCCTTAAAAATATTAATTTTTGAGATATAGCACAGAAACAGGTCCTTCGGCCCACCAAGTCCTTGCCAACCAGCGATCCCACGCAGTAACACTATCCTACACACACTAGGGACGATTTACAATTTTACCAAAGCCAATTAACCTACAAACCTGTACGTCTTTAGAGTGTGGGAGGAAATTGGAGCACCCGGAGAAAACCCACGCAGGTCACGGAGAGAACGTATAAACTGGGTACAATAGACAATAGGTGCAGGAGTAGGCCATTCGGCCCTTAGAGCCAGCACTGCCATTCAATGTGATCATGGCTGATCATCCACAATCAGTACCCCGTTCCTGCCTTCTCCTCATATCCCCTGACTCCGCTATCTTTAAGAGCCCTATCTAGCTCAATCTGAAGGTATCCAGAGAACCTGCCTCCACCGCCCTCTGAGGCAGAATTCCACAGACTCACAACTCTCTGTGAGAAAAAGTGTTTCCTCATCTCTGTTCTAAATGGCCGACCCCTTATTCTCAAACTCTGGCCCCTGGTTCTGGACTCCCCCAACATCGGGATCATGTTTCCTGCCTCTAGCGTGTCCAAACCCTTAACAATCTTTCATGTTTCAATAAGATCCCCTCTGATCCTTCTAAACTCCAGAGTGTACAAGCCCAGCCGCTCCGTTCTCTCAGCATATGACAGTCCCGCCATCCCGGGAATTAACCTTGTGAACCTACGCTGCACTCCCTCAATAGCAAGAATTAGGGGACCAAAAATGAGATTCACTCTCATCCTTCAAAATTCCAGAGACAGCATCGAACCCGGGTCTCTGGCACTGTAAGACTAGCAACTCCACTCATGTGCCACCCATTCGCTGCCCATAACCCTTGCCAATCAAGTATCTGTCATTAGCTTAAACACGGTAACAGGCTCTTCGGCCCAATGTCAACATGACAAAGAAGCTAGTGATCTAATTCCAGGAGCGTGGTGGAGTCAAGCGGTTGCCAGTAGGACCAGTGTTGCGTAGGTCAGTTCAAGAACCCTGTTTGGGCGGCCCCACCGGTGGTGTGACTGGTGAAGCTGCTGCCTCACAGCGCCAAACTAAATAATTAACCAAAAAAAACAAACCCTCTAAACCAGGCGACTGACCTGTCATAAGTGATAGGAGTAGAATTAGGCCATTCAGCCCATCAAGTCTACGCCATTCGACCATGGCTGATCTATCTCCCTCTCCTAACCCCATTCTCATTCCTTCTCCCCATAACCTCCGACACCCGTACTAATCAAGAATCAAGCCTGGGTTCCAGCAACTAAGTTACAGAGAAAGATTGAACAAGTTAGGTCTTTATTCTTTGGAGCGCAGAAGGTTAAGGGGGGACTTGATTGAGGTCTTTAAAATGATGAAAGGGATAGACATGGATAAGCTATTCCCATTGAGGGTAGGGAAGATTCAAACAAGAGGGCATGACATGAGAATTAAGGGACAGACGTTTAGGGGTAACATGAGGGGGAACTTCTTTACTCAGAGAGTGGTGGCTGTGTGGAATGAGCTTCCTGCAGAAGTGGTGGAGGCAGGATCGATTTTAACATTTAAAAGTAAAGTGGATAGGTATATGGACGGGAAGGGAATGGAGGGGTATGGTCTGAGTAGATGCAGGTAGATGGGACTAGGGGAAAATAAATGGTCGGCACGGACTGGAAGGGCCGAGAAGGCCTGTTTCCGTGCTGTAATGGTTATATGGTTATCTGTTGTTGATCCACCACATTGATGCAGGATTGACCCTGTGCGATAAGTCAGCAACTCTACTCAGGGGCGGAAAACCCGGGCGGGGGGGGGGGGCAAAGGGGACACGTCCCCTCCATGTTTTGAGAGGTGGGGGACTACCCCCCCCCCCAAGTTTTTGTGATCCGGATTTTTAAAATCTTCGCTTTCCACGAGACTGTGGAGGTGGGACTGCTGATCAAGGGCGCCGATTGGCCGAGAGAGATGTCGGTCAGTAGGTAATGGGGGCGGGACATGATGTGGGTGAGTGCGTGATTGCGCGCGTGTGGGTGAGTGCGCACTTGCGCGCGCGGCCGCCAAAGATTTGTGTCCCCCGTCCCCTCCATGTTTTTTTAGCGAGTTCCGCTCTTGATTCTTCTGCTGCGCCACTGGAGAATCTCATAGGCTCTACCGCTAAAGTCTTCCTTCAACCTCCGACGTTCCTGAGCCACAACTCCCAAAGCTGAGACCCTACCGACTAGAAATACATGGGTACATGAGTGATAGGAGCAGAATCAGGCCATTCGGCCCAATCATGTCTACCTCCATTCAATCATGGCTGATCTAACTCTCCCTCTCAACCCCATTCTCCTGGTTACTCCCCATAACCTTTGGAACCCGTACTGGTCAAGAATCTATCCCCAGGGAATGTATGGTTGGCGGAATACAAGATGGACATGCTGCCTGCGCTGGTGGGGACCCGGAGGGAGTGCCGTGAGTGCGGTGATCTCGGTGTTTGCGTGGACATTGCTCCATGGGGACATCCCGGAGTCTGGTGCGATGTGTTGCGAGTCTCTGACTGTTCGGGCGGACAGGGACTGCAGAGAGAGTGACAGCGGTCGGCACAACTCTGGTCACGTCACGGTGAAGGAGCGTGCCTGTGTGTGGCCCGGACATCGAACTGATGGCTGTGGGGTCTCCGCTTATACTGTGTGCCCTGGGGATTCTCACACGCCGCTGTGGTGGCTGTTTTGGTTTAATCTTTATGCAGTTTTGTATCTTGTTGCTTTTTTTGGTGTGACTGTACGGCAAATCAGATTTCACTGTAGCTCGGTACTCGTGACAATAAAAGGCCACGGAACCATCAATCCCTTATTGAACCTGCCTCAAACACCTCCTCCAGGCAGCTCTGTCCAATCACTCACGTCCCTATTAAGTCTATCCCCTCTCACCACGAGCTAAGATGTCCCATTTGCTCGCTTTTGTTCCATATTGCTCTAAACCTTTCAATAGACAATAGACAATAAACCATACGTACAGGAGTAGGCCATTCAGCCCTTCAAGCCAGCACCGCCATTCAATGTGATCATGGCTGATCATCCCCAATCAGTACCCTGTTCTTGCCTTCTCCCCATATCCCCTGACTCCATTATCTTTAAGAGCCCTATCTAGCTCTCTCTTGAAAGCATCCAGAGAACCGGCCTCCACCACCCTCTGAGGCAGAGAATTCCACACACTCACCACTCTCTGTGAGAAAATGTGTTTCCTCGTCTCCGTTCTAAACGGCTTACCCCTTATTCTTAAGCTGTGGCCCCTGGTTATAGAGTCCCCCAACATTGGGAACATGTTTCCTGCCTCCAGCAAGTCCAAACCCTTAACAACCTTGATTCCTTTAGCTCTAAGAGTGTTTTGAGTGTGGAATTCTCTGCCTCAGAGGGCGTGGGAGGCAGGTTCTCTGGATACTTACAAGAGAGAGCTAGATAGAGCTGGAGTCAGGGGATATGGGGAGAAGGCAGGAACGGGGTACTGATTGGGGATGATCAGCCATGATCACATTGAATGGCGGTGCTGGCTCGAAGGGCTGAATGGCCTACTCCTGCACCTGTTGTCTATTGTCTATTGTCTCTGGGTGAAGAAGTTTTTCCTCGTCTCAGTCCTAAATGGCTTACCCCTTATTCTTAAACTGAGTGACCCCAGGTTCTGGACTCTCCCAACATCGGGAACGTTTTTCCTGCATCTAAACAAAGATAGATGCAAAATGCTTGAGCAACTCAGCGGGACAGGCAGCATCTCTGGAGAGAAGGTTCGGGCGACGTTTCGGGTCGGTCATTGAGTTTCTCCAGCATTTCTGAGACTCTCCCAAGAGAGGAAAGACATTCATGATGTATAAATGGTTGAGGGAAGGGTCAATGATGTCACGGTGGTCGGGCCTGACATCATAATGAATGAATTACATTTATTTTACAAAGAAATGTAACCCTTCAATATATCTCCATACACATGCACGCACCCACCCACCCACGCACACACATTTACACAATCATTCATCCTCTAGTTAATGTTGAATCAGTAATTTTCAGAAGAAAAACTGGCACAAGTCCTTCATACTGTAAAACAAGTGGAATTATTTGGAACAGCTCAGAAGGAGGTAATACCATCTCCAAAGTCAATAGTGATCCAGGTACAGGTACAGGTACATGGATAGGACAGCTTTAGAGGGAATGTGCAGGAAGGAACTGCAGATGTTGGTTTAAACCGAAGATCGGCACAAAAAGCTGGAGGTAACTCAGTGGGTCAGGCAGCATCTCTGGAGAGAGAGAAAGGAGTAAGGTGACGTTTTTCGGGTCGAGACCTGCAGCCTGACCCACGGAGTTACTCCTGGCTTTTGATGACTATCTCAGGTTCACAGGGATATGGACCAAACGCAGGCAGGAGGGGGTAGTGTAGATGGGGAATGGAAGTCAAGACATAGGGCACTTTTAATGCGGCGCTTGATAGCTTCTTGCTAAGAGCATCAAAGGGTACGAGGAGAAGGCAGGAGAATGGGTTTGAGAGGGAAAGATAGATGGGCCAAGATCGAATGGCGGAGCAGTCTCAAAGGGCCAAACAGCTTAATTCTGAGCCTGTTGTCACCAGCTCTGGTTCCAAATCCAATTGCCTTTTGACCAGTTGAACAGTTACAGAGAAAGGTTGAACAAGTTAGGTCTTTATTCTTTGGAGCGCAGAAGGTTAAGGGGGGACTTGATTGAGGTCTTTAAAATGATGAAAGGGATAGACAGAGTTGACGTGGATAAGCTTTTCCCATTGAGGGTAGGGAAGATTCAAACAAGAGGGCATGACATGAGAATTAAAGGACAGAAGTTTAGGGGTAACATGAGGGGGAACTTCTTTGCTCAGAGAGTGGTGGCTGTGTGGAATGAGCTTCCAGCAGAAGTGGTGGAGGCAGGATCGATTTTAACATTTAAAAGTAAAGTGGATAGGTATATGGACGGGAAGGGAATGGAGGGGTATGGTCTGAGTGCAGGTAGATGGGACTAGGGGAAAATATATGGTCGGCACGGACTGGAAGGGCCGAGAAGGCCTGTTTCCGTGCTGTAATTGTTATATGGTTATATGTTTCCCTAGATCTCGGGCAACCATAGAGATGACTAAATGCAGCCTTGCCAGCAATGTTCATGTTCCAGGAATGGGTAAAAAAGAACTTATTATCCTGAAGATAGACACAAAAAGCTGGAGTAACTCAGCGGGACAGGCAGCATCTCTGGAGAGAAGGAATGGGCGACGTTTCGGGTCGAGACCCTTCTTCAGACTGAGAGTCAGGGGAGAGGGAAACGACGAGATTATGATATGCAAAAATTAATGGCGATCAAAGAAAGGTGGAGCCCACGATAGTTTGCGCTAGGGCTAGGTGATAAAGAGTCATGTAGACAGTAAAATTCAACAGGGCAACAGCGAAACTAGTGCAATGACTAGGGTGGGGGAGGGGATGAGAGAGAGGGAAAGCAAGGGCTACTTGAAGTTAGAGAAGTCAATGTTCACACCGCTGGGGTGTGAGCTGCCCAAGCGACATATGAGGTGCTGCTCCTCCAATTTGCGCTGGGCCTCACTCTGACAGTGGAGGAGCCCAGGACAGAAGGGTCAGTGTGGGAATGGGAGGGGGGGGGGGAGTTAAAGTGTGTTGCAACTGGGAGATCATGTAAGTCCAGGCAGACTGAGCGGAAGTGTTCAGCGAAACGATCGCCGAGCCTGCGCTTGGTCTCACCGTTGTATATGAAGGAGTCTTACATAGAAACATAGAACATAGAAATTAGGTGCAGGAGTAGGCCATTCGGCCCTTCGAGCCTGCACCGCCATTCAATATGATCATGGCTGATCATCCAACTCAGTATCCCGTACCAGCCTTCTCTCCATACCCCCTGATCCCCTTAGCCACAAGGGCCACATCTAACTCCCTCTTAAATATAGCCAATGAACTGGCCTCAACTACCCTCTGTAGCAGAGAGTTCCAGAGACCCACCACTCTCTGTGTGAAAAAAGTCCTTCTCATCTCGGTCCTAAAGGATTTCCCCCTTATCCTTAAGCTGTGACCCCTTGTCCTGGACCTCCCCAACATCGGGAACAATCTTCCTGCATCTAGCCTGTCCAACCCCTTAAGGATTTTGTAAGTTTCTATAAGATCCCCCCTCAATTTACATTTGCATTGCATGTTGAACTGTTACTCTTTTAATGATGTTTCTCCTTCTTCCACATCCGGCACCTGAAGTTGTCCGGCTAGTTCGTAGCCTGCAGTCGCCATGATGGTAAGAATTTTCTCACCGAGTGGAGCGCAGTTGTTACTGGGGTGGGGAGGGCGTCACCGGTGATGATATTTGGTTCCAGTCAGCACCCGTGCATTCTCACCCCAACCTCCTTAGTACCTCGAGGTGTGCGAAGGAAATAACCATATAACAATTACAGCACGGAAACAGGCCCCCTCGGCCCTTCCAGTCCGTGCCGACCATTTATTTTCCCCTAGTCCCATCTACCTGCACTCAGACCATACCCCTCCATTCCCTTCCCGTCCATATACCTATCCACTTTACTTTTAAATGTTAAAATCGATCCTGCCTCCACCACTTCTGCTGGAAGCTCATTCCACACAGCCACCACTCTCTGAGTAAAGAAGTTCCCCCTCATGTTACCCCTAAACTTCTGTCCCTTAATTCTCATGTCATGCCCTCTTGTTTGAATCTTCCCTACCCTCAATGGGAAAAGCTTATCCACATCAACTCTGTCTATCCCTTTCATCATTTTAAAGACCTCAATCAAGTCCCCCCTTAACCTTCTGCGCTCCAAAGAATAAAGACCTAACTTGTTCAACCTTGTTCAAATGCTGGTTTACACTGAAGAAAGACACAAAATGCTGGAGTAACTCAGCGGGACAGGCAGATTCTCTGGAGAGAAGGAAAGCAGGAACGGCCTTAGTGGGTGCGGGGACAAATTGGGAACAATTTTGGTGAGCCCCAGGTTCCCAGCCAAGGTCTGTAGAATCATAGAAATACAAATAAAGTCTATTATAGACATTATATCTCTATGGTCGAATGGAAAGTAATCAAAATGTATGCTTAAAAAGTGCCAGCGAGTTAATTGACCAAACAGATCTAAGCAACATTTTAATGTAAAATTACATACTTGTAAGCCTACAAGTAACAAACAAAATGCGTAGATCACCTCTGAAAAGTACATAGAGAGTAGATTACTCTAGCGTGGGGCCCCCTTAGGCGCGGGACACAATTGGGAGCAATTGGTCCAATTGGCTTAAGGCCGGCCCTGAAGGAAAGGATGGTGTTTCAGGTCGAGACCCTTCTTCAGACTGAGAGTCAGGGGAGAGGGAAGCGAGAGATGTGAAAGGGGTAAGGTGTGAAAAGGAGAGATCTTCGCTTGGGCAGCTTGCAGCCCAGCGGAATGAATATTGACTTCTCTAACTTCAAGCAACCCTTGCTTTCCCTCTCTCCCTGTCCCTCCCCCACCCTAGTTCTTCGACCAGTCAGACTGTCCTCCTGATTACATGTTATCTTTGTCTGCCTCATTGCCAGGGGCCACAGTTTAAGAATAAGGGGTAAGCCGTTTAGAACGGAGACGAGGAAACACTTTTTCTCACAGAGAGTTGTGAGTCTGTGGAATTCTCTGCCTCAGAGTGCGGTGGAGGCCGATTCTCTGGATGCTTTCATGAGAGAGTTAGATAGGGCTCTTAAAGGTAACAAAATCAAGGGATATGGGGAGAAGGCAGGAACGGGGTACTGATTGGGGATACACAAAAGGCTGGAGAAACTCAGCGGGTGCAGCAGCATCTAAGGAGCGAAGGAGATAGGCAACGTTTCGGGTAGAGACCCTTCTTCAGACCTTCTTCAGGCTGATTGGGGATGATCAGCCATGATCACATTGAATGGCGGTGCTGGCTCGAAGGGCAAAATGGCCTACTCCTGCACCTAACTGTCTATTGTCTATTGTCAGACTGTCCTCCTGATTATATTTTATCTTTGTCTTCCTCGTTGTCACCTTCCCCTAGCTAACAATGACCTGTTCGACATTTCCCTTCTGCTTTGTGCCCTTTGATCTGTCATTTTCACACCTTACCCTTCCTTATCTCTCGAGGAGATGTGTGGAGTAACGTTTTTACACAGAGTGGTGGGTGCCTGCCAGAGGTGGTGGTGGAGGCAGATAATGGAACAGCATTTAAGAGATTTTTGGATGTGCAGAGAACAAAATGTTGCACTGTTTGGCACAAGAAGGTCTTGGCATCTTGTTAGGCTGAAGGGCCTGTTCGTGCTATACAGTTCTATATTCTATATTCTGTAGCGGCATTTAAAAGGCGTTTGGATAGGCACATGGATATCCAAGAATGGGTGGATGTGGGTTATGTACAGGCAGATTGGCCGTGTAAACATGCGTTGTGAAAAGATTAGCGAGTTGGCAGATGATACAAAAGTGGGTGGATCTGGATCGATTGGCCAAGTGGGCGGAGGAATGGTTAATGGAATTTAATACAGAGAAGTGTGAGGTGTTGCATTTTGGGATGTCTAACAAGGGCAGGACCGACACAGTGAATGGTCGGCCTCTGGGTAGTGTTGTAGAGCAGAGGGATCTAGGAGTACAGGTGCATGGTTCCTTGAGGGTCGAGTCACAGGTAGATAAGGTGGTCAAAAGGCTTTTGGCACTTTGGCCTTCATCAGTCAGAGTATTGAGTCTAGAAGTTGGGAGGTCATGTTGCAGTTGTATAAGACGTTGGTGAGGCCGCATTTAGAATATTGTGTTCAGTTCTGGGCACCGTGTTATAGGAAAGATGTGGTCAAGCTTGAAAGGGTGCAGAGAAGATTTACGAGGATGTTGCCAGGACTTGAGGGCTTGAGCTATAGGGAGAGGTTGAGTAGGCTGGGACTCATTTCTTTGGAGCGCCGGAGAATGAGGGGTGATTTTATTGAGGTGTATAAAATCATGAGAGGAATAGATCAGGTCGATGCACAGTCTCTTGTCCAGAGTAGGGGAATCGAGGACCAGAGGACATACAGCAGGTTCAAGGTGAAGGGGAAAAGATTTGATAGAAATCTAACTTTTTCACACAGAGGGTGGTGGGTGTATGGAACAAGCTGTCAGAGGAGGTAGTTGAGGCTGGGATTATCCAAAGTTTAATAACCTGTTAGACAGGTACATGGATAGGGCAGGTTTGGAGAGATATGGACCAAACGCAGGCAGGTGGGACAATTATAACTGGGACATGTTGTCCGGAGTGGGCAAGTTGGGCCAAAGGGCCTGTTTCCACACAGTATCACTCTATGACTCTGAGACACGTGGGCAAAAGGCACTGCAGATGCTGGAATCTGAGCAAAAAACCACAAAGTGCTGGAGGACCTCCAGTGCTGGAGTGGTTCAGGCAGCATCTGTGGATGACATGAATAGGTGTCGTTTCACATCGGGACCCTTCATTCTTGGCACCATGTTTGGCACATTGTGAGCCAAAGGTAGACACAAGACGTTGGAGTAACTCAGCGGGACAGGGAGCATCTCAGAAGAGAAGGAATGGGGGACGTTTCAGATCGAGAGGATCAGGATAAGGGGGAAGTCTTTTAGGACTGAGATGAGAAAAACATTTTTCACACAGAGAGTGGTGAACCTGTGGAATTCTCTGCCACAGAAGATAGTTGAGGCCAGTTCATTGACTATATTTAAGAGGGAGAAAGATGTGGCCCTTGTGGCTAAGGGGATCAGAGGGTATGGAGAGAAGGCAGGTACGGGATACTGAGTTGGATGATCAGCCATGATCATATTGAATGGCGGTGCAGGCTCGAAGGGTTGAATGGCCTACTCCTGCACCTAATTTCTATGTTTCTATGTTTCTATGTTTCCTCGTCTCCGTTCTAAATGGCTTGCTCCTTATTCTTAAACTGTGGCCCCTGGTTCTGGCTGAACAATTTCTGCTTGTGTGATGTGGAGTCTCGATATGATGACCCCCTTCCTAAAAGAACGTCCCTTAACCCTGACGTTCTTTACAGTTGTGCTGAAGATTGCAGCGTCTGCAGTTCCTTGCGTCCTCCGTGAGAGAGCAAGCCCATGGTGGCGCGGCAAGCGGTTGGCCAATAGGACCAGGGTTGTGCAGGTCAGTTCAAGAACCCTGTTTGGGCGGCCCCACCAGCTACTGCCTTACAGCGCCAAACTAAATAATGAACCAAAAGATGAGATGAGAAAAACATTTTTCACACAGAGAGTGGTGAATCTCTGGAATTCTCTGCCACAGAAGGTCGTTGAGGCCAGTTCATTGGCTATATTCAAGGGGGAGTTGGATGTGGCCCTTGTGGCTAAAGGGATCAGGGGATATGGAGAGAAGGCAGGTACGGGATACTGAGTTGGATGATCAGCCATGATCATATTGAATGGCGGTGCAGGCTCGAAGGGCAGAATGGCCTACTCCTGCACCTATTGTCTATGTTTCTATGTTTCTTTAGACATCGAGTTCCTCTGCTGAACGTTCTATGGTCAACGTTCTTTGTTCAATTGATGGTTTCCAAAGTGACAATGGTTGTTTTTTTGGCTGTGGATCAAAAGTTGGTGGCACGGTGGCGCAGCGGTCGAGTCGCTGCCATACACCGTGAGAGGCCTGGCTTCGACCTTGACTGTGGGTGCTGTCTGTGTGGAGTTTGCATGTTCTCCCAGAGACCGAGTGGGTTTCCTTCTGGTGCTCCGGTTTCCTCCCGCACTCCAGCGACGCGGCAGTCCACAAGTTAATTGGCCCTCTGTAAATTTCCCCTCTTGTGTTAGGAGTGGATAGGAAAATGGGAAAATCGGACTGGAAGGGCCGAGAAGGCCTGTTTCCGTGCTATAATTGTTATATAGTTATATGGTTATATGGATGACCTGGAGCTAGTGTGAACATTGAATTGGAGTGAATGTGTGGTCAATGGTCGGCATGGACTCAGAGGGCCGAAGGACCTGTTTCTACGCTGCAGTGTATCTTTCAATTTACCACAACATTTTTTTTAAACTAACAAAAGAAATTGAGTAAATGTGGGTTATGATTAACTTAGGTCTTTAGTTGAGTTTAGTTCGGTTTATTGTCACGTGTACCGAGGTTCAGTGAAAAGCGTTCTATTGTTGCATGCTCTCCAGGCAGCAGAAAGACATTACATCTTAGTTTAGTTTAGTTTAGCACGGAGACAAGCCCTTCGGCCCACCGAGTCCACCGAGTCGACCAGCGGCCCCCGCGCATTAACGCTGTCTGCGCACACTAACGACAATTTACAATGACACCTAATTTAAGCCAATTAGCCTAAAACCTGTCCGTCTTTCGAGTGTGGGAGGAAACCGAAGATCTCGGCAAAAACACATGCAGGTCACGGGGAGAACGTGCAAACTCCGTGCAGACAGCACCCCCACACAGTCAGGATCGAACATCTGTCGCAGGGAGGCAGCAACTCTACCACTGCGCCACCGCGCCGACATTTTAAAAAAAAATGGGGAACCATAAATCCATTGGATGTTTTCAAGAGATAGTTAGATTTAACTCTCGGGGCTAAAGGAATAAAGTGATATCATAACCATAATCACACTTTATTAGCCAAGTATGTTTTGCAACATACGAGGAATTTGATTTGTCCTGCAGTCATACCAATAAAAAGCCACAGAACACACAACATACATTTTAACATGAACATCCACCACAGTGACTCCTCAATATGCGGAAAAAGCAGGAACGGGGTACTGATTGGGGATGATCAGCCATGATTATCTTGAATGGTGGTGCTGGCTCGTAGGGCCGAATGGCCTACTCCTGCACCTCTTTTTCTAGTTAGTTTTTTTTCTAAATCAGGGAAAATGATCTGTTACTTTAATTAACCAATCTGTTGCGTTTGTTTATTTCTGTAGGATCAGGAACCACAGTCGACCTATCAACATGATTACAAGAAGTTTTCTACCGTGGTCGCTCGGCTGGCCAAAGATAACCCCTCCAAGCCCAAAGCTGACAACCTGACCATTCCAATGGTAAGGGGCCTGTCCCACTTAGGTGACTGCAGGAGACTATTCGGTCGCCACATGTTTGCCACATGGTCGCGGGTTGTTTGTCGGGGAGTCGCCTTCATGGTCGTGAGGAGTTTCCGCGTTCTGGGAACTGGTCGCGGCCTCATTACGGTGGCCATTACATTTTTACAACACGCTGAAAAAGTAGCGGCGATCAGCCATGACCATATTGAATGGCGGTGCAGGCTCCCAATGCACCTATTGTCTATGTTTCAATGTTTCTACCATGAAGCCACCATGGAGATTAGTGAGAATTCTCGTGCCGTAGTGGGTTGCCAGTAGGTCAAAGGTTCTCTTACGTTCTCGTAAGTTGTAGCCGGTGCTGACCGGTGAAATTCATTGGCTCATTGGGGAAAAATAAGGTGAGCAGTACTTTTCAGAACCAAGGATAACCGGCCGGTAATGTTAAATGTCCGCCGAGCTTCAAGCCGTGTATCTCTGGCTTCTTAAAAGTTGTCTCCATTCCTTCTCCCCACTTCTCCCCCCTCTCTCCCCCTTCTCCCCCCTCTCATCCCTCTTTTAAAGGACTTAACGTACACTGTGATTTTTAGCTTCTTAATTACAGCGCCGACCTTCCTGTTCATCGCGGTGTGTGTCTGTGTCACATTGGCTTTGCACCGTGTGTGAATTTCACTCAGAGCTCCCCCGGCTTGCTCTGTCCCCCACCTGCATAACGGGCTGGTGAAGGAAGGTGTGACTGCCAGCAACTTGACAGTCACCTGAAAAATCGCCCATAAAGACCATGAAACAGACATGGAGATCAAGCCTGAGCCATGAATGTTGGCACAGACTAGTTGGGCCGAAAGGCCTATTTCATAGAAACATAGAAAAATAGGTGCAGGAGTAGGCCATTCGGCCCTTCGAGCCTGCACCGCCATTCAATATGATCATGACTGATCATCCAACTCAGTATCCCGTACCTGCCTTCTCTCCATACCCTCTGATCCCCTTAGCCACAAGGGCCACATCTAACTCCCTCTTAAATATAGCCAATGAACTGGCCTCAACTACCCTCTGTGGCAGAGAGTTCCAGAGACTCACCACTCTCTGTGTAAAGAATGTTTTCCTCATCTCGGTCCTAAAGGAATTCCCCTTATCCTTAGACTGTGACCCCTAGTTCTGGACTCCCCCAACATCGGGAACAATCTTCCAGCATCTAGCTTGTCCAACCCCTTAAGAATTTCGCTACCATATTACTGGGCAAAGCACCATCTCTCTCTGAGGAAGGATGTACTGGCTCTGGAGAGGGTCCAGAGGAGGTTTACAAGAATGATCCCAGGAATGACTGGGTTAACATGTGATGAGTGTTGGGCCTGTACTCGCTGGAGTTTAGAAGAATGAGGGGGAACCTCATTGAAACTCACAGAATAGTGAAAGGCTTGGATAGAATGGATGTGGAGAGGATGTTTCCACAGGTGGGAGAGTCTAGGACCAGAGGCCAGAGCCTCAGAATTAAAGGACATTCCTTCAGGAAGGAGATGAGGGGAAATTTCTTCAGTCAGTAACATTAGCAAATTTGCAGATGACACAAAGCTGGGTGGCAGTGTGAACTGTGAGGAGGATGCTATGAGGATGCAGGGTGACTTGGACAGGTTGGGTTGGTGGGCAGATGCTTGGCAGATGAAGTTTAATGTGGATAAATGTGAGGTTATCCATTTTGGTGGCAAAAACAAGAAGGCAGATTATTATCTGAATGGTGTTAAGTTGGGAAAAGGGGAAGTACAACAGGATCTGGGGGGTCCTTGTTCATCAGTCACTGAAAGTAAGCATGCAGGTACAGCAGGCAGTGAAGAAAGCGAATGGCATGTTGGCCTTCATAACAAGAGGAGTTGAGTAGAGGAGCAAAGAGGTCCTTCTGCAATTGCACAGGGCCTTAGTGAGACCACACATGGAGTATTGTGTGCAGTTTTGGTCTCCAAATCTGAGGAAGGACATTCTAGCTTTTGAGGGAGTGCAGCGTAGGTTCACAAGGTTAATACCCGGGATGGCGGGACTGTCATATGTTAAAAGAATGGAGTGACTGGGCTTGTATATTCTGGAATTTAGAGGGATGAGAGGGGATCTTATTGAAACATATAAGATTATTAGGGTTAGGACATGCTAGAGGCAGGAAACATGTTTCCGATGTTGGGAAAGACCAGAACCAGTTTAAGAATAAGGGGTAAGCCATTTAGAACAGAGATGAGGAAAAACCTTTTCACACAGAGAGTTGTGAATCTATGGAATTCTCTGCCTCAGAAGGCGGTGGAGGCCGGTTCTCTGGAGGCATTCGAGGGAGTTGATAGCGGACTCAGGGGATATGGGGAGAAGGCAGGAACGGGGTACTGATTGGGGATGATCAGCCATGATCACAGTGAATGGCGGTGCTGGATCGGAGGGCCGAATGGCCTACTCCTGCACCTATTGTCTATTGTCAGATGGTGGTGAATCTGTGGAATCTGTACCACAGAAGGCTGAATAGACTAATACTCCATGAACTTATATTGTAGTTTTGTTTCCAACCAGAGTGATGTACAAGAACAATATCCCACAACGTACCTGGATGACTACAAACCCATGAGTGAACGCAGGTCACAGCGAATACCTGATTTTCAGGACATCAATGTCAGGAGTCACATCAATGCCGAGGTAAATCATTAAGTTATATTAGACAATGGAGTTGAATTAGGAGTAGAATTAGGCCATTCGGCCCATCAAGTCTACTCCGCCATTGAATCATGGCTGATCTATCTCTCCCTCCCAACCCCATTCTCCTGCCTTCTCCCCATAACCCCTGACACCCGTACTAATCAAGAATCTATCTATCTCTGCCTTAAATACATCCATTGACTTGGCATTCATAGCCTTCTGTGGTAAAGAATTTCACAGATTCACCACCCTCTGATTGATGAAATTTCTCTTCTTCTCCTCCTTAAACATAGATAATGGTTGCAGGAGTAGGCCATTCGTCCCTTGCAATCCTTAGAAACATAGAAATTAGGTGCAGGAGTAGGCCATTCGGCCCTTCGAGCCTGCACCGCCATTCATTATGATCATGGCTGATCATCCAAAATCAGTACCCCGTTCCTGCTTTCTCCCCATATCCTTTGATTCCGTTAGTCCTAAGAGCTAAATCTAACTCTCTCTTGAAAACATCCAGTGAATTGGCCTCCACTGCCTTCTGTGGCAGAGAATTCCACAGATTCACAACTCTCTGGGTGAAATAGTTTTTTCTCATCTCAGTTCTAAATGGCCTACCCCTTATTCTTACACTGTGACCCCTAGTTCTGGACTCCCCCAACATCGGGAACATGTTTCCTGCCTCTAGCCTGTCCAATCTCTTAAGAATTTTATATGTTTCTATAAGATATCCTCTCATCCTTCTAAATTCCAGTGAATGTTTAGCCCAGTCGACCCATTCTTTCATCATATGTCAGTCCCGCCATCCCGGGAATTAACCTGGTGAACGTACGCTGCACTCCCTCAATAGCAATAAAGTTGTTCCTGAAATTAAGAGACCAAAACTGCACACAATACTCCAATTGTGGTCTCACCAGGGCCCTGTACAACTGCAGTAGGACCTCCTTGCTCCTAAACCCAAATCCTCCCGCTATGAAGGCAAACATGCCATTTGCTTTCTTCACTGCCCTCGATACCAGCATGTTTACGTTCTTTAATTCTGAGGCTATGACCTTTCGTCCTAGACTCTCCCACTAGAGGAAACATCCTCTCCACATCCACTCTTCCCAAGCCTTTTGCTATTCGGTAAGCTTCAATGATCTCCCCACTCATTCTGCTAAACTCCAGCGAGTACAGGCCCAGTGCCGACAAACCACCACCATTGCAGGAATTTGCAGGAATGGCCTCTACTCCTGCACCTATTGTCTATTGTCTATTGTCACGGCCTTGGAGAGGCGTCCAACGGTACCGGAACATTCTGCCCAGGCCGCTGAGGGGCCGAGATACCATCCTGCAAAGTCGTCCTAGGAAGCTGGCTTTGGGAAATGATTTGCCGGCTGCGGGTTCCAGAGCCCAGGCTGCAGGGGGACAAAAATTCCACCCTCGATCGGCCGCTGAAGTCCCAATGAGTAGGTATGTTGCAAAACTTACCTTGAGCAGCGTTGCAGTTCTGCCGCTCCCCGTGTGCGCGACTTTGGCGCCTTTCAGAGGGGGGCAGGCTTAAAGTACCGTTTTTCGACAGACTGGGATAATCGATGAATGTCGGGCGATTTCGTTGCGGAAGAAAAATCGCTCCGACATTTCATCAATGAAGGTATTTTTAAATTACTCTAAATTATTTATTAACTAGAGTAATTTAAAAATCACCTTCAAAAGCCGTGAGCGCCGACAACCGGAAGGATTTTCCGTAGGGGAGAAAAAAGGTAAATAGTTTATTTTTATATTAGAAGTTGTTTTTTCGGGAGGCTTTTATAATATTTTTATGTTGCGAAATGGGGTCCAAAAAAAAGTATGAACAAACAGTATTTTTCCTCCCGACTTCACCGCTAACCGCAACGTTCCAATCCACCGCATTCCACTAAAACCCACTCGCTAGTTGATTTAAATGGCCATTAATTTACAGGAATCAAACACTAAATTCCTTCCATTTGGCCCGAGAAATTCATGAAAATTAGATTTAAAAATTATGTTATATTGTGGATTATTGTGTGAATGTTATTTGGACACTTAGGCAATTTTAAAAAAGTTTATCTTTTCTTAAGAAATGGATAGATGTTTAGATCATTGAATTTTGTAATTAGCTACAATTAGATAACTAACTAATTATATGCTTTAATTTCAGGTAATCCAAGTAAGATTGTTTAATATTTGTTTCAGAATGCTTCAATCTATAATAACTGAAAATTTCATTGAGTTCTCTTAATTTTTAAGAAAGTTATGGGCTTTTAACTTTTCCAGATCACAGCTTTTGAGTTAAGTCAATTGAAAGGCAATGGGGAGCAAGATGCTAATTTCCGAGTATGAAAATGGCCATAACTTTCTTAATACTGAAGATATGAAAGTAAATTAGGTGTCAAATTAAACTTCTTTTTATGCTTTATCTGATGGGATAAATTGCAGACTTGATTTTTTTAATCTCAAAATGTTGTAACATTGCTACAATGAGGTACTTCGAGAGGGAATTTCAAGTGCGTTCTGGTAATTTTGTCCAGTTTAAAGGAGTTGGCAGACCAGCAATTGCCGGAAGAGCGATGGCGGTCCTAATTCTGCTCCTATAACGTGAACTTATGAAGGATTCCAGCATCTGCAGTTCCCTATGCCTCCATTCCACTTTTGGCTTCATTAAGGCCCTGTCTCACTTTCCCGAGTTATATATAGTATATAGTTTCTTTATTGTCATTGTAACATGAACCATGTACAACGAAATTTAGAAATGTCAGCCAGTCAATTTCAAACCATAAAAGCTAACGATACATACAAGGGAAAATATTAAAAAAAGATAAACAACTAAAATAAATATGAAATATAAAAACAGCCACGCATAAACACCCAACCCTACATCCTTCTGTCGATTTCACAGTGTACCAACCACAGTCCCTTAGTCCCCGCGTTCCTTGGCGGCTACATTTAGTGCCTTTATAGCAGTGGGGTTAAAAACTGTTTTTAAGTCTGTTTGTCCTTGTCCTTGTAGATCTGTACCGTCTACCTGACGGCAACAGTTCAAACAGGGAGTGTCCGGGGTGGGAAATGTCCTTTATAATACTCTGGGATTTTTTGATGCAGCGGGAACTGTGTAAGTCCTCCAAGGTAAGGAGAGGGCAGCCGACAATCCTCTGGGCGTTGTCAATGGCCCTCTGGAGCGCTTTCCTCTGAGCCGCTGTGCAGCTGGTGTACCACACGCATACACGGTATGTTAGGATGCTCTCAATGGAGCACCGATAAAAGGACAGCAGCAGTCTCTGTGTGATGTTATTCCTCCTGAGCACCCTCAGGAAGTGCAGTCTCTGCTGGACCTTTTTCAGCAGCGCAGAGGTGTTCACGCTCTACGTCAGGTCCTCCTCAATATGGATTCCCAGGAAGCGGAAATCCGCCACCCTCTCCACACAGTCCCCTCTAATGATTAGTGGTACCATTTCTGTTTTGTTCTTCCTGAAGTCTATTATTATCTCCTTGGTCTTTAAGGTGTTCAGGAGCAGGTTATTTTCTCCACACCACACTGTCAGCTGCTCCACCTCATCCCGATAGGCGTACTCGTCCCCCCCGGAGATGAGCCCTACCACCGTAGTGTCATCCGCAAATTTGACAATGGTGTTGCTGTGGTCGGCGGAGGTGCAGTCATGTGTGTAGATGGTGTAGAGCAGGGGGCTCAGCACGCAGCCCTGTGGGGAGCCGGTACTGAGGCTGAGGGCCGTGGATGTGTGATGGCCCACACTGACTCTCTGGCTGCGGCCCGACAGGAAGCTATTTATCCACATGCAGGTGGATTGTGGAAGTCCCAAGTCCCCCAGTTTGTCCCCCAGTTTGTGGGGAAGGATAGTATTAAAAGCAGAGCTGTAGTCCACAAAGAGCATTCGCACATAGCTTCCCCGCTGCTCCAGGTGGGACAGTGCAGCACTGTCTCACGAACTCTTACGAGTTTTCCCCTTGATTCGAACACGGGGAATGTCGGTAGCGAGCTCGTGGGAGTCCGTAGGAGTCCGTTGAGTCTTGTAATGCCAGCCGTAGGAACTCAGGTAAGTCGTGACGTTTTTTCAACATGTTGAAAAACGTCTACGAGTTTAAAAAAGTAGCCCCGAGTACCTACTGTAATGCCCCTTTCCCACTTAGGAAACCTGAACGGAAACCTCTGGAGACTTTGCGCTCCGCCCAAGGTTTCCATGCGGTTCCCGGAGGTTCCCTGAGGTTTTTGTCCTCCGGCAACCACCTTCAACTAGCATCGCAACCGGCTTCGACTTAAAAATTACCGATTTTTAAAACAGAAACCACTTTCGACCATTAGGGAGAATGACAAAAACCTCCGGGAACCGCAGGGAAACCTTGGGTGGGGCGCAAAGTCTCCAGAGGTTTCCGTTCAGGTTTCCTTAGTGGGACAGGGGTATAATTCACCGAGTTCGAATCAAGGGGAAAACTGAGGAGGGTTCGTGAGTAACTCGGAAAAGTGGGACAGGGCCTTTACTTGCTTGAGCAGAGGGACTGGGTGGTTGAAAGGGGTTGTGGGGGGGGGGGGGGGGGGAGGTGGGGATGATGGGGGGAGTGATGGGGGGGGATGGGAGGGGGTGGGGGGGGGAGGAGGGAGCGCATAAGGGAGGGGGGCGGTGAGATCACAATTGGATGTGGGCTGCAATGTTGATGCAACATGGTGGTCAACAGGCCCAGTGCTTGCAAGGCAGGGAAGGGGCAACATATCCTGAGGCACATCTCCTGAGTCTGGTGAGATCAAAGTCACTTTGGCAGCTCAGAGCACCTTCACGTGCAGTGAGAATGTAAAGGACAGTCATTGGATCTATTAATATACACATACCATCCCTGGATGAGTTTAGTTTAGATCCGTTTAGTTTTTAATTTAGTTTAGTTTACTTTAGGTTACTTTAGTTTAGCTTAGTTTAGATTGCTTTATAGACAATAGACAAATGATGTAGGAGGAGGCCATTTGGCCCTTCCAGCCAGCACTGCCATTCAATGTGATCATGGCTGATCATCCCCAATCAGTACCCCATTCCTGCCTTCTCCCCATATCCCCTGACTCTGCTATCTTTAAGTCTAAGTCTATCTTTTAGCCCAGTCTGAAGAAGGGTCTCGACCCGAAACGTCGCCTGTCTCCTTCGCTCCTTAGATGCTGCTGCACCCGCTGAGTTTCTCCAGCTTTTTGTGTAATCCGCTATCTTTAAGAGCCCTATCTAGCTCTCTCTTGAAAGTATCCAGAGAACCGGCCTCCACCGCCCTCTGAGGCAGAGAATTCCACAGACTCACAACTCTCTGTGAGAAAAACTTTAGATTACTTTAGTTATACAGAGAGTTGTGAATTTGTGGAATTCCCTGGCACAGATGACAGTGGAGGCCAAATCACTGGATGGATTTAAGAGAGAGTTAGATAGAGCTCTAGGGGCTAGTGGAGTCAAGGGATATGGGGAGAAGGCAGGCACGGGTTATTGATTGGAGACGATCAGCCATGATCACAATGAATGGCGGTGCTGGCTCAAAGGGCCGAATGGCCTCCTCCTGCACCTATTTTCTATGTTTCTATGTTCAGTTTATTGTCACGTGTACCGAGGTACAGTGAAAAGCTTTTTGCTGCGTGCTAACCAGTCAGCGGAAAGACAGTACATGGTTACAATCTAGTCACTTACAGTGTACAGATACATGATAAGGGAATGACGTTTAATGCAAGGTGAAGCCTGTAAAGTCCGATCAAGGATAGTCCGAGGGTCACCAATGAGGTAGATAGCAGTTCAGCACCGCTCTCTGGTTGTACTCTTGACAATTTCTTTCCACTCTGCCACTCCGGAAGTGGTGGCGCTGCCTGGCAGCTGCGGCTCACCTGCAGTCCGTCTGTTTTTTATTTTATTTGTGTCTTCTTGCGTCTGTTTAGTGATTACTTTGGTTTATTAGGCTGTGTATGTGTGTGTGTGTGGGGGGGGGGGGGGGGGGGGGGGTGGGGGGGGGGTGCGAAGGGTGGGAGAAACAGGGTTTTAGTCTCTCCCTTCGGGGGGATGCGACTTTTCTTGTCGTGTCCCCCGTCTCCGTCTGTGCGGAGGCCCTATTGGCGGAGCTGGCGGCCTTGGAGCTATGGCGGCCTTCCAGCTTCCAGCAGCAGCGGCATGGCTTCGGAGCTTCAGCGGCGGCCTGGCTTTTGGAGCTGCGGTGCTCCAGCGGCGGCCTGGCTTTCGGGGCTGCGGTGCTCCAGCGACGTTCCAGCGGCGACCTGGCTTTTGGAGCTGCGGTGCTCCAGCGTTCCAGCGGCAGGCCCTGTGGCGGTGTTCCGGCGTTCCAGCGACGGCGGTGTTCCGGTTTCGGAGGCTCGGCCGCGGGCCTGGTGGACGGCAGCATCGGAGGCCTGGATCTCCTCAGCGCAGAGGGAGAACAAGGAGGGAAGAAGACAGAGACTCTAAGACTGTTGCCTTCCACCACAGTGAGGAGGTACCTGGTGAATTCACTGTGGTGGATGTTAAATTTGTGATTATTGTGTGTTGTTTTTTATTATATGTTATGACTGCAAGGTAACGAAATTTCGTTCAGACCGAAAGGTCTGAATGACAATAAAGGATAATCTAATCTAGGTAGGTCAAGCTCAAAATGTACTTTAATTTAGTCCAGTTTATTATTGTCCCTTGTACCGAGGTACAGTGAAAAGCTTTTGTTGCGTTTAGTTAAGTTTATAGATATAGTGCTGAAACAGGCCCTTCAGCCCACCGATTTACGGTAATGGCCACTCGTCGGTACTCGGGGCTCTCGTGGACATTTTTCAACAAGATTAAAAATCTTCGCAAGTCTTCCCGTGCTTACCTGCCATTAGCGAGTCTTCCCGAGTACCTGCCATTAGCGTTACGAGCCGCTAAGAGACGTCCCCGAGCTCCGACGTACCTGCTACGTTCATTCTCCGTGCTTACCACGAGTTTGATTTTGTTTTAAACTCGGGAGAGCTCGTGGAATGAACTCGTACCGTGGGACAGGGCTATTACACTATCCTACACCCACTAGGGACAATTTACAATTTTATCGAAGTCAATTAATCTACAAACCTGTACGGTTTTGGAGTGTGGGAGGAAACCGAAGATCTCGGAGAAAGCCCATGCGGGTCACGGGGAGAACGTACAAACTCCGTACAGACAGCACCTGTAGTCAGGATCGAACCTGGTTCTCTGGCGCTGTGAGGCAGCAACTCTACCGCTGCGCCACCGTGCTGTGAACAGGATCTACACAATGACAATCAACAGTGAACAGATACGAGATAAAGGGAATGACGTTTAGTGCAAGATAAAGTCCAGTAAGGTCCGATCAAAGATAGTCCGAGGGTCACTAATGAATTAGATAGTAGCTCAGGACCGCTCTCTAGTTGTTGGTGGGATGGTTCAGTTAGAAACATAGAAAAATGTCACTTCCGGTGGCGCTATGGAGTAGGAGGAACTAGCGCCGTCCTGCTCCGCAAAAATTGTATTAAAAACGGGGAAAAACGGGGTTATTTATAGCTACTCACCAGAGAGGAACGTTTGTGAACGGCACCGGCAGCCAGATAAGGTCCGTGACGCCATCAGGCGCGTGACTTTTAAAGCAGTAATGTCGATGAAAAGAACCCCCCCTCCCAAAGAGAAAAAATCAGTGCTGAAAAAAAAGGTAGGTCCAGTTGAAGCCTCGACCTCGAGTTTGACTGGCTCTCTGGAGGATATTCCAAAGAAGAAATCTGAAATGGAGGATCTGAGAACTACTATTATGGGTGAGCTTAAAAATATGAAAAAAGAATATAAAGAAGAATTTAAGCTGCTCAGAGCTGATATTGAAGTGTTTAAAGAGCAAGTTAAAGAGGAGTTGAAAAAAGAAGTTGTAACCACAGTAAAAATGATGATGGATGAATGGAAGACAAAAGCAGATGCTGATCTAAAACAACAGATGGATGAAGTTAATCAGAAAGTTGGTGGTTTGGAACTCGCGGTCGATCACAAGTTGGAACCTATTAAGAGAACACTTGATCAACAACATGAAGCAATAAAGGAACTGACTAATATTGCTGATTCAAGTGCTAAGGCGAATGACAAACTTCTCTCCGAGAACAAGTGTTTAACAGACTTATTGAATAAAATAACTGAGGAATGTATTGACTTGGAGGGAAGGCAACGACGTAAAAACTTGCGTATCGTGGGTGTGCGTGAAGGCAAGGAGGGAGCTCAAGACACCAGAGAGTCCGCAGCAAATCTTCTGAGGAATGTTTTGAATCTGGATCAAGCAGCCCTACTTGGCCGAGCGCACAGAGCACTGAGACGACGTCCAAAGACGGGTTGGCAACCAAGACAACTGATTGTGAAAGTGGTCTACAATCATGTTTTGGAAGATATGATGAAGATAATAATTCGCAAACAGAATCTGTTTTATGATGGTGACAAGATCAGCATATTCAGAGATTATCCTGCGGAGGTGGCCAGGAGAAGAGCCCTTTTTACTGAAACAAGGCACATCCTCAGGAATATAAAGGGCGTGAGATATGGTCTGATGTATCCTGCCACATTACGAGTGAGCTACGATAATAAAGAGCACCACTTCACTAAACATACCGAAGCTCTGGAGTTCGCACGTGAAATCGAGAAGGAGTTGGATGAGGAAGAAGAAGGAGAAGCAGAGGGAACACAGAGCGAAGACGATGATGAAGATGAGGACGAAGAATAACAAACTTGAATTATACTCAACACTTACCTGATGCCGATCTACACCCAGCAATAAGGAGGAAGAATGATGAACTTTTAAAATTATTGGACTTGGGGAGCTCAATGATTATTAATAATAAATTAATATACAATAGTATTAGTTTAGTACTAACCATTATTAACAAATGTATGTGACACCTCCTTAAACAATCTAAAATGATAGCAGCAAATTAAAACAATACAGTATTAATAAGAATGGAAATGTAACACCCCGCCCCTAAATATATTGCCCTTAAGGCATTTACGGAACTGGAAATATAAACATCTTTTTTTTCCCCAACGGAAGTCCATAGATTAACAGCCACGCTAGTGTGGCTTACACTAACATCACCTTACGTAGCTTTAGACACTTTTTTTTCCTGCACTTTTCTAATAATATTACTAACTTTTTTTCCTTTTTTTTAATATTATTTTTTTTAATATATTATATGTGGAATTATATACTTTACTTTTGAATGGTATTATACAGTAGACTGGAGGGGATATGTATGTCAGATAATGTTATTAGTATTAGTTGACCACAAACTAGGGTACGAAATTGGGATATATGTGGTGAGACATCTACCTCATTATAATCCACCACAATATCCAAATGCAAGACACTAATACGAAAAAGGGGGGTGATGGAATCACCTTCGGTAGTTGGAATGTAAAAGGTATTAATGAACCAATTAAAAGAGGTAAGTTTTTGGCGCAATTAAGTAGAATGAAAGCTGATATAATCTATCTTCAAGAGACACATCTAAAAAAGGAGGCACAATATAGGTTAACGGCAAATTGGATTTCTAGGGTGTATCATTCATCATTCACTCATAAATCTCGAGGAGTTGCCATCCTTATTCGTAAAGGTATTCAATTTAAACATAGTTCAATAATAGAGCATCCTGAAGGTAGATATATAATAGTTACGGGTGAACTATATTCGAAGAAGGTTGTACTTATGAATATATATGGCCCAAATTTTGATAATCCGCTATTTTTTAAGAAAATATTTAACACTATTCCTACAGTAACACAGCACAATCTAATAATTGGGGGCGACTTAAATTGCACTTTGGATAATTATTTGGACAGATCATCAATCAAAAGGAAGGCTATTTCTAAATCAAGCAAATTCATAAATTCCTTTATTAGATCAGCTAATGTCAAAGATATTTGGAGAAATGATAATCCTAATGGTCGAGAATACTCATTTTATTCTCCAGTATTTGGAACATACTCCAGGATAGATTATTTTCTAATAGATTCAAAACTTGTCCCATTTACGTATGACTCAAAATATCATAATATTATTATTTCGGATCATGCTCCATTAACGTTCAAGATTAACTTAAAGGGTATAACTAAAGGATATTCGCAATGGAGACTTAATCCTCATATATTAAATGATAAAGTGTGCTCAGATTATCTGGTTAAACAGATTGAATTAATTTTTGAAACCAATGATAAACCTGGAATCTCATCATCTCTTTTATGGGACACATTTAAAGATTTTATACGGGGTGCTACAATCTCAGCGCAGGCACATCTGAACAAGGAAAATAGAAAGATTCAACAGAAATTGGAAAATGAAATAAGGCAGTTGGACATGGAAAATGCTATGTCTCCATCTAGGGTTATAGATAATAAAATTGCAACATTAAAATATAAATTAAATGAGATACAATCAAAGTATGTTATTAAACTTTTTCAAAAGACCAAACAAGTATATTTTGAATTTGGGGATAAACCGCATAAATTGTTAGCTCGGCAACTAAGAAAATCAGAAGAAGAAAAAATGATATATAAGGTCAAATCTGAACAAGGAGAAATATTAACTTTACCAAAAGACATTAATGATAGATTCCAACAATACTATCAAAAACTTTATACATCAAAAGTGATGGATCAACCCGAGGGAATAGAAACGTTTTTCCAGAAATGTCACATTAATGGATTAGATCGGGAAGGTAGAGAATTATTAGATGCTGAAATATCAGCAAAAGATATTGAGGAATCAATTGGATCATTGAAGAATGGTAAAGCTGCAGGACCCGATGGTTTGCGGGTTGAATTTTATAAGAAGTTTCATGATTTGATCGTCCCACGGCTACAAACTATGTACAAAGTTGCCTACGTACAAGAACAACTTCCAGAAACCCTAAAAGAATCCACAATTACACTTATTCCTAAAGCAGACAAAGATCCAGAAGACCCAGGATCATACAGAGCAATAGCTCTTTTAAATACAGATCAAAAAATATTAACAAAAATTTTATCTCAAAGGTTAAGTTTAGTGATCAATAGATTAATACATCATGATCAAACAGGTTTTATCCCTAAACGTTACTCCACTTATAATTTAAGACGTCTATTTAATATCATTTACTCGAAAAGAATGATTGATATTGAACTAGCAGTTATATCCCTGGATGCGGAGAAGGCGTTTGACCAGGTTGAATGGCCTTACCTATTTAGGATAATGCAGAAATTTCAACTGGGAGAAGGATTTTGCAAATGGGTTAGAATTTTATACTCTGGCCCAACAGCAAGAATCCTAACAAACCAAATGTTATCAGCAAAATTCAATCTTTCTAGGGGTTGTAGACAAGGCTGTCCGTTATCACCTTTATTATTTGCACTCGTTATAGAATAATTGGCCGAAAGGATTAGAGCAGAACCAGAAATTTATGGATATAATACCAAAACCACAATTAACAAAATATCTTTATATGCAGATGATGTTTTATTATATATAACAAAACCAGAGATTAGTATCCCTAAAGTACTTGAAGTTATAAATGAATTTAGTAAGTTCTCAGGATATAGAATTAACTGGAATAAAAGTGAAATTATGCCTATAACAGGAATTAAATTGAATAAATTACAAAAATTTCCATTTAAAATAGCTAATAATCAAATTAAATATCTTGGAATTAATGTATCAAAATCTTATAACTCTTTATTTAAATCAAATTTTCCCCAATTATTAAATAAATTAAAAAATAATATTTTATATTGGAAAACATTACCGATATCAATGATCGAGTGAATAAATGCCATTAAAATGATTTTTTTGCCTCAATTACTATATTTATTTTAAGCCATTCCGTTATATCTTCCTAAAAAATTTTTTTTTTTAATTGATTCTCTAGTTAACAGCTTTATTTAGGATTATAAAAATCACAGTATAAGTAAAACACACTTATGTAAATCTAAGATAAATGGTGGCTTAGCTTTACCTAATTTTCTATATTATTTTTGGGCGGTTCAGATTAAGAACTTTAATTATTGGTTGATTCAGATGGAACAGGGACCCGGTTTGGTTAAGAATTGGAAAGGAAGATTGTTTCCCATTCGACATAAGCACAATACTCCTTGCCCCAGGAGTGATACAAAAAAAATCATATAAGGAAAACCCTATAATTTTAAATAATATACGTACTTGGAAACAAATCATTAAGACCTTACATTTTAGAAACTATGCCACTTTGTTTACCAATAATCCTATGTTTAAACCCTCGACATTGGATGTGGGGTTTAGACATTGGAAACATTTAGGAATAATAAGGATAGAACATCTTTATAGGAATGGGAAATTTCTCTCATTTCAGGAGTTGAAAGAGATTTATGGATTGCAAGCAAATAATTTATTTAGATATTTACAAATTAGAGATTATGTCAAATTAAATACGCTAAATTATAGAAATAGAGATCCAGGTTTACTGGATGAAGTACTTAACAAGCATCCAACAACAGAAAAATTAATAGCATATATATATATATAATATTCTTTTGGACAGGGAAATGCCAAAAACTGAACTATTCCGACAAAAATGGGAAAATGAAATTGGTTTACCGATATCAGAAGATTTTTGGGAAGAAAGCTTACAACGAATTCATCGCTGTTCGTTAAATGCCGGACATACTTTGATACAATTCAAAGTAATACATAGATTACACTACTCAAAAAAGAAATTAAATAGAATTTTTCCTAATATATCACCATTATGTGATAAATGTCAGCACATAGAAGCCGATTTAACTCATAGTTTTGTAACATGTACAAAACTTAATAATTATTGGACTGAGATTTTTAAAATTATTTCCATAGTTTTAAAGATTACATTAAGCCTTGACCTAAAATTAATTATATTTGGGGTTTTAGATTCAAACCAAACTTTAACAGTAAATCAAAGAAATTTTCTGGATTACTGTTTAATAATTGGAAAAAAATTAATATTAAAATTTTGGAAGGGACCATTATCCCCGACAATTAAAATGTGGACAGTGGAAATGTTGGAGACATTACAACTGGAGAGAATTAGGTTTATCCTAATGGATAAACTTGAGCTTTTTGAACAAATATGGTCTCCATTCACTGATTATATGATGGGGTAGCTGGGCTCGGCATTGAAACTCAATAAGTACCCGGTGGGAAGATCAAACGAAAATGTTTAATTTCAGATTTATATACTTGTCTCTATATATTATAATTAGAAATTGTTCCATTCATTGATAAGATGTATACTGTTTTCTTTTCCTCAAGTATAATACTGTTTACTAATTATAGGCTGTTGTTTTTTATTTATTTATTTCATTTATTTATTTATTTAATTTTTTAAAAAATTTTTTCCTTTCCCTTTTAATCAAATATAATCATATCCTTCAAATTACTCACTATTCTTTCTTTATACTTTTTTATTTTTCACTTTTTCATATTATTAAAAAAACGGAGGCCTATATTAACATGGTTTGTTAATATTTATATAATTTTGGAAAGATGTATTAATTATATCTGAAAAAAATAGTTATATTATTTGTAATATGTATGGCCTCTAATAAAAATATATTTAAAAAAAAAGAAAAATAGGCGCAGGAGTAGGCCATTCGGCCCTTCGAGCCTGCACCGCCATTCAATGTGATCATGGCTGATCATCCAACTCAGTATCCCGTACCTGCCTTCTCTCCATACCCCCTGATCCCTTTAGCCACAAGTGCCACATCTAACTCCCTCTTAAACATAGCCAATGAACTGGCCTCAACTACCCTCTGTGGCAGAGAGTTCCAGAGACCCACCACTCTGTGTGAAAAAATTCTTGTAAGTTTCTATAAGATCCCCTCTCAATCTCCTAAATTCTAGAGAGTATAAACCGAGTCTACGCAGTCTTTGTTCATAAGACAGTCCTGACATTCCAGGAATCAGTCTGGTGAACCTTCGCTGCACTCCCTCTGTGGCAATAAGGGGGCATACCCCCTGATCCCCTTAGCCACAAGGGCCACATCTAACGCCCTCTTAAATATAGCCAATGAACTGGCCTCAACTACCTTCTGTGGCAGAGAATTCCAGAGACTCACCACTCTCTGTGTAAAGAATGTTTTCCCCATCTCGGTCCTAAAGGAATTCCCCCTTTTCCTTAGACTGTGACCCCTTGTTCTGGACTCCCCCAACATCGGGAACAATCTTCCAGCATCTAGCTTGTCCAACCCCTTAAGAATTTTGTAAGTTTCTATAAGATCCCCTCTCAATCTTCTAAATTCCAGTTGCCTGATAACAGCTGGGAAGAAACTGTTCCCTGAACCTGGACGTGTGTGTTTTCACCTTTCTTCATTTGCCCGATGGGAGAGGGGAGAAGAGGGAGTGACTGGGGTGAGACTGGTCCTTGATGATGCTGCCGGCCTTGCCGAGGCAGCATGAGGTGTAGATGGAGGAACTGATGAACGTCATGGGATCTGGAGCTCCTTGTTCATCAGTCAATGAAAGTAAGCAGGCAGTGAAGAAAGCAAATGGCATTTTGACCTCCATAACAAGAGGAGTTGAGTATAGGAGCAACGAGGTCTTTCTGCAGTCGAAGGTAGACAGAAAAAGCTGGAGAAACTCAGCGGGTGAGGCAGCATCTAAGGAGCGAAGGAATAGGTGACATTTCGGGTTGAGACCCTTCTTCAGACTGATTGTGGCCGAGGGGGGTGGGGAGGGGGAGAAGAACGTCACTGTGGTACAACGGTAGAGTTGCTGCCTTACAGCGAATGCAGCGCCGGAGACCCGGGTTTAATCCCGACTACGGGTACTGTCTGTACAGAGTTTGTACGTTCTCCCCGTGACCTGCGTGGGTTTTATCCGAGATCTTCAGTTTCCTCCCACACTCCAAAGATGTACAGGTTTGTAGGTTAATTGGCTTGGTATAATGTAAAAATTGTCCCCAGTGGGTGTTAATGCGCGGGGATCGCTGGCCAGCGTGGACTCGCTGGGCCGAAGGGCCTGTTTCCTTGCTGTATCTCGAAACTAAACTAAATTAAAGAAGAAAACTGGAAAGGGGAAAAGCTTTGCCCTGCCTCTTCCTCTTTCCACCTTCCATCTCCACCCCCCCCCCCCCCCCCCCCCACAATCAGTCTGAAGAAAGGTCGAACTGAAACGTCACCCATCTATGTTCTCCAGAGTTGCTGCCAGACACCCTGAGTTTAGTGGAGTTTAGTTAAGCGATACGGCACGGAAACGGGCAATTTGACCCACTGAGTCCGCGCCGACCAGCGATCCCAGTACACTAGCACTATCCTACACACACCAGGGACAATTCACAGCGACACCAAGCAAGTCTGCACCACCGTGCCACCGAGTTACTCCAGCTCTATCTGTGGTGGAGATGTCAACAGTGCTACCAAGTGGAGACACAAGGAACTGCAGATGATTGCATCTTCTGCAAAACACAAAGTGCTGGAGGAACTGGGCGGCACAGGTGGCGCAGCGGTAGAATTACCGCCTCACAGCGCAAGAGACCCGGGTTCCATCCTGACTACGGGTGCTGTCTGTACGGAGTTTGCACCTTCTCCCCCTGACCTGCGTGGGTTTTCTCCAAGATCTTTGATTTCCTCCCACACTCCAAAGACTCTTGCTATATTTAAGAGGGAGCTAGATGTGGCCCTTGTGGCTAAAGGGATCAGGGGGTATGGAGAAAAGGCAGGTACGGGATACTAAGTTGGATGATCAGCCATGATCATATTGAATGGCGGTGCAGGCTCGAAGGGCCGAATGGCCTACTCCTGCACCTAATTTCTATGTTTCTAAGACGTGCAGGTTTGTAGGTTAATTGGCTTGGTGTAAATGTAAATTGTCCCCAGTGTGTGTAGGGTAGTGTTAGTGTGCGGGGATCGCTGGTCGGCACGGACTCGGTGGATCGAAGGATCTGAACTAAACAAACCTAAACTAAACTCAACGGGGTTAGGCCATGGTAAAACAACAATTCCCTGTTTCTACAGAGCCCCATCAAGCTGCACGATGACTACTCACTCCACTGTCACCCTCATGGCCCTGACAAACGAAGGCAAGCAAGCAAGCATGCCTTCCTTAGCACGTCTCATTCTCCTCATAGACGGATACAGCCCTACGGCCCAACTTGCCCACCCCGACCAACATGTCCCAGCTACCCGTCCCACCTGCCTGCGCTTGGTCCATATCCCTCCAAACCTGTCCTATCCATGTACCTGTCTAACTGGTTCTTAGATGTTGGAATAGTCCCAGCCTCAACTACATCCTCTGGCAGCTTGTTCCATACACCCACCACCCTCTGTGTGAAAAAGTCACCCCTCAGATTCCTGTTAAATCTTATCCACTTCACCTTGAACCTATGTCCTCTGCTTCTCGATTCCCCTACTCTGGGCAAGAGACTCTGTGTGTCTACCCGATCTATTCCTCTCATTGATTTTATACCTCTGTAAAATCTCCCCTCATCCTTCTGCGCTCCAAGTCCCAGCCTACTCAACCTCTCCCTGTAGCTCAGACCATCGAGTCCTGGCAACATCTTCGTAAATATATCTATATTCTTTCCTCCATTTCTTTCTTTCCATTCCTTCGAGAAACATAGAAACATAGAAAATAGGTGCAGGAGGAGGCCATTCGGCCCTTCGAGCCTGCACCGCCATTCATTGTGATCATGGCTGATCGTCCCCAATCAATAACCCGTACCTGCCTTCTCCCCATATCCCTTGACTCCACTAGCCCCTAGAGCTCTATCTAACTCTCTCTTAAATCCATCCAGTGATTTGGCCTCCACTGCCCTCTGTGGCAGGGAATTCCATAAATTCACAACTCTCTGGGTGAAAACCTTTTTTTCTCACCTCAGTCTTAAATGACCTCCCCTTTATTCTAAGACTGTGTGGCCCCTGGTTCTGGACTCGCCCAACATTGGGAACATTTTTCCTGCATCTAGCTTGTCCAGTCCTTTTATAATTTTATATGTCTGTATAAGATCCCCCCTCATCCTTCTAAACTCCAGTGAATACAAGCCTAGTCTTTTCACTCCAGTGAATACAAGCCTAGTCCTTGCTTCTCTTGGTCACCACTATGGTATCTGCTTCCACCACCACCCACAGCCGCGTGTCCCAGGCACCCACCACCCTCTGTGTAAAAAAACTGAATGGCCTAATTCTACTCCTGTCACTTATGTCCAACCCAAACTCAAGTACAACAGGTAGAGCTAGGGGGAAAGATACAGGGTGCAGAATATAGTTCTCAGCATTGTAGTGCAACAGTTCCAGAGACAAAGTCCAATGTCCGCAATGGGGTAGAGGTGAATGTACCAATGCTCAGCCTTTAATTTACACTTTACAGATACAGAACTGGAACAGGCCTGAGTTTGCGCTGACCAGCGATCGCCCAGTACACTACATACTACATATTTACAATTTTTACTGAAGCCAATTAATCTACAAACCTTCATAAGGTCATAAGGTCTTACCTGATAGGAGTAGAATTGGGCCATTCAGCCCATCAAGTCTACTTCACCATTCAATCATGGCTGATCTATCTCCCCCTCCTAACCCCATTCCCCTGCCTTCTCCCCATCACTCCCGACACCTGCATGAATCAAGAATATATCAATCTCTGCCTTACAAATATTAATTGACGGCCTCTATAGCCGTCTGTGGCTATGAATTCCACAATTTGTCCCTAGTGTGTGTGGGGTAGTGTTAATGTGCAGGGATCGCTGGTCAGTGCGGACTCGAACTGTTACATTTATACCAAGCCAATTAACCTACAAAACTATAAGTCTTTGAGTGTGAGCTGTGGAGGCCAAGTCAGTGAATATTTCTAAGGCAGAGATGGACAGATTCTTGATCAGTACGGGTGTCAGAGGTTACGGGGAGAATGGGGTTAGGAGGGAGAGATAGATCAGCTATGATTGAATGGCGAAGTAGACTTGATGGGCCGAATGGCTTAATTCTGCTCCTATTCCATACGACCTTATGACCAGCATCTGCAACCTCGCCTTCTCTCGGTTTGGTGCGGGCAAATGGATGATGGCCAGAGATAGCAGACAATAGCAGAGATGGGGCATCTTGGTCAGTATGGGCGAGTAGGGCCGAAGGGCCTGTTTCTGTGCTGTTTTTGTTGCGTGCTACCCAGTCAGCCAGAGGACTGTACATGATTACAGCTGCAGTTGTATAGGCTCTGGAGAGACCACATCTGGAGTATTGTGTCCAGTTTTGGTCTCCTAATTTGAGGAAGGACATCCTTGTGATTGAGGCAGTGCAGCGTAGGTTCACAAGATTGATCCCTGGGATGGCGGGACTGTCATACGAGGAAAGATTTAAAAGACTAGGCTTGTATTCACTGGAGTTGAGAAGGTTGAGGGGGTTCAGTTGTACAGGGTCTTGGTGAGACCACACCTGGAGTATTGCGTACAGTTTTGGTCTCCAAATCTGAGGAAAGACATTATTGCCATAGAGGGAGTGCAGAGAAGGTTCACCAGACTGATTCCTGGGATGTCAGGACTGTCTTATGAAGAAAGACTGGATAGACTTGGTTTATACTCTCTAGAATTTAGGAGATTGAGAGGGGATCTTATAGAAACTTACAAAATTCTTAAGGGGTTGGACAGGCTAGATGCAGGAAGATTCTTCCCGATGTTGGGGAAGTCCAGGACAAGGGGTCACAGCTTAAGGATAAGGGGGAAATCCTTTAAGACCGAGATGAGAAAGACTTTTTTCACACAGAGAGTGGTGAGTCTCTGGAACTCTCTGTCACAGAGGGTAGTTGAGGCCAGTTCATTGGCTATATTTAAGAGGGAGTTAGATGTGGCCCTTGTGGCTAAGGGGATCAGAGGGTATGGAGAGAAGGCAGGTACAGGATACTGAGTTGGATGATCAGCCATGATCATATTGAATGGCGGTGCAGGCTCGAAGGGCCGAATGGCCTACTCCTGCCCCCTAATTTCTATGTTTCTATGTTTCTATGTTTCTATCATAGAAACATATAAAATTATAAATGGGGGTAACACAAAAAGCTGGAGAAACTCAGCGGGTGCAGCAGCATCTAAGGAGCGAAGGAGATAGGTGACGTTTCGGGTCGAAACCCTTCTTCAGACCGAATTATAAAAGGACTGGACAAGCTAGATGCAGGAAAAATGTTCCCAATGTTGGGCGAGTCCAGAACCAGGGGCCACAGTCTTAGAATAAAGGGGAGGTCATTTAAGACTGAGGTGAGAAAAAGCTTTTTCACCCAGAGAGTTGTGAATTTGTGGAATTCCCTGCCACAGAGGGCAGTGGAGGCCAAGTCACTGGATGGATTTAAGAGAGAGTTGGATAGAGCTCTAGGGGCTAGTGGAATCAAGGGATATTGGGAGAAGGCAGGCACAAGTTATTGATAGGGGACGATCAGCCATGATCATAATGAATGTCGGTGCTGGCTCGAAGGGCCGAATGGCCTCCTCCTGCACCTATTTTCTATCTTTCTATGATTACAATCCACAGAGTCACGATACATGATAAAGGGAATAACATGAATAACGTTTAGTGCAAGATTAAGCTGGTAAGTTCCGATTAAAAGGTAGTCTGAGGGTCTCCAATGAGCTCGATGGGAGGTCAGGACCACTCTCTGGTTGGTGAGAGGATGGTTCAGCTGGGAAGAAACTGTCCCTGAATCTGGAGGTGTGCGTGCTCACACTTCTATACCTTTTGCCCAAATCTGAGAGGGGTCTGAGAAAGCACTGATTCGGGCGCTCCAAGTGTGTTCAACCGACGAGAGGGCCTGTACATCGGGCCATCCGTAACGGCGACTACGGCGGGTTCATGGCCCCCCCCGACCACCCGTGAACAAAGGAGGAGTGGCTGCACTTTGTTGCCTTCCACCACAGTGACGAATGCCACAGTGGTGGACGTGTGTGTTAAAGTTTATTGGGTATTGCGTATTGCGGTGCTCCAGCGGCGGCGGCGGTCCGTGAAGCTGCGGTGTTCCAGCGGCGGCGGCGGCAGTGGCCTGGATCGCCCCAGCGTAGAGGGAGAACTAGGAGGGAGGAAGACAATGAATTAAGACTTTTGCCATCCACCACAGTGAGGAGGTGCCTGGTGAACTCATTGTGGTGGATGTTGGATGTGTGTTTATTGTCTGTTTTGTTTTTTATTATATGTATGACTGTGTGGTTACAATTTCGCTCAGACCGTAAGGTCTGAATGACAATAAAGGAATCTAATCTATTCGCTGCTGGCAAATTCATGTCACTGCACCTTCGGGTGTATGTGACGAATAAAACTGACTTTGATTTTGAGAGAAGAGGGTCCAATAAAGTCCAATTATAGTCCGAGCATCTCCAATGAGGTGGATAACAGCCCCACTTCATAGGTATGTCACAAAACCTACCTTGAGCAGCGCTGCAGTTCTGCCGCTCCCCGTGTGTGCGACTTTGGCACCTTTCAGAGGGGGGCGGGCTTAAAGTGACGTTTTTCCACAGGCAGGAAAAATCGATGAATGTCGGGCGATTTCGTTGCGGAAGAAAAATCGCTCCGACATTTCATGAATGAAGGTATTTTTAAATTACTCTAAATTATTTGTTAACTAGAGTAATTTAAAAATCACCTTCAAAAGCCGTGGGAACCGACAACCGGAAGGATTTTGCGTAGGGGAGAAAAAAAGGTAAATAGTTTATTTTTATATTAAAAGTTGGTTTTTCGGGAGGCTTTAATAATATTTTCATGTTGCGAAATGGGGTCCAAAAAAATGTATGAACCAACAGTATTTTTCCTCCCGACTTCACCGCTAACCGCAACGTTCCAATCCACTGCATTCCACTAAAACACACTCGCTAGTTGATTTAAATGGTCATTAATTTACAGGAATCAAACACTAAATTCCTTCCATTTGGCCCAGAAATTCATGAAAATTAGATTTTAAAAGTTATGTTATATTGTGGATTATTGTGTGAATGTTATTTGGACACTTAGGGAATTAAAACAAAGTTTATCTTTTCTTAAGAAATGGATAGATGTTTAGATCTACTAATTGAATTTTGTAATTAGCTACAATTAGATAACTAACTAATTATATGCTTTAATTTCAGGTCATCCAAGTAAGATTGTTTCATATTTATTTCAGAATGCTTCAATCTATAATAACTGAAAATTTCATTGAGTTCTCTTAATTTTTAAGAAAGTTATGGGCTTTTAACTGTTCCAGATCACAGCTTTTGAGTTAAGTCAATTGAAAGGCAATGGGGAACAAGATGCTAATTTCCGAGTATGAAAATGGCCATAACTTTCTTAATACGGAAGATATGAAAGTGAATTAGGTGTCAAATTAAACTTCTTTTTATGCTATATCTGATGGGATAAATTGCAGACTTGATTTTTAAAATCTCAAAATTTTGTAACATTGCTACACTTCATGGGAGTGGCCGGGGTGAGACTGGTCTGTGATTACGCTGCTGACTCTAGGGTTTGACGGCCTGTTTTTCTCCTTGCCGGAAGGTTCCCAAGATCGACCCGTGCATCCCGACCACCTACATGGATCACTACCGAGGATGCCTGCCTCCCGTCCGCCCCTGCGTGGACTACTGCAGACCCCACATGAACGCCTACACCGCTTGCATGGACCGCTACAACTACTACTGCTGTGACCCGTGTGGCTACCAGATCTGCCCACAAACCAGCTGCACCTACGACACCAACAGGGTAAGGAACAGTTCAATAGACAATACACAATAGGTGCAGGAGTAGGCCATTCGGCCCTTCGAGCCAGCACCACCAATCAATGGGATCATGGCTGATCATCCCCAACCAGTACCCCGTTCCTGCCTTCTCCCCATATCCCCTGACTCCGCTCTCTTTAAGAGCCCTATCTAGCTCTCTCTTGAATTTGATTTGATTTGATTTGATTTGATTTGATTTGATTTTATTATTTGTCATTCGAACCTCAGAGAGGCTCGAATGAAACTCCGTTTCTACATGCCATACATAAATCATAAAAAAAAAATACACAGACAATTCAATTCACACAAACATCCATCACAGTGAATCTCATCCTCACTGTGATGGAAGGCAAAGTCTTCTCTCTCCCCCGCACCATCTCACTCCCGAGGTCCAAGCTGCAGGCGGGCGGTGTTAACTCCCACAGCCTTTGAGGTAGCGCCGGGCGATGTACGGCCCCGCTCTGGGCCCAAAGGTCACAGTTGGAGCCCCCGGCGGGCGCTGGAATGTCCCGCGGCCATGAAAGCCGCGCCGGGCGATGTACGGCCCCGCTCCAGGTCGCTCCAACCCCGCGACACGAGCTGGAGATGTTGTGTTGCGGGAGCTCCGGAGAGCGGTCTCCCACCCGGACCCGCGAGCTCCCGATAGTCCACCGGTCTGCAGCTGGAGCTGAAGCTCCAGAGTCGGGCCGCAGCGGCGGGCCACCACCGCTCCCCACGCTCCGAGGCCAGCCAGCCCCATGACGGTGAGTCCGCAGCTCCGTGAATGGAGCACCCAGGTCGTCCCGGTCGGAGGCCGCTCCATGGTGCTAGGCCCCAACAACAACGGAGACCCGACAGGGAAAAAGTCGGGTCTCCCGTGCAGGGAAGAGATTTAAAAGTTTCCCCCTCTTCCCCCCCCCCCCCACCCCCCACATATACACAATTACAAACAATACAAAAAAAACACGAACAACTACATTTAACTAGACAAAAAATAAAAAAAAGACAGACAGGCTGTAGGGACCGCTGCAACGTAGAAACATAGAAACATAGAAAATAGGTGCGGGAGGAGGCCATTTGGCCCGTCGAAATAGCACCGCCATTCATTGTGATCATGGCTGATCGTCCCCTATCAATAACCCGTGCCTGCCTTCTCCCCATATCGCCTGACTCCACTAGCCCCTAGAGCACTATCTAACTCTCTCTTACATCCATCCAGCGATTTGGCCTCCACTGCCCTCTGTGGCAGGGAATTCCATAAATTCACAACTCTCTGGGTGAAAAAGATGTAGGCACCTAGGACGTATCTTTTTCTCTAAATAAACACAAAAAGCTGGAGCGACTCAGCGGGACAGGCAGCATCTCTGGAGAGAAGGGATGGGTGACAATTTGTGCCGAGACCCTCCTTTAAACTGTCTGAAGAAGCGTCTCGACCCAACATGTCACCCTTTCCTTCTCTCCAGAGACGCTGCCTGTCCCGCTGAGTTACTCCAGCTTTTTTTGTCGATCTTCGATTTAAAGCAGTATCTGCAGTTCCTTCCTACACATATGTTTGTATCTGTTTGCTTTGTGGTCACCTTCTACCAGCTAACAACGATCTATTCTACATTTGCCTTGATCTCCATTCCCTTTGTCCTGTTTTCACACCTGACACCGCCTTATCTATGTAAAGGGCCTGTCCCACCAGCATGCAACTCTATGCGATTAGCGCGACCTAACGTCGTCGCTTGAGCCGTCTGGCGTCGCGGGGCCGGTCCCACTTCCATCGCCGGAGCCGTGCGGAATTGTGCGGAGTTCGTCCCGACACCGCGCGGGGCTCCGAAAAACCGACTATGTCCAAAAATTCCGCGCGGCAACGGCTTGTCGGCTCGCAGTCGCCTCGACATTTACACACCGCCCCGACATCGTGCCTCCGTGACCCTCTCTGTAGGTGCCTCCGTGACTCTCTATGTGTGTGGCTCCGTGGCCCTGTGTGTGTGTGTGCCTCTGTGCCCCTCTCTGTGTGCCCCTCTCTGTCCTGGCGAACTTACCTTGGTCTTCGCTCCAAGTTCGCCTCACTTTGCGCCGCGTTGCGCCACTCACCCGACCTCCGCGCGGCCCTCGCTGCCGGTTTGGTCGCGCTTGCCACATGCAGGCGCATGCTGGTGGGAACGGCCCTGTACAGGGGATCACCCGACCTCCGCGCGGCCCCCGCTTCTAGTTTGATCGCGTTCATCGCATAGAGTTGCATGCTGGTGGGACAGGCCCTTAACTCCCTCTACCCTGACATCAGTCTGAAGAAGGGTCTTGAGCCGAAACAACACCCATTCCTTCTCTCCAGCGATGCTGCCTATCGCGCTGAGTTACTCCAGCTTTTTGTGTCGATCTTCGTTTTGAAATAGACACAAAAGACACAAAGATCCACAGTGTACAGATAAGTGATAAGAAAGGGTGTCAAAGGGCCATCTGAAGAAGGGTCTCGACCCGAAACGTCGCCTATCTCCTTCGCTCCTTAGATGCTGCTGCACCCGCTGAGTTTCTCCAGCTTTTTGCGTAACCCTCGATTCTCCAGCATCTGCAGTTCCTTCTTTAACACTACATGATAAGAAATGTTGCTTTAGGAGTAAAGATTTAAATTCGATCCTGACTACGGGTGCTGCCTGTATGGAGTTGGTACCTTCTCCCCATGACCTGCGTGGAATTTGTCCGAGTGCTCCGTTTTTCTCTCACACTCAAAAGACATACGGGTTTCAAGGCTATTTGGCATGTCATAATTGTAAATTGTGCTTTAGTGTATGTAGGATTGTGTTAACGTGCTGAGACCCGGTGGGCCGAAGGGCCTGTTTCCGCAGTGTATCTCGAAACTAAACTACACTAAACTTCAAACTTTAGACATGCACAATAGAGGTGAATCGGACAGTACCCTAACTTATGGAAGGGACAGTTCAGAAGCCTGAAAAGTAACAGAGGGCAAGCAGCAGTTCCTGAGTCTGGTGGCGCGCCTTCATAGAAACATAGAAACATAGAAATTAGGTGCAGGAGTCGGCCATTCGGCCCTTCGAGCCTGTACCGCCATTCAATATGATCATGGCTGATCATCCAACTAAGTATCCCGTACCTGCCTTCTCTCCATACCCTCTGATCCCCTTAGCCACAAGGGCCACATCTAACTCCCTCTTAAATATAGCCAATGAACTGGCCTCAACTACCCTCTGTGGCAGAGAGTTCCAGAGACCCACCACTCTCTGTGTGGAAAAAGTCCTTCTCATCTCGGTCCTAAAGGATTTCCCCCTTATCCTTAAGCTGTGACCCCTTGTCCTGGACCTCCCCAACATCGGGAACAATCTTCCTGCATCTAGCCTGTCCAACCCCTTAAGAATTTTGTAAGTTTCTATAAGATCCCCTCTCAATCTCCTAAATTCTAGAGAGTATAAACCGAGTCTATCCAGTCTTTCTTCATAAGACAGTCCTGACATCCCAGGAATCAGTCTGGTGAACCTTCTCTGCGCTCCCTCTATGGCAATAATGTCCTTCTTCAGATTTGGAGACCAGAACTCATGTTTTAGATTTTATCGATTAGCACGCAGACAAAAGTTAATCGCCGTAACTCGGTACACGTGACAAGAAGCTAAACTAAACTGAACTATCCATGTACCTGTCCAAATGTTTCTTTAACGTTGCGATAGTCCATGCCTCAACTACCTCCTCCGGCAGCTCGTTCCATACACCCACCACCCTCTGCGTAAAAAAGTTAACTCCTCAGATTCCTATTATATCTTTCTCCTCCCCGCACCTTAAACCTACGTCCTCTAGTTCTCGATTCCCCTACTCTGGGCAAGAGACTCTGTGCGTCTACCCGATCTATTCCTCTCATGATTTTGTACACCTCTGTAAGATCACCCCTCATCCTCCTGCGCTCCAAGGAATAGAGACCCAGCCTACTCAACCTGTGCCTATAGTTCCGACCCTCTAGCCCTGGTAATGTTCGTGTAAATCTTCTCTGTACCTTTTCAAGCTTGACAATATCCTATTACACGGTGCCCAGAGCTGAACACAATACTCGAAACGCGGCCTCACTAACATCTTATACAACTGCAACTTGGCCTCCCAACTTCTATATTTAATATGTTAAAGAAGGAACTGCAGATGCTGGAGAATCGAGGGTTACACAAAAAGCTGGAGAAACTCAGCGGGTGCAGCAGCATCTAAGGAGCGAAGGAGATAGGCGACGTTTCGGGTCGAGACCCTTCTTCAGACTGGTCAGGGATCAGGGAAGCGAGAGATATAGACGGTGATGTGGAGAGATAGGAGGTTGTGAAACTGTCTTCGTAGGGAGGAGGAGAACTATCTCTCCACATCACCGTCTATATCTCTCGTTTCCCTGATCCCTGACCAGTCTGAAGAAGGGTCTCGACCCGAAACGTCGCCTATCTCCTTCGCTCCTTAGATGCTGCTGCACCCGCTGAGTTTCTCCAGCTTTTTGTGCAAACTTCTATATTTAATACTCTGACTGACGAAGGCCAAAGTGCCAATAGCCTTAGTAGACACAAAATGCTGGAGTAACTCAGCGGGTGAGGCAGCATCTCTGGAGAGAAGGAATGGGCGACATTTCGGGTCAAGACCCTTCTTCAGACTGATCAAAAGCCTTTTTCACCACCTTATCTACTTGCGACTCGAGACAATGCACCTGTACTCCTAGACCCCTCTGCTCTACAACACTACCCAGAGGCCGACCATTCACTGTGTAGGTCCTGCCCTTGTTTTGACGTCCCAAAATGCATCACCTCACACTTCTCTGTATTAAATTCCATCAACCATTCCTCCGCCCACCTGCCCAATCGATCCAGATCCTGCTGCAATCATTCAAAACCATCTTCACTGTCTGCAAAACCACCCACTTTTGTCATCTGCAAACTTGCTAATCTTGCCCTGTACGCTCTCATCCATGATGTAGATGACAAACAGTAAACAGGCCCAGCAACGGACCCTGAGGCACACCACTAGTCACAGGCCACCATTCTGAGAAGCAACCTTCCACCTCTGCTTCCTTCCATGGAGCCAATTTGCTATCCGTTCAGCCATCTCTCCTTGGATCCCACGCGATCTAACCTTCCAGAGCAGCCTATCTGGCAGGAACGTCGTCCCCAGGGTCATAAGTCCCCTGGCAATAATAAACGTAAACGTTCATCTGTCGAGTCTGCTCTTCTGCCGAGGAATATAAACAAGCTGTGTTTTTATTTCAGGCAGCGGAGGATGCCCTCGCCTGCTACAGGTACAAGAAATGCTTGGATAGTTTCTATGGACCATCACCTTTGGCACAGGTGAGTCGGCACAGGTGCAACACGAACGTTCCTCATTAGTTCATACGTGATGGGCACAGAATTTGGCCATTCAGCCCATCGAGTCTAGGACCAGAGGTCACAGCCTCAAAATTAAAGGACGTTCCTTTGGGAAGGAGATGAGGAGGAACTTATTTAGTCAGAGGGTGGTGAATGACCATATAACCGTATAACCATATAACAATTACAGCACGGAAACAGGCCCTCTCGGCCCTTCCAGTCCATGCCGACCATTTATTTTCCCCTAGTCCCATCTACCTGCACTCAGACCATACCCCCCCATTCCCTTCCCGTCCCGAATCTGTGGAATTAATTGGGATCTATCTTTCCCTCTCAACCCCATTCTCCTGCCTTCTCCCCATTACCCCGGATATCCGGATTACTCAAGAATCTTGCTTTGAGGGGGAGCCCGGAACTGGGACGGTCAACGAGGTGGGGGAGGGGCAAATCCCAATCTTCTGGGGCACTAAGTCAGAAAGCGTCATGATTTAGACTTTAGAAGTATGGTGCGGAAACAGGAACTTCTGCCCAGCAAGTCCGCGCCGACCAGCAATCACCCCGTACACTAACACTGTTTCACAGATTCACCACCCTCTGACTAAAGAAATTTCTCCTCATCTCCTTCCGAAAAGAACGTCCTTTAATTCTGAGGCTATGACCTTTAGTCCTAGACTCTCCCGCTAGTGGAAACATCCTCTCCACATGGACTCTATCCAAACCTATACTGTATGTGTCAATGAGGTCCCTCCTCATTCTTTTAAACTCCAGTGACTACAGGCCCAGTGTATCATAGGTTATCATGGGTGACCCTACTCATAGAAACAAAGAAACATAGAAACATAGAAAATAGCTTCAGGAGTAGGCCATTCGGCCCTTCGAGCATGCACCGCCATTCAATATGATCATGGCTGATCATCCAACTCAGTATCCCGTACCTGCCTTCTCTCCATGCACCCTGATCCCTTTAGCCACAAGGGCCACATCTAAGTTCCTCTTAAATATAGCCAATGAACTGGCCTCAACTACCTTCTGTGGCAGAGAATTCCACAGATTCACCACGCTCTGTGTGAAAAATGATTTTCTCATCTCGGTCCTAAAAGACTTCCCCCTTATCCTTAAACTGTGACCCCTTGAATGGCGGTGCTAGCTCGAAGGGCCGAATGGCCTACTCCTGCACCTATTGTCTATGTTTCTATGTCTATGTAAGAGGTGGTCTGGATATGCGGCCTCTCAATCGGATTAGGGTTGTGCAGGTCAGTTGACGGACCGATTGTGGAGTAGCACAGTGGTGCCACTAGTAGAGCTGCTGCCTCACAGCGCCAGAGACCCGGGTTCGATCCTGACCTCGGGTGCTGTCTGTACGGAGTGTCCCTGTGTCCGCGTGAGTTTCCACCAGGGGCTCCGATTTCCTCCCACATCCAGAGGACGTGCAGGTTTGTAGAATTTATTGGCCCGCGGTAAAATTGCAGGGAGTGGACGAGAAAGTGGGATGGCAGAGTCAAGAGCATTTTCATAAGTTCATCAGTTCTCGGAGCAGTACTAGGCCACTCGGCCCATCAAGTCTACTCCACCATTCAATCATGGCTGATCTATCTCTCCCTCCTAACCCCATTCCCCTGCCCTCTCCCCATTATGGGGATGTCCCACTGTGCGAGCTAATTCAAGAGTTCTCCCGAGTTTCCCCTGATTCAAACTTGGAGATTTACGGTAATGGCCGCTCGCTCGTGGGTACTCGGGGCTCTCGTGGACATTTTTCAACATGTTGAAAAATCTTCACCAGCCTTCACGAGCTTACCGCGTGTCCCGAGTACCTGCCGTATGCGTTACGAGCCGCCAAGAGACGTCCCCGAGCTCCGACATACCCGCTACGTACATTCTACGTGCTAGCCACGAGTTTGATTTTTGTTTAAACTCGGGAGAGCTCTTGAATTAGCTCGTACAGTGGGACAGCCCCATAACCCCTGACACCCGCACTAATCAAGATTCTGTCAATCTCCGCCTTAAAAATACCCAATGACTTGGCCTCCACAGCCGCCTGAGGCAATGAATTCCACAGATTCACCACCCTCTGACTGAAGAAATTCCCCCTCATCTCCTTCCTAAAAGAGCGCCCTTTTATTGTGAGGCTGTGGCCTCTGGTCCCAGACCAGTGGAATCATCATTGTCTTGTGTCTCGAACAGAACAATGACAATGATGTCTTACTAGCTGCAGCACAACAGAATATGTAAACGTAGTACTGTGTAAACAATGCAATATACAAATTAAAATATATATTTATATATAGAACTTGAGTGAACAGGTGATCGGTGGTCAGCGTGTAGACAGTGGGCCAAGAGGGGCCTGTTTCCATACTGTATCTTTGAAATGTAAAAAATTTATAGGAAAGAATCTGTTCCTGAACCTGGTGGTTCTTCTTCTGTCGTATGTCCTTTAGACCTGCAGCTCCGTTGAGACGAGCCAGGCCAACGTGTCATCGTTCAGGTCAATCAGACCTCGTTCACCATTGGGTGGCCGGTGTTTAGGGCAACTGGTGACTACGTGCTCTACTCTCTGTGTTGGGTCCCCACACTCGCAGGAGACTCTCGCTGTCCACGAGGCCCCACCTCTTCATCGCTACTCCATAGCGTCCAATGCCCGTCCTCAAGCGGTTGAGGGTTGTCCACTGCTTTCGGGGCAGGGCCTGGCCAGGGACGTCCATGGGGTCATTGATGTACTGGTGTAGCCTAGATGGTTCTACTGACTTCCACTGGTCTCTCCATCTCGTCTTGACCCAGGCGGCCTTATAAGCATCAGCCGGAGTTAGAAACATAGAAACATAGAAATTAGGTGCAGGAGTAGGCCATTCGGCCCTTCGAGCCTGCACCGCCATTCAATATGATCATGGCTGATCATCCAACTCAGTATCCCGTACCTGCCTTCTCTCCATACCCTCTGATCCCCTTAGCCACAAGGGCCACGTCTAACTCCCTCTTAAATATAGCCAATGAACTGGCCTCAACTATCCTCTGTGGCAGAGAGTTCCAGAGACCCACCACTCTCTGTGTGAAAAAAGTCCTTCTCATCTCAGTCCTAAAGGATTTCCCCCTTATCCTTAAGCTGTGACCCCTTGTCCTGGACCTCCCCAACATCGGGAACAATCTTCCTGCATCTAGCCTGTCCAACCCCTTAAGAACTTTGTAAGTTTCTATAAGACTCCCTCTCAATCTCCTAAATTCTAGAGAGTATAAACCGAGTCTATGCAGTCTTTGTTCATAAGACAGTCCTGACATCCCAGGAATCAGTCTGGTGAACCTTCTCTGCACTCCCTCTATGGCAAGTTGTGCAGAGCAGCTCTTGGGGTTGCGTGGCAAAGGGGCGCCGTGACTCGAGGCACACGGCACGTCGTGGTGTTTCCGTGACGGTCTGATGGAGGAGGTGGGATTCACTGGTCTGTGCCTTTCAAGAGAGGGCCAGCGTGGCTGCTTCTCGTCTAATGTTGGCCAGGGCGATGCCAGCGAGGACGGGCAGTTGGTTTGCTGGGGTGGCTCGTAGGCATCCGTAGACAGTCCGCAGGTCGCCGTTGAGGGCAGCATCCAGCCTCTTGGCGTGAGGGACATTTAGTTTCTGCACCGCCTGCCCGACAGTGGCAGCGAGATTAAAACTAAGGTAAAAACATGGAACTGCAGATGCTGATTCACAGAAAAGGACTCAAAGTGCAGGAGCAACTCAGCGGGTCGGGCAGCGTCTCTGGAGAGAAGGAACGGGACAAAGAGTCTCGCCCTGAAAGGTCACCCATTCCTTCTCTCCAGAGATGCTCCCTGTCCCGTTGGGATACTCCGACATTTTGTCCCCAACAACACAGTTGCAAAGTTGCAAAGGTGCAGTGCAAAGTTTTTTGTTGGTGTGTGCTTTCCAGTCAGTGGAAAGAGAATACATGATTACATTTGAGCCGTCCACAGTGCACAGATACAGGATAAAGAGGTTAACGTCTAGTGCAAGATAAAATCCAGTAAAATCCGATTTAAAAAATAGTCCCAAGGTCTACAATGAGGTAGATGGTAGCTCAGGACCACTCGCTAGCTGTTTAATTTCAGGTTAGGTCACTTTCCATAAGTTCATAAGTTCTAGGAGCAAAATGAGGCCATTCGGCCCATCAAGTCTACTCCACCATTCAATCATGGCTGATCTATCTCTTCCTCCTAACACCATTCTCCTGCCTTCACCCCGTAACCCCTGGCACCCGTACTAATCACACACCTTCACTAACCCGTACTTCTGCAGGAGTCTGAAGAAGGGTCTTGGTTCTTCTTGGTTTACTTGGTCCTTCAAAATATTCCAACTGGAATTTAAACTGGAGGTGGTGACGGGAGGGGTTTAGCCAGAGAGGGTTATTGGGAAGAAAGTGCCACTTTAAATTTAGTTGCATCTGACTTGACCCGAAACGTCACCCATTCCTTCTCCCCAGAGATGCTGCCTGTCCCGCTGAGTTACTCCACCATTTTGTGTCTATCTTCGGTTTAAAACAGCATCTGGCGTTCCTTCCTGGACAAGCTAGATGCAGGAAAAATGTTCCTAATGTTGGGCGAGTCCAGAACCAGGGGCCACAGTCTTAGAATAAAGGGGAGGTCATTTAAGACTGAGGTGAGAAAAAAAGTTTTCACCCAGACAGTTGTGAATGTGTGGAATTCCCTGCCACAGAGGGCAGTGGAGGCCAAGTCACTGGATGGATTTAAGAGAGAGTTAGATAGAGCTCTAGGGGCTAGTGGAATCAAGGGATATGGGGAGAACTGGGAACCAGACTGATTCCTGGGATGGCAGGACTTCCATATGAGGAAAGACTGGATAGACTCGGCTTGTACTCGCTGGAATTTAGAAGACTGAGGGGGGATCTTATAGAAACTTACAAAATTCTTAAGGGGTTGAACAAGCTAGATGCTGGAAGATTGTTCCCGATGTTGGGGGAGTCCAGAACAAGGGGTCACAGTCTAAGGACAAGGGGGAATTCCTTTAGGACCGAGATGAGGAAAATATTCTTTACACAGAGAGTGGTGAGTCTCTGGAATTCTCTGCCACAGAAGGTAGTTGAGGCCAGTTCATTGGCTATATTTAAGAGGGCGTTAGATGTGGCACTTGTGGCTAAAGGGATCAGGGGGTATGGAGAGAAGGCAGGTACGGGATACTGAGTTGGATGATCAGCCATGATCATATTGAATGGCGGTGCAGGCTCGAAGGGCCGAATGGCCTACTCCTGCACCTATTTTTCTATGTTTCTATGTTTCTAGAAGGCAGGCACGGGTTATTGATAGGGGACGATCAGCCATGATCACAATGAATGACGGCGCTGGCTGGAAGGGTCGAATGGCCTCCTCCTGCACCTATTTTCTATGTTTCTATGTTTCCTGCACACTTCTTCAGGGAGCGTTTGCTATTAGTTTCCATTGTTTGGTTTTCTTTACGTGGGATTATCCTTGACTTCTCTGTCATGGTAATTGGATTCGTAAGAGTCCACTTAAAGAATAAGATTCTTACTTCTTGCCGGAGTGATTTGTTTTCTGACGTTCTGCTCTACCGGGGTCACTCAATTAGTCTTTGCCTTCACAGAATGAGAAGTTTCCACCTGATGAGATTGCAGCAAATCCATGCCTGTACACAGGTAAACACAAACCTTTAGTTTGGTTTAGAGAAACGGCGTGGAAACGGGCCCTTCGGTCCTTCGAGTCACGCTGACCAGCGATCCCCGCATATCACCACTACCCAACACACACTCGGGACAATTTTACATTCACACCAAGCCAATTAACCCACAGACCTGTACGTGTTCGGAGTGTGGGGGGAAACCGAAGATCTCGGAGGAAACCCACGCAGGTCACGGGGAGAACGTACAAACTCCATACAGACAGCGCCCGTAGTCGGGATCGAACCCTGGTCTACGGAGCTGGTCTACAGCGTGGAAACTGGATTTTAGCGCAACCTGCCCACACCGATCAACATGTCCCATCTACACTAGTCCCACCTGCCTGTGTTTGGCCCATATCCCTCTAAACCTGCCCCATCCATGTACCTGTCTAAATGTTGCGATAGTCCCCGCCTCAACTAGTTTAGTTAAGTTCATTGTCACGTGTACCGAGCTACAGTGAAAATGGTTTTGTTGCGTGCTAACCAGTCAGCGGAAAGACAACACATGATTGCAATCGAGCCACACCCGCAAGGTACATGATAAATGTACCCTTCAAATGTAGATTTGTTCTTCCCCCGCACAATTAAAGCATGGAATAGTCTTCACCCCACCATAGTTACTCAACCAGACCCAACTAAATTTGAGGTAGCTCTTCTTCTCCTTTTGCTTAAGTCGACCCTCCGCCACCTCCAGTTTAAATTCCATTTGGAATATGTTGGAGGACCAAGAACCAAGATAAAGTGAATTAGTCAAAGTCAAAGTCAAAGTCAAAAGAGTTTATTGTCATGTGTCCCTGACAGGACAATGAAAATCTTTCTTTGCATAGCACAACAGAACATAGAAGGCATTGACTACAATTCTATACGTAAATACACCCATGAATTAATAAATTAATAAAGTGCAAATAACAGATGGAGGGATATTAATGTTCAGAGTTCCGGGCCAAGTTTAATAGCCTGATGGCTGTGGGGAAGTAGCTATTCCTAAACCGGGTTGTTGCAGTCTTCAGGCTCCTGTACCTTCTACCTGAAGGTAGCAAGGAGATGAGTGTGTGGCCAGGATGGTGTGGGTCCTTGATGATGCTGCCAGCCTTTTTGAGGCAGCGACTGTGATAAATCCCCTCGATGGAAGGGAGGTTAGAGCCGATGATGGACTGGGCAGTGTTTACTACTTTTTGTAGTCTTTTCCTCTCCAGGGCGCTCAAGCGAATGAATGAAGGGTCCCGACATGAAACGTCGCTGATTCATGTCTCCCACAGATGCTGCCTGAGCCAATCCAGCACTGGAGTTCCTCCAGCACTTTGTGTTTTTTTGCTCAGTAGACAATAGACAACAGGTGCAGGAGTAGGCCACTCGGCCCTTCGAGCCAGCACCAACATTCAATGTGATCATGGCTGATCATCCAAAATCAGTACCCCGTTCCTGCCTTCTTCCCCATATCCCCTGACTCCGCTATCTAGCTGTCTCTTGAAAGTATCTAGAGAACCGGCCTCCACCGCCCTCTGAGGCAGAGAATTCCACAGACTCACAACTGCGAGAAAAAGTGTTTCCTCGTCTCCAGTCTAAATGGCTTACCCCTTATTCTTAAACTGTGACCCGTGGTTCTGGACTCCCCCAACATCAGGAACATGTTTCCTGCCTCTAGCGTGTCCGAACCCTTAATAATCTTATATGTTTCAATAAGATCCCCTCTCATCCTTATAAACTCCAGAGCGTACAAGCCCTGCCGCTCCATTCTTTCTATTCCAGCATCTGCAGTGCCTCGTGACATGTCACAGTCATAGAGTCTTAGAGTGATACAGCGTTGGATAGTTTTTAAAACCTAAAACTATAGTAACCACTAATGCTTAAGAAGAAACTGCAGATGCTGGAAAATCGAAGGTAGACAAAAATGCTGGAGCGGGTGCAACAGCATCTATGGAGCGATGGAAATAGGCAACGTTTCGGGCCGAAACCCTTCTTCCGACTGTACTACACTAAACTCTCTGCAATTTCTTTTGGCCCTTTGCAACGTGATTTAATCAGACCTTCTCCCGCCTTCCTCCCAAAGCTCCAAATGTCCCACACTGCATCGACTACGTGAGAAAAACATCGTCCATGCCCCGGATTCCTGAAGGAGGGATCAGTAAGAAACTGGAACAGTGCACCATCTTCCCTGCAGGTAATCTTTCGTTTGCTTCCCTCACAGTTTATGCCAAACAAATGTGCATAGATCTGGTAATAAGGAATGGAATAGATCACGAGAAGTAATGGCTACATGGAACGAGCTTCCAGAGGAGGTCGTTGAGGCAGGCACAACAACAACAATCTTTAAAAGTCAGTTTGGCAGTACATGGAAAGGAAAGCTTTAGAGGGATGTGGGCCAAATGTGGGCAAATGATGCTAACTTAGATGAGGCATCTTGGTCGGCAGTCAAACATAGAAACATAGAAACATAGAAATTAGGTGCAGGAGTAGGCCATTCGGCCCTTCGAGCCTGCACCGCCATTCATAGAAACATAGAAACATAGAAATTAGGTGCAGGAGTAGGCCATTCGGCCCTTCGAGCCTGCACCGCCATTCAATATGATCATGGCTGATCATCCAACTCAGTATCCCGTACCTGCCTTCTCTCCGTACCCTCTGATCCCCTTAGCCACAAGGGCCACATCTAATTCCCTCTTAAATATAGCCAATGAACTGGCCTCAACTACCCTCTGTGGCAGAGAGTTCCAGAGACCCACCACTCTCTGTGTGAAAAAAGTCCTTCTCATCTCGGTCCTAAAGGATTTCCCCCTTATCCTTAAGCTGTGACCCCTTGTCCTGGACCTCCCCAACATCGGGAACAATCTTCCTGCATCTAGCCTGTCCAACCCCTTAAGAATTTTGTAAGTTTCTATAAGATCGCCTCTCAATCTCCTAAATTCTAGAGAGTATAAACCGAGTCTATGCAGTCTTTGTTCATAAGACAGTCCTGACATCCCAGGGATCAGTCTGGTGAACCTTCTCTGCACTCCCTCTATGGCAATAATGTCCTTCCTCAGATTTGGAGACCAGATGCTGTCAACATGCTTCCATGACTCTAAAAGTAGGGAAGCATCAAGATGTTGCGATTATAGAACATTAAAGCATAGGGTACTAGTACACTACAGAACACGGTGGTGAATCTGTGGGATTCTTTGCCACAGAAGGCTGTGGAGGCAAAGTCAGTGGTTAAATTTAAGGCAGAGTTAGATAGATTATAACCATATAACCATATAACAATTACAGCACGGAAACAGGCCTTCTCGGCCCTTCCAGTCCGTGCCGACCATTTATTTTCCCCTAGTCCCATCTACCTGCACTCAGACCATACCCCTCCATTCCCTTCCCGTCCATATACCTATCCACTTTACTTTTAAATGTTAAAATCGATCCTGCGTCCACCACTTCTACAGGAAGATCATTCCACACAGCCACCACTCTCTGAGTAAAGAAGTTCCCCCTCATGTTACCCCTAAACCTCTGTCCCTTAATTCTCATGTCATGCCCTCTTGTTTGAATCTTCCCTACCCTCAACTCTGTCTATCCCTTTCATCATTTTAAAGACCTCAATCAAGTCCCCCCTTAACCTTCTGCGCTCCAAAGAATAAAGACCTAACTTGTTCAACCTTTCTCTGTAAATTAGTTGCTGGAACCCAGGCTTGATTCTTGATTAGTACGGGTGTCGGAGGTTATGGGGAGAAGGCACGAGAATGGGGTTAGGAGAGAGAGATAGATCAGCCATGGTCGAATGGCGTAGACTTGATGGGCCGAATGGCCTAATTCTACTCCTTTCACTGATGTCAGGTCGCCTGGTTTAGAGGGTTTGTTTTTTTTGGTTAATTATTTAGTTTGGCGCTGTGAGGCAGCAGCTTCACCAGTCACACCACCGGTGGGGCCGCCCAAACAGGGTTCTTGAACTGACCTGCGCAACACTGGTCCTACAGGCAACCGCTTGTCCCGCCACCATGGGCTTGCTCTCTCACGGAGGACGCAAGGAACTGCAGACGCTGCAATCTTCAGCACAACTGTAAAGAACGTCAGGGTTAAGGGACGTTCTTTTAGGAAGGGGGTCATCATATCGAGACTCCACATCACACAAGCAGAAATTGTTCAGCCAGAACCAGGGGCCACAGTTTAAGAATAAGGAGCAAGCCATTTAGAACGGAGACGAGGAAACATAGAAACATAGAAACAGAGAAATTAGGTGCAGGAGTAGGCCATTCAACCCTTCGAGCCTGCACCGCCATTCAAGAAGGGTCTCGACCCGAAACGCCGCCTATCTCCTTCGCTCCTTAGATGCTGCTGCACCCGCTGAGTTTCTCCAGCTTTTTGTGTAACCCGCCATTCAATCTGATCATGGCTGATCATCCAACTCAGCATCTCGTACCTGCCTTCTCTCCATACCTTCTGATCCCTTTAGCCACAAGGGATCTAACTCCCTCTTAAATATAGCCAATGAACTGGCCTCAACTACCCTCTGTGGCAGAGAGTTCCAGAGACTCACCACTCTCTGTGACACCACTTTTGTGGTGGAACACTTTTCTCTGTGAGAAACACTTTTTCTCACAGAGAGTGAGTGGTGAGTCTGTGGAATTCTCTGCCACAGAGGGCGGTGGAGGCAGGTTCTCTGGATGCTTTCATGAGAGAGCTAGATAGAAACATAGACAATAGGCGCAGGAGGAGGCCATCCGGCCCTTTGAGCTAGGGCTAGGGCAAGATAGGGCTCTTAAAAATAGTAGAGTCAGGGGATATAGGGAGAAGGCAGGAACGGGGTACTGATTGGGGATGACCAGCCATGATTTCCTGGGATGTCAGGACTTTCATATGAGGAAAGACTGGATAGACTCGGCTTGTACTCGCTGGAATTTAGAAGATTGAGGGGGGGATCTTACAGAAACTTACAAAATTCTTAAGGGGTTGGACAAGCTAGATGCTGGAAGATTGTTCCCGATGTTGGGGGAGTCCAGAACACGGGTTCACAGTCTAAGGATAAGGGGGAATTCCTTTAGGACCGAGATGAGGAAAACATTCTTTACACAGAGAGTGGTGCGTCTCTGGAATTCTCTGCCACAGAAGGTAGTTGAGGCCAGTTCATTGGCTATATTTAAGAGGGCGTTAGATGTGGCACTTGTGGCTAAAGGGATCAGGGGGTATGGAGAGAAGGCAGGTACAGGATACTGAGTTGGATGATCAGCCATGATCACATTGAATGGCGGTGCAGGCTCAAAGGGCCGAATGGCCTACTCCTGCACCTATTTTTCTATGTTTCTATGATCACATTGAATGGTGGTGCTGGCTCGAAGGACCGAATGGCCTACTCCTGCACCTATTGTCTGTTGCCTATTGAACACACTTCTCCGCATCTGCATACAATGGCGTCTTGCGCTTCTTGTGCATGGTGGTGGAAAGATGGGTGGCAACGGGGCCACGACGAGAACGCTCTTTCCTTCACCCCAGGAAGGAGATGAGAAGAAATTTCTTTAACATAGAAACATAGATAATAGGTGCAGGCTTAGGCCATTCGGCCCTTTGAGCCAGCATCGCCATTCAATATGATCACGGCTGATCATCCTAAATCAGTATCCCGTTCCTGCTTTCTCCCCATATCCCATGATTCCAGTGAATTAGGCTCCACTGCCTTCTGTGGGAGAGAATTCCACAGATTTGCAACTCTCTGGGTGAAAAACAATTCCTTATCTCAGTCCTAAATGGCTTACCCCTTATTCTTACACTGTGACCCCTGGTTCTGGACTCCCCCATCAGCCGGAACAATGTTCCTGCATCTAGCCTGTCCAATCCCTTAAGAATTTTACATATTTCTATAAGATCCCCTCTCATCTTTCTAGATTCCAGTGAATTCAAGCCCAGACGGCCCATTCTTTCATCATGTGTCAGTCGGGGGGTGGTGAATCAGTGGGATTCTTTGTCACAGAAGGCTGTGGAGGCCAAGTCAGTGGATATATTTAAGGCAGAGATAGATAGATTCTCGATTAGTGCGGGTGTCAGAGGTTATGGGGAGAAGGCAGGAGAATGGGGTTAGGAGGGGAGAGATAGATCAGCCATGATTGTATGAGGGAAGTAGACATGATCCTTGTGATTGAGGCAGTGCAGCGTAGGTTCATGAGATTGATCCCTGGGATGGCTGGACTGTCATATGATGATAGGTTGAAAAGACTAGGTTTGTATTCACTGGAGTTTAGAAGGATGAGAGGGGATCTGATGGAAACATATAAAATTATAAAAGGACTGGAAAAGCTAGATGCAGGAAAAATGTTCCCAATGTTGGGCCACAGTCTTAGAATAAAAGGGAGGCCATTTAAGACTGAGGTGAGAACAAACTTTTTCACCCAGAGAGTTGTGAATTTGTGGAATTCCCTGCCACAGAGAGCAGTGGAGGCCAAATCACTGGATGGATTCAAGAGAGAAGCCAGATAGGGCTCTTGAAAATAGCAGAGTCAGGGGATATGGGGAGAAGGCAGGCACGGGTTATTGATTGGGGACGATCAGCCATGATCACAATGAATGGTGGTGCTGGCTTGAAGGGCCGAATGGCCTCCTCCTGCACCTATTTTCTATGTCTATGTTTCTATGATGGGCTGAATGGCCTAATTCTACTCCTATACTTTAATACCTTCTGAACTTATAACTTAAAATGCTGGTGGAACTTGGTGCGTCGGGCAGCATCCCACACTCCAAAGACGAACAGGTTTACAGGTTAATGGGCTTCAGTAAGAAAAAGAGTATATTGCCCCTAATCTATGTAGGGTAGTGCTAGTGTGCGGGGATCACTGGACAGCACGGAATCAGTGGGCCGAAGGGCCTGTTTCCGCACTGTGTCTCTTAAGGCCGGTGGGAAGCTACTGAGTGAGGGTGGCAAAAGCTAATAGGGGGAAACAAATTCTTTGTTGTGACGTTGAAGTGCTATTGTTCGATCTTCTTTCTTTCTCAGCACAAGTAAGCCAATTGTCTGGTTTCCCTTCTCATAAGGTGGACAGCCGGTACTGTCACTATCCTGGTGTGGTCGCTAACCCCTGTGACCCCTACATGCGTATGCCCCGTCGACAGGAGTACAGGTGAGTGCTCGCACACACCCATGGAGTCACAGAGGGACACAGCGTGGAAACAGCACCCTCCAGCCCAACATGTCCCAGCTACACTAGTCCCACTTTGCCCGCGTTTGGCCCATATCCCTCCCAACCCGTCCTATCCATGTACCTGTCTGACTGTTTCTTAAACGCTGGGATAGTCCCAGCCTCAACTACCTCCTCCAGTCTGAAGAAGGGTCTCGACCCGAAACGTCGCCTATCTCCTTCGCTCCTTAGATGCTGCTGCACCCGCTGAGTTTCTCCAGCTTTTTGTGTAACCCTCGATTCTCCAGCATCTGCAGTTCCTTCATCAATACCTCCTCCGGCAGCTCATTCCATACACCCACCGCCCTTTGTGTGAAAAACTCACCCCTCAGATTCCAATTCAATCTTTTCCCCTTCACCTTAAATCTAAATCCTCTGGTCCTCGATTCACCTACTCTGGGCAAAAGACTCTGTGCGTCTACCCGATCTATTCCTCTCATGATTTTATACACCTCTATAAGATCAGCACAGGACGCCACAGGAAATCCCTTTTCCATGTGGCTCTGAAAGATAGTGCTCTTAAAGATAGCGGAGTCAGGGGATATGGCGAGAAGGCGAGGGGGTGGGAAGTCAGTCTCAGTCTACCCCACGACAGAAGGGGGAGGAGTTGTCCAGTTTGATAGCCACAGGGAAGAAGGATCTCCTGTGGCGTTCTGTCCTGCATCTTGGTGGAACCAGTCTGTTGCTGAAGGTGCTCCTCAGGTTGACCAGTGTGTCACGGAGAGGGTGAGCTGTATTGTCCGGGATGCTCCGCAGTTTGAGGAGAATCCTCCCCTCCAAGACCAACCTGTCTTGGATGGCTATTTGTCAGGTTGGAAGCTGGTGACCAGTGGGGTGGCCATTTGGCCCGTCGAGCCAGCACCGCCATACAATGTGATCATGGCTGATCATCCACAATCAGTTTCAAGAAGGAACTGCAGATGCTGGAAATTCGAAGGTAGACATATATGTTGGAGAAACTCTGCGGGTGAGGCAGCATCTATGGAGCGAAGGATATAGGCAACGTTTCGGGCCAAAACCCTAGTCTGAAGAAGAACCCTAGTCTGAAACGTGGTAAAGAAAGCTTTTGGTGTGCTGGCCTTTATAAATCAGAGTATTGAATATAGGAGTAGGGAAGTAATGTTAAAATTGTACAAGGCATTGGTGAGACCAATTCTGGAGTATGGTGTACAATTTTGGTCGCTAATTATAGGAAGGATGTCAACAAAATAGAGAGAGTACAGAGGAGATTTACTAGAATGTTGCCTGGGTTCCAGCAACTAAGTTACAGAGAAAGGTTGAACAAGTTAGGTCTTTATTCTTTGGAGCGCAGAAGGTTAAGGGGGGACTTGATTGAGGTCTTTAAAATGATGAAAGGGATAGACAGAGTTGACATGGATAAGCTTTTCCCATTGAGGGTAGGGAAGATTCAAACAAGAGGGCATGGCATGAGAATTAAGGGACAGAAGTTTAGGGGTAACATGAGGGGGAACTTCTTTACTCAGAGAGTGGTGGCTGTGTGGAATGATCTTCCTGCAGAAGTGGTGGAGGCAGGATCGATTTTAACATTTAAAAGTAAAATGGAAAGGTATATGGACGGGAAGGGAATGGGAGGGGTATGGTCTGAGTGCAGGTAGATGGGACCAGGTGAATATAAATGTTCGGCACGGACTGGAAGGGCCGAGAAGGCCTGTTTCCGTGCTGTAATTGTTATATGGTTATATGGTAAAGGGAATAACGTTTTTAGTGCAAGATAAAGTCCAGGATAGTGCGAGGTCCATTTAATGGAGATGTGTGGACCAATTTGTTACACAGAGAGTGGTGGGTGCCTGGAACATGTTTCCTGGAGGCAGATACGATAGTGGCGTTTAAGAGGCATTTAGATAGACCCATGGAAGTGGAGGGAACGGAGGGATATGGATCATGTTCAGACAGATGGGATTAGTTTAACTTGCACAAACATTGGGCCCATTCCTGTGCTGTACCGTTCTATATTCTATGTTCCATGTTATATAAGTCGGGCCGAAGGGTCTGTTTCCGCGCAGTATGACTCTGTAACTCCAATAGTTAGTGTAGACTTTGCATATTAATTATTATTAATGTTTAATGTTTTATGTGTCATTTCTAACTGTCACTGTATGTCATGTTGTCACTTGCGGGCGCAGCACCAAGGCAAATTCCTTGTATGTGAATACTTGGCCAATAAACTTAAACTTATTTCCTTCTGCAGTCAGAGTCACACGACACAAAAACTGGCCCTTCGGCCCGACTCCTCCATGCCGGCTAAATGCCCCATCTAAGCAAGTGTCATTTGCCTGAATTTGGCCCATATCCCCCTAAACCTTTCCTGTCCAAGCGTCTTTTAAATGTTATTGCAGTACTTGCCTCAACTACCTCCTCTCGTTCCACATACCCACCACCCTCTGTGTGAACAATTTGCCCTTCAGATTCCTAATAAGGCTTTCCCCTCTCACCCTAAACCTACGCCCTCGAGTTCTTGATTCCCCAACTCTGGGTAAAAGAATGTGCTTTTACCCTATCTATTCCGTTCAGTTTAGTTTATGGTCACGTGTACTGAGGTACAGTGAAAAGCTTTTGTTGCATGCTAAGCAGTCAACGGATATATGATTATAATTGAGCCATCAACAGTGTACAGATACATGATAAAGGGAATGACGTTTAGTGCAAGGTAAAGCCAGCAAAGTCCGATCAAGGATAGTCCGAGGGTCACCAATGAGGTAGATAGTAGTTCAGCGCTGCTCTCTGGTTGTGGTAGGATGGTTCAGTTGCCTGATAACAGCTGGGAAGAAACTGTCCCTGAATCTGGAGGTGTGTGTTTTCACACTTCTGTACCTCTTGCCCAATTGATACTACTCATTAATTTATAGACGGCTAAAAGGTCACTCCTCATCCTTCTGCGCTCCAAAGAATAAAGTCCCAGCCTGCCCAACCTCCCTATAGACAATAGACAATAGACAATAGGTGCAGGAGTCGGCCATTCGGCCCTTCATGCCAGCACCACCATTCAATGTGATCATGGCTGATCATTCACAACCAGTACCCCGTTCCTGCCTTCTCTACATATCCCCTGACTTCGCTATCTTCAAAATCTATCTAGCCCCATCTTGAAACTGGCCTCCACTGCCCTCTGAGGCAGAGAATTCCACAGACTCACAACGCTCTGTGTGAAAAAGTGTTTCCTCATCTCTGTTCCATAGCTCAGGCCCTCGAGCCCTGGCTACAGGTTCAACTTGACTTGATTCAGTTTCAGATTAGTTTATTATCAAACACACCATATGATGACATTATGGTCACCATATTGTTAATCTATGAAGAGCGTTTGACGGCACTGGGCCTGTAACCGCATGGAGTTTAGATCCATTAGCGGGACTTCATTGAAACGTACCGAATAGTGAAAGGCCTGGATAGAGTGGATGTGGAGAGGATGTTTGCAATAGAGAGGATGTTTGCCCTCCCCTAATGCCCAATTTACTGGTGTCCCTCCTAATTTTCCAACTGACCGACTCACTTCTCTCTCTCACACAATGGTGGATTAGGACCCAGAGGTCACAGCCTCTGAATCAAAGGACGTTCCTCTCGGAAGGAGATGAGGTGGAATTTCTTTTGTCAGAGGGTGGTGAATCTGTGGAATTCTTTGCCACAGAAGGCTATGAAGGCCAAGTCAATGGATATTGTTAAGGCGGAGATAGATAGATTCTTGATTAGTACGGGTGTCAGAGGTTACGGGGAGAAGGCAGGAGAATGGGGTTAGGAGGGAGAGATAGATCAGTCACGATTGAATGAGGGAGAAAACTTGATCGGCCGAATGGCCTAATTCTGCTCCTGGAACCAAGGTACAATGTAATTCCTTGTTCACTTGAAGCCCACAGAGCAAACAATGTAGATGCAGACATGATAAATAGTAGTAGTAGGCCCCTCTCGGTCATGACTGACCATGGGTGATGCATCCTGGTCGGATGGATGCAAGCCTGGGCAATCGATGTCGTATGGAGGACAGACAGGCTGTTGCCCATGCAGCACGTCCCCCCCCCCCTCTCCACGTCGCTGATCGATCCAAAGGAACAGCAGGGCCGATACAGTTTGGCACCAGCGCCGTCGCAGGAGCTGCCAGAGCGAGGTTGTAGACAACGGCGAACTGCCTTAGGGGCTCCGACTCCGGATTTTCTTGAGGTTTACTCCTGGAGCCGTTTCCAGGACTGGATATGGCAGTGGAGATTTTAAATCAGAGTTTTCCCTCTCCTAGATGGACTGCCTTCCCAGGCTGATGAGCCCCATCTGCCCGAAATATGATAATAAATATAACTGTGTGGAAAACAGCAGTGATGCAAGATTACAAACATAGACAATAGGTGCAGGAGTAGGCCATTCGGCCCTTCAAGCCAGCACCGCCATTCAATATGATCATGGCTTATCATCCAACTCAGTATCCCGTACCTGCCTTCTCTCCATACCCTCTGATCCCCTTAGCCACAAGGGCCACATCTAACTCCCTCTTAAATATAGCCAATGAACTGGCCTCAACTACCCTCTGTGGCAGAGAGTTCCACAGCTTCACCACTCTCTGTGTGAAAAAAAAATTCTCATCTCGGTCCTAAAAGACTTCCCCCTTATCATTGAACTGTGACCCCTTGTTCTGGACTTCCCCAACATTGGGAACAATCTTCCTGCATCTAGCCTGTCCAACCCCTTAAGAATTTTGTACGTTTCTATAAGATCCCCCCTCAATCTTCTAAATTCTAACGAGTACAAGCCGAGTCTATCCAGTCTTTCTTCATATGAAAGTCCTGCCATCCCAGGAATCAGTCTGGTGAACCTTCTCTGTACTCCCTCTATGGCAAGGATGTCTTTCCTCAGATTAGGAGACCAAAACTGTACGCAATACTCCAGGTGTGGCCTCACCAAGACCCTGTACAACTGCAGTAGAACCTCCCTGCTCCTATACTCAAATCCTTTTGCTGTGAATGCTAACATACCATTTGCTTTCTTGATAGTGATAGTGATTGCAATCCAAAATAGTGCAAAAAAGGGCTTAATCTGCAATAAATGAATAGAGTTTAGAGTTAGAGTGGCAGCACCGTTGAGTTGAGTATTAGAGATACAGCGCAGAAACAGGACTTTCGAACCAACGTGTCTACGCGGACCAGCAATCCCCGCACACTAACACGATCCTACACACACACACACACACACACACACACACACACACACACACACACGAGGGACAAATTACATTGATACTGAAGCCAATTAACGTACAAACCTGTATGTCTTGGGAGTGTGGGAGGAAACCGGAGCACCCGGAGAAAACACGTCCGGATCACAGGGAGAACGTACAGACTCCGTGCAGACTTTGACCCCTAGTCAGGATCGAACCCGGGTCTCTGACGTTGCGAGGCAGCGAATCTACCGCCTCCGGGAAGTGAAAGAGGTGATTGCTTCAGAAGTCGGACAGCAGTGGGGAAGAAGCTGTTCTTAAAGTCTGGACATCCGAGGTTTCAAGCCCTTGTGTCTTCTCCTGGAGGGTACAACAGAGATAAGGGAACGGCCATGCTGGCAGCGCCCTTGACCACAGCCTTCCTCATGTAACGCACTATGAAGACGGAGGGGAGTGAAGACCCTCAGTTCAGGTACAGGGTACAGTGAAAAGCTTTTGTTGCGTGTTCTGTGGAGTCTTTTAAGTTCCTGGGAACCATCATCTCCAAGGATCTTAAGTGGAGGACTACCATCGGCTCCACAGTCAAAAAGGCCCAACAGTGGATGTACTTCCTGCGGCAGCTGAGGAAGCACAATCTGCCACAGGCAATGATGGTCCAATTCTACACGGCCATCGTAGAGTCTGTCCTCACCTTCTCCATCATGGTCTGGTTTGGCTCAGCCACCGAGCACGACACCTGGAGGCTGCAGCGAATCGTCCGATCAGCTGAGAAGGTTATTGGCTGCAACCTTCCCTCCATTGATGAACTGTACACTGCAAGGGCCAGGAAGCGCGCGGGCAAGATCACCTCTGACCCCTCTCACCCTGGCCACAAACTCTTTGAATCACTTCCCTCTGGAAGGCGACTCCGGACTGTCAAAGCTGCCACAGCCAGACGTAAAAACAGTTTTAATCCACGAGTAGTTGCTCTACTCAACAGCCAAAAATCTGTAGCGTCCCTTTGATCTGGTATTTTGTTGGTTCACATGCTTGATCAATGGTGTTTTATTATTAATGTTTTATTAAAATAGAAACATAGAAAATAGGTGCAGGAGTAGGCCATTCGGCCCTTGGAGCCTGCACCGCCATTCAATATGATCATGGCTGATCATCCAACAGTATCCCGTACCTGCCTTCTCTCCATACCCCCTGATCCCATTAGCCACAAGGGCCACATCTAACTCCCTCTTAAATATAGCCAACGAACTGGCCTCAACTACCTTCTGTGGCAGAGAATTCCACAGGTTCACCACTCTCTGTGTGAAAAATGATGTTCTCATCTCGGACCTAAAAGACTTCCCCCTTATCCTTAAACAGTTACCCCTTGTCCTGGACCTCCTCAACATCGGGAACAATCTTCCTGCATCTAGGAAGGGTCTGAAGAAGGGTCTCGACCCAAAACGTCGCCTATCTCCTTCGCTCCTTTGATGCTGCTGCACCCGCTGAGTTTCTCCAGCTTTTTGTGTAACCCCCCCCTTCCTGCATCTAGCCTGTCCAACCCCTTAAGAATTTTGTAAGCCTATTATTAGTGTTTTCTGAGTCATTCGTAACTGTCACTGTATGTCATGTTGTTACTTGTGGGCGGAGCACCAAGGCAAATTCCTTGTATGTGAATACTTGGCCAATAAACTTACTTACTTATCCAGTCAGCAGAAAGACAATACATGATTACAATTGAGCCATTTACAGTGTACAGCTACAGTGCCCTCTATAATGTTTTGGTCAAAGAAGCATCATTTATTTATTTGCCTCTTTACCCCCCAATTTGAGATTTATAATTGAAAAAAATCACATGTTGTTAAAGTGCACATTGTCAGATTTTAATAAAGGCCAGTTTCATACATTTTGGTTTCACCATGTAGAAATTATAGCAGTGTTTAGACATAGTCCCCCCATTTCAGGGCACCATAATGTTTGGGACACAGCAATGTCATGTAAATGAAAGTAGTCATGTTTAGTATTTTGTTACATATCCATTGCATGCAATGACTGCTTGAAGTCTGTGATTCACGGACATCACCAGTTGCTGGGTGTCTTCTCTGGTGATGCTCTGCCAGGCCTGTATTGCAGCCATCTTTAGCTTATGCTTGTTTTGGGGGCTAGTCCCCTTCAGTTTTCTCTTCAGCATAATAAAAGGCATGCTTAATTGGGTTCGGATCGGGTGATTGACTTGGCCACTCCTTTGTTGCTTTAGCAGTATGTTTGGGATCATTGTCTTGCTGTAGAATGAACCGCCGGCCAATGAGTTTAGAGACATTTGTTTGAACTTGAGCAGATAGGATGTGTCTATACACGTCAGAATTCATTACGCTACTACCATCAGCAGTTGTATCATCAATGAAGATCAGTGAGTGAGCCAGTACCTTCAGCAGCCATACATGCCCAGGCCATAACACCCCCACCACACATGAGGTGGTATGCTTTGGATCTTGGGCAGTTCCTTCTCTCCTCTATACTTTGCTCTTGCCATCACTCCTATCAGAGTTAACTTCTATCAATCTTCGTCTCATCTGTCCACAAGACCTTTTTCCAGAACTGTGGTTGCTCTTTTAAGTACTTCATGGCAAACTGTAACCTGGCCATCCTATTTTTGCGGCTAACCAGTGGTTTGCATCTTGCAGTGTAACCTCTGTTCATGAAGTCTTCGGCGGACAATGGTCATTGACAAATCCACACCTGACTCCTGAAGAGTGTTTCTGATCTGTCAGACAGGTGTTTGGTGACTTTTTTTATTAAAGGGAGAATTCTTCTGTCATCAGCTGTGTAGGTCTTCCTTGGCCTGCCAGTCCCCTTTGCGATTAGTAAGCTCACCAGTGCTCTCTGTCTTCTTAATAATGTTCCAAACAATTGATTTTAGTAAGCATAAGGTTTGGCTGGTCTCTAACAGTTTTATTCTTGGTTCTCAGTCTTATAATGGCTTCTTTGACTTTCATTGGCACAACTTTGGTCCTCATGTTGATAAACAGCAATAAAAGTTTCCAAAGGTGATTGAAAGACTGGAGGAAAGACTAGGTGCTGAGAGCTCTCTGATACCTGCATGAAGGAGGCAATTAAACACACCTGTGCAATTACAAACACCTGTAAAGCCACATGTGTCCCAAACATTATGGTGCCCTGAAATGGGGGGACTATGTATAAACACAGCTGTAATTTCTACATGGTGAAACCAAAATGTATAAAAATGGCCTTTATTAAAATCTGACAATGTGCACTTTAATCACATGTGATTTCTTTCTATTACAAATCTAAAATTGTGGAAACAGAGGCAAATAAATAATTGATGGGTCTTTGTCCCAAACATTATGGAGGGCACTGTAGATGGAGTAATTGGACAGATACTTTTTTTAGGGTTGGGGAATCGAGAACCAGCGGCCCTAGGTTTAACGCGAGAGGAGAAATATTAACTCAGAACCTGAGGGGCAACTTTTTCACACAGAGGGTGGTGGGTGTGTGGAACGAGCTGCCAGAGGAGGTTGTTGAACCAGGTGCTATAACATTTAAAAGACATTTAGACAGGTACAGATTCAGATTCAGATTCAGATTCAATTTTAATTGTCATTGTCAGTGTACAGTACAGAGACAACAAAATGCATTTAGCATCTCCCTGGAAGAGCGACACAGCAAATTATTTGAATAAATAACAATAAGTGTCCGGGGGGGGGGGGGGGGGGGGGGGTGATTGGCAGTCACCAAGGTACGTTGTTGTACATAGATAGGTTTTGAGTGGAGGTAGAGGCAGATACAGTTGTGGTGTTTATGAGACTTCTAGATAGGGACACGTCAGTGCAGGGAATGGAGGGATATGGATCATGCAGAGACCGATGAGATCAGTTTAACGTGGCATCATGTTCGGTAAATACATTGTGTTCCTGTGCTGTACTGTTCTCTGCTCGCCAATGTGGGCCAAACAGGAAGACTAGCTTAGATGGGGCATCTCAGTGGGGAACGATGGGCCGAAGGGCCTGTTTCCGTGCTGCATCACTCTGTGATGGGTGAGCCTTTTAAGAGAGGGCTTGTACACTCTGGAGTTTAGAAGGATGAGGGTTTCTCTTATTGAAACATATAAGATTGTTAAGGGTTTGGACCCGCTAGAGGCAGGAAACATGTTAACCATATAACCATATAACAATTACAGCACGGAAACAGGCCTTCTCGGCCCTTCCAGTCCATGCCGACCATTTATTTTTTCCCTAGTCCCATCTACCTGCACTCAGACCATACCCCTCCATTCCCTTCCCGTCCATATACCTATCCACTGTTCCCGATGTTGGGGGAAGTCCAGAACCAGGGGCCACAGTTGAAAAATAAGGAGTAAGCCATTTAGAACGGAGACGAGGAAACACTTTTTCTCACAGAGAGTGGTGAGTCTATGGAATTCTGTGCCTCAGAGGGCGGTGGAGGCCAGTTCTCTGGATACTTTCAAGAGAGAGCTAGATAGGGCTCTTAAAGATAGCGGAGTCAGGGGATATGGGGAGAAGGCAGGAACGGGGTACTGATTGGGGATGATCAGCCATGATCACATTGAATGGCGGTGCTGGCTCGCAGGGCCGAATGTCCTCCTCCTGCACCTATTGTCTATTGTCTATTGTCTAAATCGCTTTAACACTCTTCTCTTTTGTTGTTGTTGTCGTTTGCAGTTACAGCTGTAACAGGCTGGACAGGACAAGCTAAATGACAAAAGCCACAGATAATTAAAACCGTAGAGAACAACGGAAGACTCATTGGAAGGATCAGCGATCAATTAGACATTCAGCGGCTGTGTTGCCGTTCACTCTTGACACGAATCTTGTGCAGTCCGACACCTTGACCATGACGTTGTCCTTACCACACATCCTTTAGTCAAGCCCCCTTTACTTCCTGCTACACAAACTGCTGTTGCCCATTCCCAGATATAAGTCCCACCAAATTCTACTCTGCGCCCAAAAAATCCTTCCATCCAATGTTGGCCTCTTGCTATCGCTAACACTCGCGAGCACCAGAGCTCGTTGCAAACAAAAAAAATCGAAAGGCCCTTCACCACCACCAATGAGCCAAGCGTCAAACTATGACTTTTATTGTCGTGTACCAACTTAACGGACGTCGCCCTTGTCAAATCCACGCAAACCCAGCCAACACCCGTGGGAAAATGTTCATCTCTGTTATGCTTACCTGTACAAATCCACCAATGAAATAAATTAAGGGAAACTGGACACGGTTCAATTCAGCTCACTTTAGTTTACACAGGTACAGTGGAAGGCTCTTTCTGTTGCCTGCCAACCAGTTGAAGGACGATACGCTGGCAAGAGCAGGAATGGGGAGATACGGGACCTGGATGTGTGGCTGAGGAACTGGCACAGGGGGCAGGGATTTTTAGACCACTGGAATCTGTTTTGGAGTAAGGGGGAACTGTACAAAAGGGACGGATTGCACCTTAACAGGTGGGGGACCAGCATTCTGGCAGGTAGGTTTGCCACTGCTATGCGGGTGGTTTTAAACTAAATAAGGGGAGGGGGTTGTCAAATGGGATAGTCAAGCACAGGGTTAAAGGGAAAGAGAGAAAAGGGATGGTTAATGACCCCAGAATTAACGGGAAAGGAAGCTCACAAAGGGATAGGAGAGTATGGCCAAGTGTAATAGGGATCGATGTGAAAGGTGAGATGCGTGAGGAATTAAAAGTATTGTATATGAAATAGCGAAGTATGAGATGTAAAGTAGACGAGCTTGAGGCTCAGTTAGAGGTTTGTGGGGATTACTGAGACGTGGCTGCAGGAGGATCGGGCCTGGGAACAATATTCAGGGTTATACATCCTATAGAAAGGATAGGCAGGTGGGCAGAGGAGGGGGGGGGGGGGTAGCTCTGCTGGTGAGGGAGGGAATTCAGACATAGGGACTGACGAGGTAGAGTCACTGTGGATTGAGTTGAGAAACTGCAACGGCAAGAAGACACTAATTGGTGTTATCTACAGACCCCCCAAATAGTAGCCCAGATGTAGGGTGTAACATACAAGATACAAGATAAATTTATTTGTCACATGTGCCAAGTCCGCTGGCCGCGCTGGGCGGAGATGCAACGCTGGCGGCCCTCGGCAAAGAGCCCCAGGACTCCGCGATGAAGCTCTCCCAAACCGCAGCTCCACGATGTTGGAGCAGCATCCCAACGCTCCGGAGCTTCCAAACAGCGATCCAGGTAGGCATCGCCCGCTCCGTGGTGAATCCAGCATCGCGCTGCCGCTGTTGTAGCTCTGGTCCGGTTCCCGGTCCCCGGCAGGAAAGGCCGCTCCGATCCAGCTGGTAGGCCGCGAGGAGCGGGGCGAGGACGCGACTCGGAGAAATAGTCGCATCCCCGCCAGGAAGTGACTGGGAAACAGTTTCCCCCTTACCCTGCCCCCCTCCCCCACATAGAAAAGCTAAAGCTTCCCCCAAAAACAGACTTTAAATTGCCTAAAAATTAAAACAAGATTGAAAAACAAACATGATGTAGGCAGAGGCTGTCGGCAGTGTGGCGCCCCTAGTGGTAAGTTGCAGCAGGAGTTAAAACTGGAATGTAACAAAGGTAATGCACTGTGGTGATGGGGGATTTCAATATGCAGGTAGACTGGGAAAATCAGGTTGGTTCAGGACCCCAAGAAAGAGAGTTTGTAGAATGCCTCCAAGGTAGATTCTTAGAGCAGCTTGTAATGGAGCCGACCAGAGAAAAGGCAATTCTGGATTTAGTGCTGTCCAATGAACCAGATATGACAAGAGAACCCGAGGTAAAGGAACCGCTTGGAGGTAGTGATCATAATATGATTAGTTTTAATGTGCAATTTGAGAAGGGGAAGGTAAAATCGGAAGTGTCAGTGATGCAGTTGAACAAAGGGGACTATGAAGGCATGAGAGGGGAGCTGGCCAAAGTAGACTGGAAAGGGATCCTAGCAGGAATGACGGTGGAACAGCAATGGCAGGAATTTCTGGGCATAATCCGGAAGACGCAGGATCGTTTCATTCCAAAAAGAAAGAAATATTCTAAGGGGAGTAGGAGGCAACCGTGGCTGACAAGAGAAGTTAGGGATAGAATAAAACTAAAAGAAAAGATGTATAACACAGCAAAGAGTCGCCGGAAGTCAGAGAATGGGGAAACTTTCATAGGACAACAGAAGGAAACAAAACGGGCAATACGGGCTGAAAAGATGAAGTACGAGGGGAAGCTGGTCAGGAATATAAAGAAGGACAGTAAAAGCTTCTTTAGATGTGTTAAGGGATAAAGAATGCCAAAGTCAAATGTGTCCCTGAAGGCAGACACGGGTGAAATTATTATGGGTAACAAGGAAATGGCAGAAAAGTTGAACAGGTACTTCCAATCTGTCTTCACTAAGGAAGACACAAACAATCTCCCAGATGTACTGGAGGGCAGAGGATTTAAGGGGGTAGAGGAACTGAAATAAAATATCATTAAGCGAGAAATAGTATTGGGTAGGTTAATGGGACTGAAGGATGATAAATCATCTGGGCCTGATGGTCTGCATCCCAGGGTCCTCTGGGAGGTGGCTCTAGAAATAGTGGACGCATTGGTGATCATTTTCCAATGCTCAATTCATTCAGGATCAGTTCCCGTGCATTGGAGGATAGCTAATGCTATCCCACTTTTCAGGACAGGAGCCAGAGAGAGAAAACGGGGAATTACAGACCAGTTAGCCTGACTTCGGTGGTGGGAAAGATGTTGGAGTCAATTATTAAAGAGGTAATAATGGAGCATTTGGATAGCAGTAAAAGGATTAGTCCAAGTCAACATGGATTTATGAAAGGGAAATCATGCTTGACTAATCTTCTGGAATCTTTTGAGGATGTGACAAGTAAATGTTCCTTTGTAAGTAAAAGTGTATCTAGACTTTCAGAAAGCCTTTGATAAGGTCCCGCACGGGAGACTGGTGACAAAAATTAGAGCACATGTTATTGGGGGTAGGGTGTTGACATGGATAGAAAATTGGTTGGCAGACCGGAAGCAAAGAGTAGGAGTGAACGGGTCCTGTTCAGAACGGCAGGCAGTGGCGAGTGGAGTGCCGCAAGGCTCGATGTTGGGGCCGCAACTGATTACCATATATATTAATGATTTGGAAGAGGGAATTAGGAGCAACACTAGCAAGTTTGCGGATGACACAAAGCTGGGTGGCAGTGTGAACTGTGAAGAGGATGTTAGGAGGTTGCAGGGTGACCTGGACAGGTTGAGTGAGTGGGCAGATGCGTGGCAGATGCAGTATAATATAGATAAATGTAAGGTTATCCACTTTGGTGGCAAAAACAAGGGAGCAGATTATTATCTCAATGGGGTTAGGTTAGGTAAAGGGGAGGTGCAGCGAGAATTGGGTGTCCTTGTACACCGGTCACTGAAAGTTGGAGTGCAGGTACAGCAGGCAGTGAAGAAAGCTAATGGAATGATGGCCTTCATAACAAGAGGATTTCAGTATAGGAGTAAAGAGGTTCTTCTGCAGTTGTATAGGTCTCTGGTAAGACCACATCTGGAGTATTGCGTACAGTTTTGGTCTCCTAATTTGAGGAAGGATATCCTTGTGATTGAGGCAGTGCAACATAGGTTCACGAGATTGATCGCTGGGATGGCGGGACTGTCATAGAAACATAGAAAATAGGTGCAGGAGGAGGCCATTCAGCCCTTTGAGCCAGCACCGCCATTCATTGTGATCATGGCTGATCGTTCCCTATCAATAACCCGTGCCTGCCTCCTCCCCATATCCCTTGACTCCACTAGCCCCTAGAGCTCTATCTAACTCTCTCTTAAATCCATCCAGTGACTTGGCCTCCACTGCCCTCTGTGGCAGGGAATTCCATAAATTCACAACTCTGGGTGAAAACGTTTTTTCTCACCTCAGTCTTAAATGATCTCCCCATTATTCTAAGACTGTGGCCCCTGTTCTGGACTCGCCCAACACTGGGAATATTTTTCCTGCATCTAGCTTGTCCAGTCCTTTTATAATTTTATAAGCTTCTATAAGATCCCCCTCATCATTCTAAACTCCAGTGAATACAAGCCTAGTCTTTTCAATCTTTCCTCATATGATAGTCTCGCCATCCCAGGGATCAATCTGGTGAACCTACGCTGCACTGCCTCAATCACAAGGATGTCCTTCCTCAAATTAGGAGACCAGTGACTAGAAGAGAGATCGAACGACTGTCCATATGGTGCCAGCACAATAACCTGGCCCTTTGACCAGAGGGTGGTGGGTGGGTGTGTGGAACGAGCAGCTGGAAGAAGTGGTAGAGGTAGGTACGACATGTAAAAGACACATAGACGGCACATGAAGGAGAAATGTTTGGAGGGGTATTGGCGAGATGCAGGCAAGTGGGACTAGCTTGGTTGGGCAGCCCGGTCAGCATGGTTGAGATGGGCCAAAGGGCCTGTTTGTGTGCCGTATAACTCTGCCTTGAAATCACCATGACTTACCTTTCATAGAAACATAGAAGCAGAAAAATAGGCACAGGAGTAGGCCATTCGGCCCTTCCAGCCAGCACCGCCATTCAATGTGATCATGGCTGACATCAGGCCGACATGACTGTAAAATACTGTAAGGGCGGCACGGTGGCGCAGCGGTAGAGTTGCCGCCTCACAGCACCAGAGACCCGGCTGCGATCCTGACTATGGGTGCTGTCTGTACGGAGTTTGTACGTGACAAGGGAGGAGGAGGAGGAGGACTGGACTTTTTGGTGCCCTCCCTCACAGTGGAAAGTGTCGATTTTTGCTGTTGGGGGGGGGACCTTCATGTTGAATCCTATAGTGTATGTGTCTTTTTTTCTTTTATATGGATGTATGGTAATTTCTTCTCTGTAAAGCACTTTGGCTTCAACGTGATTTGATTTAAAAGTGCTATATAAATATTACTTACTTACTTACAACAACCTTATTTGACCTGCAGCTGTCTGCAATCTCCCGGCACATTTGTTCTTCTAATTCCTGTTGATTATTCGGGGGTCTGTAGTACACCCCCAACAAGGTGATCATCCCTTTCTTGTTCCTCAACTCCACCCTTGTAGCCTTACCAGATGAACCATCCATAATGTCACCTCTGACCACAGCCGGGACATCCTCCTTAACCATCAATGCAACCCCCCCTCCTCTTTTTCAAAGTCAAAGTCAAAGTCAAAGTCAGTCAAGTAAACTTTATTGTCATTTAGAAATATATTGATATATGCAGTTCCAAACGAAATTACGTTGCATTTGGCTCCCTGTGCAACACGATAAATTAACAGAAGGATAGACATGGATAAAAGGATAAATAGACAATGGTGGCAGCCCATTACATGGCATTCAGGAGTCTGATGGCTCGTGGGAAGAAGCTGTTGCAGAACCTTGATGTTCTGCTCCTTATGCTACGATATCTTTTTCCCGAGGGCTGCAGAGTGAACAGACCGTGATGGAGATGTGTGGGGTCTTTTATAATACTGCTGGCCTTAGACACGCAACGTTTGGTCGCAATATCCCCGATTGAGGGGAGAGAAGTCCCGATGATTTTTTCCGCTGTCCTCACCACTCTCTGCACAGACTTCCAGTCGGAGGCTCTACAGTCCCCAAACCAGACAGAGATACAGCTGGTCAAAATACTCTCTATGGTGCCCCTGTAGAAAGTGGTGAGGATGGGATGGGGGAGGTGAGCTCTTCTCATCCGGCGCAGAAAGTGCAACCGCTGCTGCGCTCTCTTAACTGTTGATGAGATGTTATTCGACCAGGTCAGGCTGTTTCCCTCACCCCTGTCTCTCCTGAAGCTCCTGGACCCCGGAACATTGAGCTGCCGGTCCTGCCCCTCCCTTCACCAGGTTTCAGTCATGGCTACAGTGTCCCAGTCGCTCGTACCTATCCGCGCCCTAAGCACATCTGCCCTACCCGTCAGGCCCCTTGAATTAAAATACAAGCAGTTTAAACCAACCCTCCTTCCTCGCTCTCTGCTCTTCACCTGCCTATTCTGTCCACTAACCTTTAGAAACATAGAAATTAGGTGCAGGAGTAGGCCATTCGGCCCTTCGAGCCTGCACCGCCATTCAATATTATCATGGCTGATCATCCAACTCAGTATCCTACACCACCTTTCCCACACCACCCTCCATACCAACCTCTAGCCTCTCACGTGCCTCTGTCCTACAAGAGATCCCATCCCCCTGCCAATCCAGTTTAAACCCTCCCATGCAGCATTAGCAAACCTTCCCGCTAGGATGTTGGTCCCCCTCCAGTTTAGGAGCAACCCGTCCCTTTTGTACACGTCACCCCTGCCCTGGAAGAGATCCCAATGATCCAGAAATCTGAATCCTTGCCCCCTGTACCAACCCCTCAGCCACACATTCATTTCCCCTATCTTCCTTTTATTACCTTCACTAGCACGAGGTACGGAGGCAATCCTGAGATCACTACCCTGCAGGTCCTGCTTTTCAGTCTTTTACCCAATTCCGTAAACTCGTGATGCAGATCCTCCATCCTCTTCTGACCTATATCATTTGTGCCAACATGCACAACAACCTCCGGTTGCTCCCCCTCACTCTTGCAGATGCCGTGCAGCCGCTCTGGGAAATCCTGGACCCTGGCACCAGGGAGGCAACACATCATCCTGGAGTCTCACCGGCTGCCGCAGAATCTCCTGTCCGCATCGCTGACGATGGAGTCTCCCACCGCAACGCTCTGCCTGACGTCACTCTTCCCCGTTGAGCCTCGGCACCAGGGTTGGAATCACAGCCCTGGCTACCACTCAATCTTGTCGTGTCGTCCGCTCTCAAGAGGGTGTACCTGTTTTCAGTAGGTACAGCCACTGGGGTCTCCTGCACTCCACGTTTACTCCTCATTCTCTCAGTCACCCACCTTCACTCCTCCTGTATCCTTGGTGTGACAACCTCACTGAAGATCTTAAAGAAGGAACTGCAGATGCTGGAAAATCAAGGTTACACAAAATGCTGGAGAAACTCAGCAGGTGCAGCAGCATCTATGGAGTGAAGGAGATAGGCAACGTTTCGGGCCGAAACCCTTCTTCAGACTGGAGAAAGGAAACTCTCGTTTTCCCAGATGGTTCTGAGGTCATCCAGCTGCTGCTCCAGTTCCTCAACGCCTTCATTCAGGAGCTGCACCTGGACACAATTTCTGCTATAAGTCATCACTAATCAATGTCTCTGTAACGCTTCATCTTTGTCTTTCCCCAGTTATCTTTAACCCAATGCCATAAGGGATAGGAGCTGAATTAGGCCATTCGGCCCATGAACTCTGTTCTGCCATTCAATCATTGCTGATCTATCTCTCCCTCCTAACCCCATTCTCCAGCCTTCTCCCCATAACCCCAAACCATTGTGTCAAGAGAATATAAAATGCTGCAGATACTGTAAATCTTTGAAACACTTTGGGATTTCTCACAATGTGTTAAGGCCTTTAATAAACCGGCCAGTTCGATAAACTCACCACTGATCTAAGAGCTGTTTCATTTGGTGTAGGTGCCGATCTGACTAGAACTGGATACAAGGTGCGGGTAGAGCACAGACAAGGACGAGCAGGAGACGAGCATCGAACTCACTGCAGCAGGATCAGCGGTTCCATGGCGGGCTTGCCAGGCCTGCTGCCAGCGGCACACACTCTGAACTTTTTTTTCCCCTCGTTTATTATATTGTCTACAGTGTACTGTGTTCGGGGAACTCACATGCCTCACTGTGATGGAACGCAAATAACTTATACCTTCTTTCCTCCTTTTCTCCCACTGTCGGGGCAATCGAACCTCCGCAGTCGGGGCGATCAAAGCTCCCTGCGATCGGAGCCCTCGCGATCGTGGCGGTCGAGGCTCCCGCGGTTGGAGCTCTCGCAGCGACCCCTAACAAAAGGAACGCCAGCTCCACGATGTTAAGGCTGCAGTGCGGATGGAGATACAATACGGAAAAAGTCTCATCTCCGTCGAGATGTATATACTCACAATTACACACACGTGTGTGTGTATATATATATATATATATATATATATACACCCTCACACACAAAAAAAAACAATAATAGTGCAATAATAATTAGTTTAAAGGTAGACAAAAATGCTGGAGAAACTCAGTGAGAAAACGTCACCTATTTCTTCACTCCATAGATGCTGCCTCACCCGCTGAGTTTCTCCCAGCATTTTCGTCTACCTTTGATTTTTCCAGCATCTGCAGTTCTTCCTAAACATAATAATAGTTTATGTAGTTCAGAGCTTATTAGAGGTTGTAATGTTTAATAGCCCGATGGCTGTAGGGAAGAATCTGCTCCTGAACCTGGACGTTACAGTTTTCGGGCTCCTGTACCTTCTTCCGATGGCACGGGTGAAATGAGAGCGTGGCCAGGGTGGTGTGGGTCTCTGACGATGCTGGCTGCCATCGTGAGGCAGTGCCTCCTGTAAATTCCTTTGATGATCGGGGAGGTCGGAACCTGTGATGGACCGGGCGGTGTACACATCTTTTTGCAGCCTTCTTCGCTCCTGGGCATTCAAGTTGCCAGGCCGTGATGCAACCATGTCAATGTGCTCTCCGCTGTAAACCCATAGACGTTGAAGAGAATCCTCTCCGACCACGGCCAGAGAACATTGTTGAGCTACTGTCTACCTCATTGGTGACCCTCAGACTATCTTTGATCGGGGTTTGCTGGCTTTACCTTGCACTAAATGTTACTCCCTTATCATGTATCTGTACACTGTAAATGGCTCGATTGTAATCATGTAGTGTCTTTCTGCTGACTGGATAGCGCGCAACAATATCTTTTCACTGTACCTCGGTACATGCGACAATAAACTAAACTGAACTGAAACTGAACTGATCTCATTCTTCACCACTGGGATATCAACGTCAGTTCAGTTTAGTTTATTGTCATGTGTACCTCTGTTATCAAGCTTCTTAACGGTCCTTCCATAAGCTAGGGTACTGTCCGATTCACCTTCCCCTTTGGTCTACCTATTGCACGTGTTTGACCTGATTGTATTTAGGTATGGTATATCTGATCTGAAGATATACACAAAAAGCTGGAGTAACTCAGTGGGACAGGCAACATCTCTGGAGAGAAGGAATGGGCGATGTTTCGGATCGAGGCCCCTTCCTCAGACTGCCTGTTCTTCTGATCTGTTGGGATAGCATGCAAAACACAGCTTTTCACTGCACCTCGGTACACGTCACAATAATTAACCCAAAACTGAACTCCAGAATGTTCTGTCTCTAGTTAACTTTGTAGCAAAACATTTGTCTCTGCGACCGTGTGGGTTTTCTCCGGGTACTCCGGTTTCAGTGCAGGTTTGTAGGTCAAAGTCAAAAAAAGTCAAACAAACTTTATTGTCATTTAGAAATACATCGATATATGCAATTCCAAACAAAATTCCATTGCATTTGGCTCCCTGTGCAAGACGATAATTAACAGAAGGATAAAATGGGAAAAAATGGATAAAAGGATAAATAGACAATAGTGGCAGCCCATTACATGGCATTCAAGAGTCTGATGGCTCGTGGGAAGAAGCTGTTGCAGAACCTTGATGTTCTGCTCCTTATGCTACGATATCTTTTGCCCGAGGGCAGCAGAGTGAACAGTCCGTGATGGAGATGTGTGGGGTCTTTTATAATACTGCTGGCCTTAGACACGCAACGTTTGGTCGCAATATCCCCGATTGAGGGGAGAGAGGTCCCGATGATTTTTTCCGCTGTCCTCACCACTCTCTGCACGGACTTCCAGTCGGAGGCTTTACAGTCCCCAAACCAGAGATACAGCTGGTCAAAATACTCTCTATGGTTCACTGCCTTTGGTAAATTGTCCCAGTGAATACAAGCCAAGTCTTTTCAATCTTTCCTCATATGACAGTCCCGCCATCCCAGGGATCAATCTCGTGAACCTACGCTGCACTGCCTCACAAGTCCATTGGCTCCCTGAAAGTGGCAACACGTATTAATATTGGTGTATCATTTTCATGAACTTTAGACTTAAGAAATACAGAATAGAAACAGGTCATTTGCCCACGGAGTCTGTGCCGACCAGCGATCATCCCGTACACTAGCACTATCCTACACACACTAGGGACAATTTCCAATTTACAGAAGCCAATTTCCTTACAAACCTGTACGTCTTTGGAGAGTGGGAGGAAACCGGACCACCCGGAGAAAACCCGTGCAGGTCACAGGTGGAGCGTACAAACTCCGTACAGACAGCACTCAGTTAGGACCGAACCCGTGTCTCTGGCGCTGTGAGGTAGTGACTCTACCGCTGAGCCACCGTCTACTTGTATTGTGGATTATTATTGCCCACGTTCCATCAAATTTAACACAGTGAGCGGCACGGTGGTGCAGCGGTAGAGTTGCTGCCTTACAGCACCAGAGACCCAGGTTCAATACTGACTACGGGTGCCATCTGTACGGAGCTTGCACATTATCCCCATGACCTGCGTGGGTTTTCTCTACAGATCTGCAGTTAATGGCTTGGTATAAATGTAAATTGTCCCTAGTGTGTGTGTTAGTGTGTGGGCATTGCTGGTCGGCGTGGTGGGCCAAAGGGCCTGTTTCCACGCTGTATCTATAAACTAAAGTGAAACGTAACTAGCCTTTAATATGATGGTCTCTGTGATTACAGGCGGAGTTGTAATCGGCTGGCGAGGTTAAACAATATGATTTCTACGGAGTAGGTTGCCAAGAGTACAAGATGGGAGAAGACAACATGCGATGTGCTGCCTCACTCCTCCACCCCCCAACTTCACCACAAGATCCTCCACATGGTCCGTCTGCACCACATACAAAGCTGATATGTAACCACTCCACCATCTTGCCCAGAATCTGAGGCAATTTGTAACCTCAACAACGCGGTTTACATTTGCAGAACTTAAATCCACTGTTTGCTGTAACTGAAGCAAAAATAAAGGAGAATTAAGCACGATTTTTCTTCAAAACACCTTAGTTGGGGTTGAGAGGGAGAGATAGATCAGCCATGATTGAATGGCGGAGTAGACTTGATGGGCCGAATGGTCTGAATCTGCTCCTTTTCAATTATGAACTTATGAGTCACGCCAGCAAGTTGTGCTTAAAACTTTATTTTGGATAAGGGCGTTAAGGAATATGGAACAGGGTTGTAATGCTGAGGCTCTATAAGGCGCTGGTCAGGCCGGCTTTGGAATATTGTGAGCAGTTTTGAGCTCCATGTCTGAGGAAGGATGTGCTGGCTCTGGAGAGGGTCCAGAGAGAGAGAGATGGAGTGATATTTTTAAAGCAGAGATACTCTTAATTAGTATGGGTGTTACGGGGAGAAGGAAGGAGAATGGGGTTACCATGGTTGAATGGTGCAGTAGACCTGATGGGCCAAATGGCCTAATTCTGCTCCTATCATTTATGACCTTATGAATAGATGGGGTGAATGCACAGAGCATATTACCCAGGGTAGGGGAAATCATGTCAAGAATCAAGAATGTTTCATTGTCATATGCCCCGGATAGAAAAATGAAATTCTTACTTGCAGAACCAGAGGACAAAGATTTGTGAGAGGAGTGAGATCTAATGGGAACCTAAAGGGCGATTTCTTCACTCAGAAGGTGGTGGATATATGGAACAATTTGCCATATGAGGTTGTGGAAGCAGGTACTTTTAACAGAATTTGGATAGGTATATAGATTCCGCTGACTGCTAAGCACGCAACAAAAGCTTTTCACTGTACACATTACAATCAATTAAACTCAAGATAGGGAAGGTTTAGAGGTATATATGGGTCAAACGAGGGGAAATGAGACTCGCTTAGATGAGGCATGTGTAGGAAGGAACAGCAGATATTGGTATTTACATGTGGATATAAATACCGTTAAAAGGCAAGTTGATCTTGTTGCTCCACCAAACATTTGTTTAAATTAAAATTTATGATGGTTTTATTTCTCTAAAATTCCCTTTCCCGAAAGAGCTCAAGAAAAAGACTAAACAAAACTGTAAATTACAAAGTTTATTCCACACTTGTGTCAGATAATTAACAATAAACAAAGGCGATACATCCGCAAACACATTCGGATAATACCCTCGTTTCGACAAAATGCTGAGAACTCAATTTTTAATACAGAAATGGTATTAATACAGAAATGTACTGGCAACTGTGGTTTAAACAGACTTTACCGCAGGAGTGACCCAACCCATTATTTACCAGCCAGCAAAACAGCAACAGTGATACTGTGTAACTGAAATTCATGGGCCAAGTACACACAGCGGCTATTTAGAGGCTATTTGGGGCAGGGACGAAGGTTATTTCTTGCTAAAATAGATCCTAAATAATTCCCATTGAAGTGGGGTTTAAGGGGAGAGGGGAGGGTGGAGAGTTGAGTTACAATGTCCTGCAGTTCACCATGTGAAAATCAGTTATGGAGTGGCATTGGTAGATGCCCAGGAGACAGGAGTAATGACCTGAACTCCACTTGAACGTGTGTGCTAACGGAATTACGGTCCAACCCACCAAACGCCGTCTAAATTTTTAATCGGCCAAACTGGTTTGTAACGGGCACTGAGTTTAATGATTTTGAGCTTCAGCACAAGCAAAACGAGACTTGTAAGCAAACGAATCAGGATACTGCCCTGCCCTGCCCTCTTATGCATAGTGTCGGTGCTAGATCTTTGAAAAAAAAACAGCCAATGAGCGAAGTAAATCAGACACAATATGTTCCTATGTTCAACTGAGTTTTTTTTTTAAACTTAAATATTTTGGTTTAATAAGCTTAACGTACTGCTTAACAGGCTATTTCAATTTCCCCCCCTATTTTTGGCCATGATTGACTTGTAATCTTATCACAAGAGAAAAAAACTTGCACTTTAGCGTCTTTCACAACCCCGTGACTTTCCAAAGTGCTAGAAAGCATTTTTTTTGACGCATGTTTTCTACTGTAATGTCAGAAACGAATTCCACACGCACAGAGGTTTTCTAACTGTGGTCCTCAGGAATTGAATGAATGAAAAGCAAAATACCCCCTCCTTTAAATATCTTAAGTACCCACTGACCCAAGCAAATAGGTTTCAAAGGTTAATTTATTAACTAAACTAACAGAAAATGGGAAAGGTCCACAATTCCAGCACCAGTGCCAATTCCTCCAGTTAAAAAGCAAATGTTGAAATGTGAGTCCAAAGGTACAGAGTCCCATTCCTTTTAGACCATCTACACTAGTCCAGCAGTCTTGTGCTCAAGTTTCCTTCTTTTTTATATCCCTGTATGAAGGTATACCTCAATGAGAAATGTTGAATTATTGCATGCACATCCTGAACGCGTGGAACAGCCAGAATACTGGAGGTGTGTAGAACAGCTGCTATTGTTTTTGTTCCTGCAAAAACTGGCATTCGTAATCCTAGGGTGACAACATCAACTCTCTGTCACATGCCGCCCTGGTGTTCTAAAGCACCCGCTCACCCTCCGAGCAAATGGTTACCGCTCTCAATACTAGGCAGTAAATAAGTCAATAGTAAAGTATGCACGGAATAGGAGAAAGGAAAGGTGTTATCCATAAAATAGTTTACCATGAAGTTGCTATGCCTGATTAAAAGCTTTGATAACTTGCAACATGAATTTTAAAATGCCTTGACTGAAAGACAAAAAAAAAAATCCTGTTTTACGTCCAAATTTTCCAAAGTACAAGGCCAATTGCAGAATAAGACAGGACGTTCCAGGGCTGGAGAGCTTGTTTGTTTACTTGTGTTTTCAAAACATCAAAACACAAAAGGAAGAGTGTAAAAACTCATGATTACAACAAACCATGAGTTCCACAATTCTCACAAGGTTCTGGTTGGTACAATCAAGTTAGAAACTCAGTGAAGGTGACACTAGGTACAGAACTGAATTTTCTTGGGCAGTTATCTTATTGCTCCAAAGATGCTGGCAGATATATAGCAATATATACATCCATCAGATTTAATATATTCAAAAATACTGCATATAGTTTGCACGGGCATTAACAATATTCATGGATAACTGCTGGAAATATTTGTAAAATATTTTAAATGGTTACCAAATCTAAACATAATAATTGAACCTAATTTTATTGAAAGATACCTGCATTCCCATCTGATGATTACTAGTTAGAATTACACCAGGGTAAATCTAAATTTGAGATAAATATTAATAGGCAGTTTTCCAGTTATACTCAAGACTGACCAGGCTGGAGCCTTAAGAGAAAGGATGGTTGCTGCTTTAACAGGTTACCTGCACCCCATTTCTTTTGGATGGCTTTGATTTAAACAGCCGTAACTCCCCAATTCACCGAAATTCAAGCATTAGCTGAATTATTACCCTCTGAAAATGTATGATTATGACAAAACATTGGAGGCATCTACAACAGGGCACACTTCAGCAACAATCACTATTCTCCCTTTTGGCAGATGGATAGGTTGAATAAAATAATAAGAATTGATGAAAACAAACATACGTCATTGCCAACTAAAATCAACTGCTCCAAAAAAAACTACCACATTTAAATCAAGGTTAGCTTTTAAAAGGACAAGATAATAAAGGACAGGGTGGATGTTTCAACTGAGGAAGGTTGCCATACCAGGACATTCCTCTCCTAAGCAACTTTCCATGTCATTCAAATTGTAATCTTCAACTCATTCTCAAATATTGTTCTGTTGGTATCAGCTAAACTTAATTCAAATATGACCATAAAAGATAACCAACCAAATAAAAAAATAACAACCACACTGCCAGAGTCAGTAAAAAAAAAACTGAACACAACAAGCTTCAGATATGAACACTTCTATCAAGACCAGACAAGGTAAGAAACCAGGTGGCATCTTGATAAGATGTCTTCCTTTGTCCAAGGTTGCCAAGTGAGGTAGTAACACTGCTACTAGCTGTAGAGATATGTTCATTTGGCAATCACCAATAACCAAATTCAGGGCCTCTGGGCAATGCCTTTATTCACTGGGCCACAGCAGAGACCAAAATTATTTTTTTAACCCAATCATATAGCTGCCAACCATCCTGATTGATAGGAGTGGAGTCTGTTTTCCAGAACAAAAAGGTTGTAAAGTTGTGTGCGCTGCAATGGGTTTCTGGAAACCCCTTCCACAGCTCAAAAGTCACAAATATTCAGCATTAACAAGCAATTTCCCTCAGTCGGGCCATAAAGTTTGAGGAACTGCATTTCACCCTATCTTAGATTACCGGTGAGTGTTGTTGGCATAAGAGTGTGCTGAGGTTATAATTATAAATGACCAATGCCTAAAATAGAACTGGGACGAGTGTACAACGAACTCTAGAATATGAACATTAAAAAACAGGCCTTGATTGGTTGGACTGCAAGGGGAAAACTTTGAAATATCATGTCACAGGGAGACAAATATAATTTCCACCTTAAAGGGCCATAATGACTCAAAATGTTACCATAACCATCCACCCAGTTTGTAGAAATAACATACTTTTGGATAAAGTGTTTCAGCAAGGGTTTTGTTGTGCAGAACACATTGCTGATGTTAAAGATAGCACTGAAGCGCTGTTCAATCTGGAAGTCACATGGATTATGTCACAACCTGGTATGCTGTACAGCAACATATTTTGAAGATTCCTCATTTATTAAACTTCAACCTTTGCTTTAAATCCAGAACCAGGGTGAGTGCGTGAAGGGAATGAATAAAGGACCGCATGCATCACGCAAATTGCCAAACCATTTCTTGCGGTAACTGCACCCAAGATATCCAAGTGTTTCTTATCACTAAGCAACTGCAGGAACAAGAACTGATAACAGTTGGTGTGGCAGGAAACTGACATTATAAAGAATAATGGCTTAAAAATGGGAAATAATATCGGCCAACCTAAGGCTTGGGAAGAAATTCTGCACCTTCAAATTTGAAAATCAAAGGAAAGAGTTAGCAAAAATGAGGTCTGATCCACAAGAAAATCGCTGCCCATTTCATTGAAAACTTAATACCATAGAACCCAATTTCATTTAGCACAGAAAAAAAGTCATAACCAAAGCATGAAGCTTGCCCACCATTCCACACGTGGAATTTTCACAAAGGAAAATGGACAATTAGGCTTTGAAATTTCCCACACCCCACCATAATTAAATCTGTCCTGTGCAGGATCATCAGGGATTTTGAATGAATTTAATTTCATAAAAGCTTCCAAGTGTAAGCTATATTCCATTCCCACCCACCAAAACACAATGTGTAACAAAAATATTGGCATCTCTACTTAAATTAGAGTACCTGCAAACCACCTTTATACTATCAGGTCTAGAACATGCACATCTCCACTACAATAAAGAATATATTCATGATCTTTTTAAAAACCTTTCAACCCTTAAACTTGCTAACTTCTCACTGACATAAGCTGAAGAGTGGCCAAGTACCTTATTGTTTTTCTTTAAAATAAAACTCTATTTTCCAGTAAATTTTCCTTTTGCACCCACTTGCATTAATACCAAATGACAAAAAGAAATGCAACTCTTGAAAGGAGCACCATCATCTTCCCAGGGACAGAGTGAAAGAGATAACGAGAGCAAGAGAACAAGCGAGAAAGAGGGAGGGAGAGAGAGAGAGAGAGAGAGAGAGAGAGAGAGAGAGAGAGAGAGAGAGAGAGAGGGGGGGGGGGGGAGAGACAGAGCTAGAGAGAGAGAAAACGAGAAAGACTGGAACGGCAGTGCCATGTTCACCATCAAGGTAGACACAAACGATGACCCATTGGAGAAATTTGTAATGAACTGGATCACTATGCTTGCTGGTTAAAAATGCTCTTTGTTGAGCATTTGTGCACTCTTTACCAATGAACGACCTTTTGTCCTGATTCCCACCCAAACAGCGCCAAACCCAATATACAATTTTCAAAAGTGCAACCGAATTTTCTTTTTTTACATATTTGAAGGATTTCCCCCCCCCACAGCCCCATTCCAGATAAACAAAATTCCTTTTTTTTTTTAAAAACCACTTTAGGACTGCACTTCAAAAATAATGCCCCAAGAAAGATACGCAGTTTCTAAATAAAATATCACAATATGTATTGTAACACATTTAGCCGCTAGAGCATTCCCTTTACTGCTCGTATTATTTTAGGATAATCTTGCAGACAATAAAACTAACTACCGGCAATGGTAGCGGTAATACTGTTCTTTTTTTAATATCCATCCCACAACCCCCCACCCCACCTTTATAAGGCTCTTGTAATTTAGAAGAAAGGGACATTTATAATCAGGCAGTAAGAGACCCAGAGCAGTGCAAGTTGGGTTCCAGCAGTTTGTAGTTATTCTTAGAGAATATATTTTTTTTGGCAAAGTGCTTTTGTTGTTATGCTTACACCAATTCTTAACTTATTTAAAAAAGGGGAGGCACTGTCACTTTAAACCCATCTTTCAAGACATGCAAAAGGTCTCTAAACTGAACAAGACTCTGGCAATTTGTTTCGTTCTCCTCCCGTCGAACCACGAGAACCAGTTGTTTTAAAGTAGCAGACTCATTGTGATTCGTGGCAAATAGAATACTGTACACCAGCCGAACCCTTGCACATATCAGAAATTGTGAAAGGACCAAGTTATTTCTGCAATGAAGCTTAAAAAAAAAGAGCATTCGATCTAAACAAGTTTCGGCATGGGGAAAGGGAGAGGGTGGGTAATCCAATAGCATCTATAACCAATTGGCCATCCTAAAAAGTGACTCGCTTCACAGTGTTCAGAAATTGTATTTTTTTTTTGCTTCCTCCAGAAGAGGGCAGCCTACAAGACTCTCAAAATTTCAGTACTTCACTCCAGGAACAAATTCCTTGGCGTCAGGATTCAGAGTACTTTTACTCTAGAGGGAAGAAAGAGGAAACAATTAGATTTTGTTTGGGTTAGTCTAACACAAAGTTTTTTTTAAAAACTGCACAAACGGCTGACAACAACATACTGAATGGGAAGGAAGTGATTCTTGCTTTCACTCAATGGCGTGGATATATAAAAACCAAAACAAATACAAGATTTGGTCTCTTTAAAAGAAAATGCTGCAGTAACTCAGTGGGACAGGCAACATCTGGTCCCCCCAGAAACATCACCTATTCATGTTCTCCAAAGATGCTGCTTGATCAGCTGAGTTACTCCAGCCATGTTTTTTTTGTAAACCAACATCTGCAGTTCATTGTGACTACAAGATTTAGTCTCCGTTACATAGGAGCGATATGCAAGGATTGATTCACAGACGAGGTGATTGTCAAACGAGCAGAATTGTCCACCCCCTCACATGAATTCAGAGGTACTTCAGTCTTCTCAGATTAAACCAAGGCCTTTCCATTACAACAAAGAACAGAACAGTGCAAGAAAAAGTTCTTTGGCCCACAAATGCCAGTGCTGAGAACGGTGCCAAGACCAACTCTAATTTTACTGGCGACTGCTGCAAGTATCTAGGATTGTGAGGAATAGACAGAGTAGATAGTTACAGTATTGTTCCGATGGTAAGCGCATAAAAGGTGAGTTTTAAAGGAGATCTGAGGTGCACCAATTTTTTTGTAAACAGAGAGTGTGATTGATATCTGGAATGCCTGCCAGAGGAGATAGTACAATTGCTATGTTTAAGAGCAATTTAGACAGACACAAACAAACAGCAAGGCACAGAAGCATACGTAAGAAAGGAGATGTATGGGTCAAGCGTTCTCGTGTGTTTTAGGTGACTAGAACTGGATGATGAAGTTTAAAAATAGGAAACTATTGCTACAATTGCACGGGACATTGGTGAGGCCACACCTGGAATACTTGAATTTTGTCTCCTATATTTAAGAAAAAGATATACTGGCATTGGAGACAATCCAAAAGAGATTAACCAGGTTAATTCCAGGGATAACATAGAAACATAGAAAATAGGTACAGAAGGAGGCCATTTGGCCCTTCGAGCCGGCACTGCCATTCATTATGATCATGGCTGATCATCGACAATCAGTAACCCTTCTCCCCATATCCCTTGATTCCACTAGCCCCCAGAGCTCTATCTAACTCTCTTTTACGTTCATCCAATGAATTGGCCTCTACTGCCTTCTATGACAGAGAATTCCACAAATTCACAACTCTCTGGGTGAAAAAGTATTTTCTCATCTCAGTTTTAAATTGCCACCCCTTTATTTTTAGACTGTGGCCCCTGATCCCCCAACATTGGGAACATTTTTCCTATATCTAGCTTGTCCAGTCCTTTTATGTTTCTATAAGAACCCCTCTCAACCTTCTAAATTCCAATAAATACAAACCCAGTCTTTCCAATCTTTCCTCATATGACAGTCCCGCCATCCCGGGATTAACCTCGTGAACCTACGTTGCACTACCACAATAGCAAGGATGTCCTTCCTCAAATTAGGAGACCAAAACTGCACACAATATTCCAGATGTGGTCTCACCAGGGCCCTGTACAACTGCAGAAGGACCTCTTTACTCCTATACTCAAATCCTCTCGTTATGGAAGCTAACATGCCATTAGCTTTCTTCACTGCCTGCTTCACCTGCATGTTTACTTTCAGTGACTGGTGTACAAGGACACCCTTGTACAAGGACATGTCTCGTTGCACTTCTCTTTTTCCTAATCTGACACCATTGAGATAATAATCTGCCTCCTTGTCCTTGGCGTCAAAGTGGGTAACCTCACATTTATCTACATTTTACTGCATCTGCCACGCATCTGCCCACTTACTCAACCTGTCCAAGTCACCCTGCAACCTCCTAGCATCCACTTCGCAGTTCACGCTCCCATCCAGCTTTGTATCATCTGCAAATTTGCTAGTGTTACTTTTAATCCCATCATCTAAATCATTTATATTGTAAATAGTTGCGGCCCCAGCACTGAGACTTGCGACAGTCCACTCGCCACTGCCTGCCATTCTGACACGGCTCCGTTTATTCCTACTCTTTGTTTCCTGTCTGCCAAGCATTTCTCTATCCATGTCAATACCCTACCCCCAATACCATGTGCTCTAATTTTGCTTACTAATCTTCTGTGTGGAACCTTATCAAAGGCTTTCTGAAAGTCCAGATACACTACATCCACTGGCTCTCCTTCATCCATTTTACTTGTCACATCCTCAAAAAATTCCAGAAGATTAGTCAAGCAGAATGTCTCCTTCATAAATCCATGCTGATATGGACCAATCCTTTTACTGCTATCCATATGTGCCGTTATTACTTCTTTAATAATTGACTCCAGCATCTTCTCCACCACCGATGTCAGGCTAACTGGTCTATCATGCCCCGTTTTCTCTCTCGCTCCTTTCTTGAAAAGTGGGATGACATTAGCTACCCTCCAATCCACAGGAACTGATCCTGACTCTATGGAACATTGGAAAATGATCACCTATGCGTGCACAATTTCTACAGCCACCTCCTTGAGTACCGTGGGATGCAGACCATCAGAAATATGTCCTATCTTAATTCAGCATAATAAAAAGAATGAACGATGATGCTATTGATTAATATGGGTGTCAGAGGTTATGGGAAGAAGGCAGTGAAATGCGGTTAGGAGGGAGAGACAAATCAGCCATGGTTGAATTGCGGAGTAGACCTGATGGGTGTAATGGCCTAATTCTGTTCCTATTACTTATGATCTTATGTGACCTCATTGAAGATCCTGAGGGAGCAGGACAGAGTAGATGGGTGTTTCCATAAATACAGCACTCAGTAATGAAACTGAAAGGTCTCCACACTTCCAGGTTATTTTCCTGTTTTTTATGTAATAATCTCATTGTTTCATATCCTGTGTTTTAAGTCAGATAGATCATGGTGTATAGCCAAAAATAATGAGATGAAGCAAATACATCTGTTTTTACAAAGAAAAATATCAGATATGTCCCTGTGCTTTCTTGCCTTTTTTGTGACATTTTTCAAGCAGGATTTCATCAACTCCTTGGGCTAATTTATACCAGCAAGATCACATTAATTTTGCAATTAAATAACTCTATATAAGCCAAATTATAATTATGTTTATGATTTTTATCATTTATCACCTGATTTGATGGTTTTCTGATGCCTAATGTTTTTGCGGCAAAACGTGAGTAGCAGTGTCACGTGTGAAATGTGTGAATTAAAAGCAGAGTAACTGTTTTTACGAAGAAGGGCCTCGATCCGAAACGTCGCCTATTCCTTCTCTCCATTGATGCTGCCTCACCCGCTGAGTTTCTCCAGCTTTTTTGTGCACCTTTGATTTTTCCAGCATCTGCAGTTCTTTCTTAAACATTTTTATATTTATTGTTTCTTTTTCATTGTTTATATTTTGTGTTTAAGCTTTCCATTGAAATACTTAATAATGAATAGAACTTAAAATCCTGAAATACAAAATCTAGTCTGCTCACCTATTATATCGATATCTAATTCTGTTGTCCCTCCCGTTTTCTGACCTCGTCAATGCTATAATGGTTTTTACACTCGTCACGATTTAAAAAAAAATTCAAGCAACGTGATTGTAATGACTCTGACCTGAACTACGGGCCTCGTGGTGGGTCATATGCCGACATTTTGCAAGGGGGCTTAGAAATCAGTATGAGATTTCTTTTAGTTTCCTATAGAAATGTTTAAATTCCATTAAATGTTCATTGTTTGTTGCTATGTTGTAAAGTGTGTGCACTGTGGCAAAGGGAGTCGAAAATGATAACACCATGTCTCGTTGAAAGTATGGTCCTGTCTACACAGATGCTTTTGGTTCCGGGTAAATTGAGGAAATTAACATCGAATTCAATAAAAAATTACTATATTCTTTCTCATTTATGTATATTAAAAAAATTATTATTATTATTTGTGTTTTTGTTTTTCCCCCTCAAATTTTGAAAGTATTAAATCCTGGTCAAATATTTATCACAAATTAGCGCAAAAGAATCATAGGTAGGCCCATGTTTAATGCTGTGATATTTAATTATAATTTAATAACTTTCAAATTTGGCCACCCATGTCACAGATTGGTACCCTTATTTACAGAAACACCCAGATATCAAGATGTTTTAATAAGTGGGCAGGTCAAGGGCCAAATGGCCTAATTCTGCTCTTATGTCTTATGGAACGAGGTTGAGTTGGGTGGCCTATTTCTTCCCATAGAGAGTGATTAATCTCTGTAATTCTCTATCGCAGAATGTGGAGGCTAGATAATTAGAGGTATTTAATGAGGTGGAAGATAAACTTTTGAAAGATTGTGGAATTGAAAGCAATGTGGAATTGGCAGAGAAAAGAAGTTGAGAAGGTCAGTGATGATCATAATGAATGGCAGGTAACAAGGTGGACTACTCCTGCTCCTGTTTTCTTGTGCTCTATAAAACATTAACTTGGTCACAAGTATAGTGTTGAATGTGAAGACCTGGAAGAGGTCTGAAGAGTTTGTATTGGAACAATGCTAGGGATGAGGAAATGTTATTGCATGGAAATGTCAAAGGTGGGATTGTTTTTTAAGAGCAGAGAAAATTGAATCGAAATTTGATGCAAGATAATATGGTACACTAAGGGTTTTTGAGTGGGAACAATATCGCTCTTTGCCATTTACCACAAGGTCCTCTGTCTTGCTGCTGTCGTTTATGGATAGTCCATTCATTTGTTGTTGCATCTGGTTGATGCCTGGCAAATCCCGCTCTGGAATGAACCATTCCTGGTCCTCTTCATCCAGCATCTCCTGAAAACAACGCTCCAAGAATTCTTCCTCCCATAATTCCTCTTCTACCTGTGGACCAAAAACAAAAACATCATTAAATACACGCTAGCTCATTCAACAATTGAATCTGAATGTTGTGCTATGGTGCCACTAGGCAGCGCTATTTGTTCTGTGCATTTAAATCAGATATCGTTCAATGTTGAAGTCATAAAATATGAAAATGTGCTGGCGAGAGGTAGTGGTGTGTAGAATAGAACCTTAGTGGAGTACCTAAGGAGTTAGTGGTGGACTTTAGGAGGAGAGGAACACTCCTGTCCCCAGTCTCCATCAATGGTGTGGATGTTTAGTTTACCAAGGAGTACAAATACCGTGGAGTGTACCTGGACAGTGAACTTGACTGGTCCAGGAACGCTGAGGCCCTGTACAAGAAGGGACAGAGCCGGCTGTACTTTTTGGGAAGGCTCCACTGCATCAATGTCTGCAGCAAGATGCCACAGACGTTCTACCAATAAGCGAGTTTGGTATTCCGACTGTGCATGCCCAGGTCAAAGGTCACTATGCATAAACAGCCCTGGTAAGCAGTGGAGCAGTGAAGCAGTGGACCTTCATTGCTTCTGTTTTTTCCAGCTTTGATTCTTCTAGGTAAGAAAATATTGCTTTCAAACTATGAAACAGTTGTATTTATTGTTCCTTTGTTAAAAACTGAGATTATTTTGTCGTTTTTATTGCTTTATTATGCGAGTGAGCGAGATCGAGGTGAGTGAGCGAGATCGTGCTTGTCCGTGGCCTGTTGAGTTGCTGCTGGGCCGTCCCCGTCCCTTCCAGGGTGTCTCGGCCCTGTCCGGGGGTGGCCGGAGGTGTTGGACCGGGCCAAGCTTGCAGCCGGCGCGGGGAGGAGGCCGAGTTGCTGCAGCGCTTTGCGTGTATCTCCGGTGATGGGGGGGGGGGGGGGGGGGGGGGGGGGAGAGTGGGATTGGGTTGGAGTTGGTGCTTCTTAGGGCCTGGGGCCTCTGGTGTCATCGGTCACTGCCAGCGCGGAGAAGAAGCGGCAACGCCAGCTCAACATCCGCCGGGCCAATGACACCAGCGGCCCCAGGCCCACAGCCAACTCGGAGAAGAAGCAGCAATTCCAGCCAACCCCCCCGCCCCCCCCTCTTCCTGGCACAAGCAAAGCCGGGCACCAGCCATCAATGGGGATACTCACAAAGCACTCGGACTCCTCCCCGCGCCAGCTGCAAGCCCGGCCCAACACCTCTAGCCGCCCCAGACTGGGACAAGACACCCTGGAGGGGACGGGGACAGCCCAACAGCAACCTTAGGCCTACCAAAATCAGGAGTCTTCAGGAGTCAGGTGTGGATTTGTCAATGACCACTGTCCGCAGAAGACCTCATGAACAGAAATACAGAGGCTACACTGCAAGATGCAAACCACTTGTTAGCTGCAATAATAGGATGGCCAGGTTACAGTTTACCAAGAAGTACTTAAAAGAGCAACCACAGTTTTGAAAAAAGGTCTTGTGGACAGATGAGACGAAGATTAACATATCAGAGTGATGGCAAGAGCAAAGTATGGAGGAGAGAAGGAACTGCCCAACATCCAAAGCATACCACCTCATCTGTGAAACACAGTGGTGGGGGTGTTATGGCCTGGGCATGTATGGCTGAAGGTACTGGCTCACTTATCTTCATTGATGATACAATTGCTGATGGTAGTAGCATAATGAATTCTGAAGTGTTTTCCGACACATCCTATCTGCTCAAGTTCAAACAAATGTCTCAAAACTCATTGGCCGGCGGTTCATTCTACAGCAAGACAATGATCCCTAACATACTGCTAAAGCAACAAAGCAGTTTTTAAAAGCTAAATAATTGTCAATTCTTTAGTAGCCAAGTAAATCACCCGATCTGAACCCAATTGAGTATGCCTTTTATATGCTATGAAAAACACTGCTGTAATTTCTACATGGTACCAAAATGTATAAAAAAGGCCTTTATTAAAATCTGACAATGTGCACTTTAACCACATGTGAATTTTTCTATTACAAATCTCAAATTGTGGAGCACAGAGGCAAATAAATAAATGATGGGTCTCTGTCCCAAACATTATAGAACTGTATAATAAGACCTACCCATGATATCCAATGATAAGATAGATAGAAACAGTTTAAATAAAAATCTTTAAAAATTAATAAATTTCAAAGCACTCAGTTCACATAAATTAATTAAAAAAGAATACGCTTGTTTCAGTTAACATTTCAATGAAGTTCAGAGGCCTATACTAAATGTATTCTGCCTCCTACCAGCTTAGTAAGGCTATGAACCACTAGATTCAGTGCTGAGTTCAGCATATAAGAGGGACATCATATGGCTCACTATCTCACCTCCAGCACGTTCCATGCAGCAGCATTCAGACACTGAAGATTAGAACATGTTGACGTACATCCTGCAGCTAACCCACTGATTCTCGAGCATGCCAATGGGTAAAGATTAGAGCGATCCACGCAATTCGGTATGTCAGAGGATTCCCTTGAACTTCTACAGGAGTAGAGAGCATATTGACTGGTTGCATCATGGCCCGGCTCGGCAACTTGAGCGTCCAGGAGCGGAAAAGACTGCAAAAGGCTGTGACCGCTGCCCAGTCCATCACCGGCTCTGACCTCCCCACCATCAAAGGGATTTATCGGAGTCGCTGCTTCAAAAAGGCATCATCAAAGACCCACACCATCCTGGCCACACATATTCTGCTGTGCTGCGGCAAGTAAGAATTTAATTGATCTATCAGGGACATATGACAATAAAACACCCTTGACTAGTCGTGGGAATCCCACGAAGAGCAGGACAGGGCTTCCTCACCCCTTCACCCCAATACTCCAGACCTCCCAATCTCAGAATATGGGAATCAGTAGCAGGGGCTGCAGGTATTGGCATTTCCCAGCTGTGCTAGAGGAGGTGGTGCCGGGCGACCCCCTTGGGTCCCTGCCTGCACTCCTTGTGGTGAGGACGAGATCTCTCTGGGTTCTCAGTCTTGGGGGTCTAGGATTCTGACTCAGTGCCCAGGCAATGATGGGGGAAAAACCTTAACTTGGTTATAGTGGAATTTGGCAAAGACAGACACTCCTAACTCCCCCCATGTACTGTTTCTTTATTATCCAGAGGTACAAATGAAGCTATCCATTTATTCTTAACTCTTTTGTCTTATTCCCAACTTCCATCCTTTTATTCCCATCCTTTATCTTTGCAATGTGCATGGCTAGATTGGATTTGTGTTTAAATTTTTTTTGACTGGATAGCATGTAAACTAAAATTCTTCACTGTATCTCTGTACACAAGGCAAAAACAAAGAACTTAATGGGCTTGATTAGAACCAGATTTGAAGTGAGAAAAGGTTACAATCATACAGCGCGAAAACAGGCCATTTGTCCCAATTTTCCCCATCTACACTAGAGCCATCTGCCTGCGTTTGCCCTATATCCCTTTAAACTTTTCCTATCCATGTACCTGTCGAATGTCCTGTCTCAACTACCTCCTTTGGCACAAAAGTTGGAGTACCTCAGAGGGAGAGGCAGCATCTCTGGAGAGAAGGAATGGGTGACGTTTCGGGTCGAGACCCTTCTTCAAGTCACGGGAAAGGGAAACGAGATATAGACAATGATGTGGAGAGAGATAAAGAACAAGTAATGAATGACAAGCTGGTGCGACTTGGGGGGGGGGGGGGTGGTAAGAGTGAGAGAGTGAGATGTAATGATGTGGTTACTTGGTTAGATAAATCAACATTCATATCACTGGCTAAGCAAAATATGAAGTGCTGTTCCTCCAATTTGCGTTTAGCCTCACTCTGATAATGGAGGAGACCACGAGGGCAGAAAGGTCAGAGTGGGAATGGGACGGAGATATAAAGTGTTTAGCAACCGGGAGATCAGGTGGGTTCAGGCCAACTGAGCGAAGGTGTTCAGCGAAACGATCGCCAAATGGACTCTTACACATCGGTGAGAACAAATGTAGACTGGACGATCGTTTCACAGGATGACCAAAATTGAACACAATACTCCTAATGTAGGCTCACCAATGTCTCGTACAACTGTAAGATAACATCTCAACTTCTATACTCGGTACCCTGACTGATGAAGGGCAATGTGCTGAAAGCCTATGGCACCACTTCAATGAACTATGTACCTGCACTGCTCGATCCCTCTGCTCTACAACATTCCATAGAGCCCTGCCATTCACCGTGAAGGTCCTGCTCTGGTATGACTTCCCAAAATGCAACAACTCGCACATTTGCATTAAATCTATTAACCATTCCTCAGCCCACTTGCACAGCTGATCAAGACCCTGTTGTAATTTTTGATAACCATTTTCATTATCTATAATACCACTGCAATCTTACTAATCATATATCATAGATTCTCGTACATTCAAACATCCAGGTTTGGATGGCTATGGACCAAGCGCAGGCAGGTGGGACTAGTGTAGATGGGACATGTTGGCCGATGTGGACAATTTGGGCCGAAGGGCCTGTTTCAACACTGTATCACTCTAGGACTTGTACGAATCATTGATATAAGCCACAAACGGCAATGGGTCCACAATCACAATCGCAATAATACTTTATTAGCCAAGTAGGTTTTGCACAATATATGAAGAATTTCAGTTGCCAAGTCAGTCATACAAATAAAAGCAACAGAACACCTAAACACATTTTAACATAAACATTCATCACAGTGACTCCTCCACATTCTTCACTATGATGGAAGGTGAAAAAAAAGTTCAGATCTTTTCCCTTATTTGCTCTCCAGCGGTCGGGGTCCTCGAGCCCACCGTTGACGGGATGGACGGGGTAGGGAGATATCTCAGCTGGCCCGTGCCGGCGATCGAACACCGCGACGGGGCTGGTCGAACATCTGCGTCGTTGGAGCTCCCGACATTCACTGTCCTTCCCGAGACTCCGAACTCTTGGTGTTTAAAACTCCACAGGTCGCGGTTGGAGCGATCCCAGGCAAGGGATCGGCTCCGATGTCACGTCCACGCCCCACGGTGGGGCTCAAGGTCAATCCGAGGAGACCTCCAGCTCCATCGACGGTAGGCCGCAAAGCGACCGGAGATGCGATCCGGAAAATAATAGCATCTCCGGCAAGGTAAGAAACTGAAAAAAAATTTCCCCCGACCCCCACATAAAACAAACTGAAGGAACATTTACACAAACTTTGAACACACTCTAAAAATAAAAAAAGACAAATAAAACAGACAGACTGTTGGCGGGGCTGCCAATCATGAGGCGCCGATTCCTGAGGTCACAGGCACCCAGTCTGAAAAATAACCTTCCACCACCATCTGTGTGAAAGAACTGCAGATGTTGGTTTAAATCAAAGATAGACACAAAATGCTGGAGTAACTCTGTGGAGCAGGCAGCATCTCTGGAGAGAAGGAATGGGTGATGTTTCAGGTCGAGACTCTACTTCAGACTGATCTGATCTGATTCAGACTTCAGTCTGAAGAAGGGTCTTGAGTTGAAACGTCCACCATCATCCTCTTCTTACTTCCATTAAGCCAATTTTCTATCCAGTCCGCTAGATCTTCCTGGATCCCATGCGATCAAACTTGCCAGAGCAGTCTACCATGCGGAATCTTATCAAAGCCTTGCTGAAGTCTATATAGTCAATGTCTACGGCTTTGACCTCATCTTAAAAAAATCTGATTTTTAAGCAAAGATATCCCATGAACAAAAGCAAGCTAGCTCAAATCGCCGCTGTCTATCCAAATTCATCTACCTTAACCCCTCAGAATACCCTCCACTAATTTGCCTAAGAGACACACACCTCACCCGTACCTAATGATGATTCTCATCTCAACCAGGGAGCCTGCAATTTATTCTCTAGCTTTCCTCAGATATGTTTGATAGATGGAATGGAGGCATAATTTAATTCTCCTTTCAGCCAAACCCCACTGCACGTTGATTCTCTATATTTGGTCTACTGTTCATCGCATGTATACAAAAGGGTCAAACATTGCTATTAATATCCACATAATATTCAGTTCACTCGATACATTGGTCCTTCAGTTATTCCCGATTGAGTTGTTTATGGCTTTTCGTCATTGCAGGGAACTTCAAAGAATGCTTGGCTAGTATTCCACTGGTATTTTGTAACTAATGTGAGTGAAGCAAAGTTCTTGCTACTATCAGATTTTGATCTATTTGCCAGAATGTATAATTGATAAGCCTGGGATAAGTGGTGTAGCGGTAGAGCTGCTGTCTTCTTGTTCGACTTGACTACGGGTGCTGAAAGTACTGAGTTTGTAGGTTCTCCCTGAGACAACGTGAGTTTCCACCGTGTCATACAGCATGGAAACGGAAACTTTGGCCCAACATGCCCATACAGGCCAACCTGTCCCATCTACACTAGTTCCACCTGCCTGCGTTTGGCCCATATCTCTCTAAACCTGTCCTGTCCATGTACCTGTCTAAATGTTTCCTAATCGTTGCAATAGTACCTGCCTCAACTACCACCTCCAGAAGCTGATTCCTTGTACACCCACTGTCCTTTGTGTGTCACCCCTCCGGTTCCTATTAAATCTTTTCCCCCCCTCACATTGAACCTATATCTTCAGCTCCTATTCTGAGCAAGAAACATAGAAACATAGAAAATAGGTGCAGGAGGAGGCCATTCGGCTATGTGTCAACCCAATCTATTCCTCTCATGATTGTTCTCTCATAGAGACTATGTGTCAACCCAATCTATTCCTCTCATGATGTTTACACCTCTAAGATCATTCCTCATTCTCCTGGGCTCCAAGGAATAGAGTCCGAGCCTGCTCAACCTCACTCCATAGCTCAGGCCCTCTAGTCCTGGCAACATTCTCATAAATCTTTTCAGCACCCTTTCCAGCTTGACTACATCTTTCCTGTAACATAGTGCCCAAAACTGACCACAATACTTTAAATGCAGCCTCACCAATGTCTTGTACAACTGCAACATAACCTCCCAACTTCTATATTCAATGCTCTGACTAATGAAGGCCAATGTTCCAAATTGACACCCTATCTACCCGAGATGCCACTTTCAACAAACTATGTACCTGAACTCCTAGATCCGTCTACTCTACACTCCCCTGTGCTGTGTAGGTTCTGCCCATGTTAGTGTTCCCAAAATGCAACTCCTCACATTACTCTATTAAATTCCATCAACCATTCCTCAGCCCATCCGATCACGATTGTGCTGTAATTTTTGACAACCATCTTTGCTATCCACAATTCCATCCACTTTTGTGTAATCTGCAAACTCATAAATGAACCGGGTGCTCCGGTTTCCTCCTAGACTTCAAAGACCCATAGGTTTGTAGGCTAATGGGCTTTGGTTAAAAAAAAAGGTGAATTTCCCTAGGGTGCAGGATAGTGTTAGTGTACAGTGATCACTGGTCAGTGCAGACTCTGTGGGCTGCAGGGACCGTTTCCAAGCTGTATCTCTAAAGTCTCCCTTTGGTGAGAGGCTAGGCTAGCCGAGAACAATTAGAAATGTAATTTTATACCAACTAATCAGGAGAAAACCTAACATTTATATTTAAACAGTCTTGCGGTCGGATCTTATATTGGCTTGATTAGGTTGTGAGTTCCCTCGAAAACATGTGTGTGCCCATTGTGTTTCAATAGAGGATTTAGTGAGTTTAGTTTACACTTTGAAAACATATGGAACTACAGACGCTAGAAACTTGAGCAAAACACAGGACAGGCAGCATCTGTCAATGTTGCGGGTCTGCAGAAGAGTGTCGACCTAAAACGGCGCCTATCCATTCCCTCCACAGATGCTATCTGGCCCGTTGTGTTACTCCAGCACTGTTTAGTTTATGCTGTGCACGTTTTGGAAGTGAATTACTTAGCAATTTCAGGTAGCACAGTATAATGATAACCCTACACAAATTTTATTTCTAAGTAGTTGCTGATTGATTTGGGGAAAATGGAATGCTACTATGGAGAGAAAGTTGAATGAAAGAAACTTAATAGTTGTCCCATGTTGATTTTTTTATTAGTTAACTTTCCAAATGCAATATTAAAACAAAGTGATATAAATACTTTGCATGCAAAGCGCATTGTTTCTTTTTGAAAACTAGGTCTTGTTTTAAACTCTTAACCTTGTAAAAAGATAATGTTCTGTGCAATGAATCATACTGTGTCAGCAGACTTACTTGTGTCACACAGCTTTTCTGTTGACTAATGGTCATCAGTGAACAGATGAAAAGCAGTGATGTTTTATCATCTTCCAAGCTGTAAAATGGCTGTGTGGATGTCCATTTAAATTGTGATTTGAACATTATCCACGTTGCCAGCCCATGTCGGAGACTGAGGGGAGACCTAATAGAATATTTTTACCTGTGTGGAATTGTCAAAGACTAGGGCACAGAGTTATAGAGCTACAGCAAGGAAACAGGATCATTTGGCCAAGTTGTCCTTCTAGGCTAGCCCCGTTTGCCTGCGTTTGGTCCATACCACAGCTTTGAAGTCGGAGGGGGGAAAGTTTACAGGAGATGTGCAGAACAGGTTTTTTACTTGGAGAGTGGCGTATGCCTGCAATGTGCTTTCAGGGATGTTGGTGGAAGCAGATACGATAGTGGCCTTTAAGAAATGTAGGAGGTACATAGATATGGATCACAGGCAGACAGAGGAGATTAATTTAACATAATGTTTGGAACAGACATTGGAGACCAAAGTGCACGTTCCCGTTTACTGTTCCATGTCAGTGGTTCAATGATAATTTATTGTTACATCTACCTAGATACATTGAAATTCTGTTTTGCATACAATCCAATAAATATATTTTATACACAGGGCTCGAAATTAGCGGTTGCCCGGGTGCCAATGACCACCCAAAGTGCCGCCGGGCAACCTAACCGCCGACTCATTTTGCCCGGCTTGGCACCCAAATACTGGTTTATACCGGATGACGCAAAAAACTGGAGTAACTCCGCGTGTCAGGCAGCATCACTGGCGAATAGACACTGACGTTTCGTGTCGGCGGCGGCGGCTGTTTTCCTCTAGTATCTTTGATTGCGGGGCAAAGATACTAGGAGCGGGGTGACAAAGGGTCGGAGCGAATGACGGGCCCCAAACAGCGGCCGCAAAGCGGCTCCACCGCCTCCTCGTCCCGCCCGGAGGAAGGCGGCCTCCCTCCTCCCGGCCTCGGAGTGCGAGAGGGCTTGTTTTGAAAGCGCCTTTTGCAGATTTGCCATCAGCGGCTGCCATCGCCCTGATAACGGCCGCTGCTTGCAAATATGCTAACGGCGATAACCTCTTTCAAATCAACCCCTCTCGCACGCCGAGGAAGGAGTGAGGGAGGGAGGGAGAGGGAGAGGGAGGTCTCCTTCCGCCGTCTGAAGCAGCTGCACCAAAGATCCTATAGGTATAGGATCTTTGAGCTGCACCGCTCGGCCCCGCACCTTCCTGTCGGCTGGCGGAGGGGAGGCGGCGGCACTTTGGCGTTGGACAGGGACGGCCAAGGAAGCAGGGCGATGTCGTCAGAGGAGCGCTGACCTTCCTTCCTCCCCACCTCCTCTGCCCCCCCCCCCTCCATTTCTCTCTCTGTACGCCCCCCTCCACCCCTCTTATCCTGGGACCCCTCCTCTCTATCCCGCACTGATCCCCATTCCCTCCTCTATTCAGTCCTCACTGACATCCCCTGTGCTCCCCTCCCCATCTACCCCCCCCCAATCTATTCATCATCCTACCCACCTCGCATTGATTCTCGTGCCACCCCCCCCCCCCCCAATCCATCCTACACTGGTCCCTCAATTCATCCTGTACTGACCCCCCTTCCCACCCATCCTGCATTTCTCCCCCCATTCATACGGCACTGACCCACCCTCCATTTACCCTGCACTGATCTTCCCATCCACCCTGTAGTGATCTTCCCATTCATCTTTTACTGATCTCCCATTCACACTGTACTGATAACCCCATTCAAGAAGAATGGGGGGGAACAGCCTGAAGAAGGGTCTCGACCCGAAACGTGGCCTATTTCCTTAGCTCCATAGATGCTGCCTCACCCGCTGAATTTCTCCAGCATTTTTGTCTACCCCATTCATCCTATACTGACCCCCCCATCCATCCCGTACAGATCCCCCCCATTCAACACCACTGACGTCCCCCGTGCTCTCCCCTCACAATTTTACATACTCCAACGAACACGTACTAATTCACTTGCCTCAATCCATCCATTCCGTACCGATTGTCTTCTCAACCCATCTATCCACCCCGCACTGATTCACACACCCCCTGACCCTATTGTGATTCATGGTCTTCAGAGCGAACATTGATTATGTTTGATAACAGAATGTAATCAAATGTGTTTTGATTCCCAATGTTATTATTTGTTTTGACACCTTTAAACATATTACCAAAAGAACATTTGCTGCAGTTATGTCCTTTGGCCATCTCTTGTCAGTTAGTGTAATGTTTAACCTGTCAGATGGGTATAGTCAGTTTTAACAGCTATTATCATAAAATGCCTTTAGAAATTTCCTTGCAACCTCTATATTTTGTTATGGATAAATTATGTGGGAAGCCAGGGTGTTTCTGTGCCAATAGCAATAACAACCCATGCTATGCCCATGTCATGGTAATTTTCGGTCCTTCACAGAAAACATGCTTGCATCAATCTGTAGTGTGTATGGTTAAGCATATATGTTACCATGGTCCAGGATTTATTGACACAGGTCGATCATATGCTGAATAATCCAACCACATTTTTGTTTGGAAGTGGAAAGAACTAATAGAAATTGCATTAATTGCAACATGTAAAAAGAGTTGAGATATTGTATTTATAATTTTGCTGCATGTCATTGTGGTATATATCATGCCTTGATTGGTGAATGTTTAGTTTGTGAGTTATTTGAAGCAGAAATAATATGTGAATGTAGACAAAAGTGCTGGAGAAAGTCAGCGGATGCGGCAGCATCTCTGGAGCGAAGGAAATGGGCAACGTTTCGGGCTGAAACCCTTCTGCAGACTGATGGGTTTCGGCCTGAAACGTTGCCCATTTCCTTCGCTCCATAGATGCTGCTGCACCCGCTGAGTTTCTCCAGCACTTTTGTCTACTTTCGATTTTCCAGCATCTGCAGTTCCTTCTTGAACATAATATGTGAATGCTTCATTGAGCATAATTCCGACTGGTAACTATGCAATTCGTCCGAGCACATTGTCGCACGCGTCATGCAAACCGTCTTCAATGACCACCTAAACTGTCATTTGGCAACCTAAAAAGCTGTCAAGGTTGCCCAGCTGGTAACAGGGAAAAAAAGTTAAGCGAGAGCTCCGATACATAAGCACAATATTACATAAGTATAAGAATGCAACAATTGTATTGTAAGAATAGTAGATTTCTTAGATTGTACAGAAAATTGCATTACGTTTTCGACACCATCTTGTACTTCTCAAGTTCCATTTTCTTAAAAATATAGATTTTATATTGCCAGTTGTCTACTTCCTGTGATAACATTCAGGGCTAAAAATAAGCGCAAATCAATGTCACTTGCTCCCTGCGGTGCTTCTTGAGAATAGGATTGTAATAGAACTTGTTTTGGCAATTTTTAACATATTGACAATGATACTTTATTGGAAAACTTTCATTTCAATCAGTGAAGCTGGTGTTTTGTAATAATGTACTAATTTGCTGTCTTCCTGTAACCTACATTGATCCCCAGTCTGGCACTGGTTCTATTTCAAACACTCATGCCTATGTTGCACTCTTGCACTCTTTCAATCCTAGCTTCTTGATAATCAGTTTATTTTCAGTTTCCCTATGACTGCTGTAGCTTTAGCAACTTCATCCTTGAGCTCTGAATTGTTGAGCCTTACACTTTCTCAGATAATCCTTCCTCAGATAATCCCAAAGATGTAAGTGCTGAGCCAAGATTTTGTTCGCGTCGTCATCTTCGTACGTACTTCAGTGCCGTATGTTTTGGTAGAAACATACAATTGCATTAACAAAACGTCCTTGTGCTTTTTGATAATGCTTCTTGGGGAGCTCTCTTGCAGAACTGCTATATAAACGTAACTTGCTGCTTGTCATGTTCCGATTGATCCATCGCTAATTAATCTCCACTCATGGTCAGCCATGAAGCATGAAATATTTTTGGAGTTGCATACTTATCATCCCACATTGAGCAGGGAAGACCCTTCACTGGATTTTGAATGTATTTTAAAAACATCTCCCACACTACTGAAATCAAACGATGATTGCATGTCAGCTGTAGCCTCTACTGAACTTGATTAAAACATAAAATCAGTACAATAAAATAAAATAAGTGGAAACAAAAGATGCCACTTTCAGAAACTATGCACCTGCCTACAATCCTAGATCCCTCTGCTCTACAACACTTCCCAGACTTTGCCATTCATCGTGTAGATCCTGCCTTGGTTTGACTTCCCAAAATGTAACACCTCTTAATTCTCTGAATTAAATTTCATCAACGATTCCTCAGTCCATCTGCCCAGTCGATCAATATCCTGCTACAATTTTTGATAACAATTTTCGCTATCAACAATGACACCCACTTTTGTGTCATCTACAAACTTGCTAATCATGTCTTGTACGTTCTCATCCAAAACACTAATATAGATGACAAATAGCAATGGGCCCTGCACTACACCCACACCAGACTACTAGTCACAGCCTCCAGTCCGAAAGGCAACCTTTCACCAGCGCCTTCTATTTCCTTCTGTGTAGCCAATTTTCTAACCAGTTGGCTAGCTTTCCTTACATCCAATGTAATCTTGCCTGCCAGAGCAGCCAGCCATACAACATCTACAGCTCTACCCTCATCAACATTTTCGGTCACATCTGAAGAAAGGTCTCGACCCGAAACGTCGCCTATCTCCTTCGCTCCTTGGATGCTGCTGCACCCGCTGAGTTTCTCCAGTTTTTTGTGTAACCCTCATCAAAAACTCAATTGGATTTGTATGACACGATCTCCCATGTACAAAACCATCTGTAATCAGTCCTTTTCCATGTAAATGCATGTATATCCTATCCCTTAAAATGCTCTTTAGTAACTTTCCCACCACAGATGTTAGACTCACTGGCCTGTAGTTACCAGGCAGTTCCCTGCAGCCCTTTGTGAAGAAAGGCACAACATTTGCCACCCTCCGGTCTTCCGGTACCTCACCCATCCTTGATGATGACATAAATCTCAGCCGAGGCACCTGCAACTTCCCACAGCTTCCTCGGTAAATATTCCCATGTGCAGCCTAAGCATTGTTTGGTAAAGATGCAACACATCCCAATTATTTTATTCTTTGCTGCAACCTATGAGGCCAAGTATACCATGTACAGCCTTCATCGTCGTATAGACCTGTGTTGCCATTTTCAGGGAACAATGGACTTAGACCCATTGGTAGAACATGGAACAAATAGTACAGCAAAAGAACAGGCCCCTCAGCCCACAATGTTTGTGTCGAACATGATGTTAAGACCATCACTTATCTAACCACACATAACCCATATCCCTCATACCCATATTTCCTGCATATCCGTATGCCTATCTAAAGTATTTTAAATGCCACTATGTATCTGCTTCAACCACCCTCAACCCATGGATGTCCTGTCTATGGCTAATAATTTTATGTACTTTTATCAGGTCTCCCCTCAACATCCAAGGGAAAACCATCCCAGTCTGTCTAACCTCTCCCTGTAGGTGGTATCCCTAATCGAGACAGCATTCTGATAAACCACCTCTGCACCTTTTCTAAAGCCTCCACATCCTTCCTGTAATGGGGCAACTAGAACTGCATATGCCATCTACCAAAAGCCAAAAAGCTACATTGTGACTTCCTGACTCTCACACTCAATGCCCTGACCTGCGAAAACATGTATACCATCATCACTCTGAACAATTGCGTTTCACTTAGTTTTGTTAGAGAGGAACTATTTCCTGCAATTTGATCTATTTTTGTCTAAAGCCTGGAAGAAGGAATAAAATTGGCTGCATGATCAAGACCATAAAATTTGTAAAACTATTTATCTGATATATGTCTTAATTATTATAGTGTTGTTTCTGTTTATCTAATACAGTGTTAGTATTCTATCTTTGTCAATTAATTGAACTTACATAGTCACCATTAAATTATTTTTTTGTATCATTTTGAAGACTTGTTAAAATATTAAGTTATTTGGAAAATGCCTATGGTGATGTTTTGAACCAAGTGCAGGTGCCAAACGCAGCTGTATAACTGCTTTTCCCAGTGTTTGTCTTTTTGTGACATCTGCTCTGTGATAATCAGTTCGTCAAGCGATTAAACGTCACCTCTTTGTTTAATTTGCATAGTATTGAGCTGCAATGATGGGAAAGGGAGAAGCGAAGGTAACATTTGGTTGTTTTGGATAGATTTTGAGAAATAGAACATAGAACTGCAGCATGTGAACAAGCCCTTTGGCCCACTATGTCCAGCTGAACATGATACTAAGTTAAACTAATCTCCTCTGCCACATCTCATGATCCACATCCCTCTATTCCTTAAATATCCATGTCCCTATCTAATGGCATCTTAAATGACATTATTGTATCTGCCTCCATCACCACCTCTGGCAGCGTGTTCCAGGCATCCACCACTCCCTGAGTGTTAAAAGAAAACTTGTTTTGCACATTACCTTTAAACCTTGCCCCTCTAAAGTAGAGACAATAAATTAAAAGACAAAATAGTGGGCTAAGATGCGAATAAAACAGAAAATGCTGGAAATATCTCTATTGTGGACTAAAAATACAGAATAACATTTCAGATATCATAGAATCATAGAAAATAGGTGCAGGAGTAGGCCATTCGGCCCTTCGAGCCTGCACCGCCATTCAATATGATCATGGCTGATCATCCAACTCAGTATCCTGTACCTGCCTTCTCTCCATACCCCCTGATCCCTTTAGCAACAAGGGCCACATCTAGCTCCCTCTTAAATATAGCCAATGAACAGGCCTCAACTACCTGCTGTGGCAGAGAATTCCACATACTCACCACTCTCTGTGTGAAAAAAGATCTTCTCATCTCGGTCCTAAAATACTTCCCCCTTATCCTTAAACTGTGACCCCTTGTTCTGGAGTTCCCCAAGATCAGGAACAATCTTCCTGCATCTAGCCTGTCCAATCCCTTAAGAATTTTGTAAGCCTCTATAAGATCCCCCCTCAATCTCCTAAATTCCAGCGAGTACAAGCCGAGTCTATCCAGTCTTTCTTCATATGGAAGTCCTGGCATATGAAGTTCACCAGACTGAGTCCCAGGAATCAGTCTGGTGAACCTTCTCTGTACTCCCTCTATGGCAAGAATGTCTTCCCTCAGATTAGGAGACCAAATCACATCATCAGAAATGTGAGATAACTGAAAGTAAACCAAAGTTTAAGTTACTGAGAGAAGGAGCGGAAAGCTGCATAACTGGGTCAAGGACAGGAGAGATTGAATAGCACGTAATGATAAACTGACTAAAAAATGTGACAGTGGCTCGTGAAAAAAGCTATGGTTTAGGAAGATATGAATAGGAGAATACGTATGATCTTATTACCCAACAATGCTGGAAATGTTCCTCAGATGAGGTCCAACATCAAGGTTAGAATGGGGGTTGGAAAAAGCTGCCAAAGCTACGAGGATATTGCCAGGACTTAAGGGCCTGGGCTATAGGGCGAGGTTGAGCAGGCTAGAACTCTATTTCTTGGAGCGCAGGAGGATGTGAGGGGTGATTTTATAGAGTCGTACAAAATCATGAGAGGAATAGATCGGATAGACGCACAGAGTAGGGGAATTGAGACCATGGGACGTAGGTTTAAGTTGAAGGGAGGAGAAAGATTTAATAGGAACCCGAGGGGTAGCCTTTTCACACAAACGTTGGTGGGTGTATGGAACAAGCTGCCGGAGGTAGTTGTGGCAGGGACTACTACAACATTTATGAAACAGTTAGACAGGTACATGGACAGGACAGGTTTAGAGCAGGGACCGGCAACCTATGGCCCACGGGCCTAATCCGGCCCGAAACCCGAAATCATCCGGCACACAGGCGTATATATTTTTTTCAATTAGTCCCCAGGCACTACAGGGCTCACAGGCAACCTGGGACCTGCAGAAAACTAATTGAAAAAGGTGAAAACTAATGCAAAAAAACAACACCAAGTGTCACAATAGTTAGTATGTACTATTACTAATGTAAGTATTATTAATATGTATTATTACTAATTACGTTAGATGTATTATTATTACCTCCATTTATTAACTATGGTGTTAGATGTGGCCCACCATCCGCTCACAGACATGGGTCCTGGCCCCTATGCAAAACAAGGTTACCGACCCCTGGTTTAGAGGGATATGTCCACCCGAGACAAACGCAGGCAGGTGGGACTAATGCAGATGGGACATGCTGGCCAGTGTGGGCCGTGAGGGCCTGTTTTCACGCTGTAAGACTCTATGACTAAAGGGCTTGTCCCACTTAGGCGATTTCTTTGGCGACTGTCGTGGCAGGTCGCCGTAAAAGCAGCGACTGGACCCCCTCCCTATGACAATGCCTACGACAACCCAGTTGATGTCAAGCTATGGCAAGCTACCAACAACCCAATGTCCACCTACGACAACCTACGACCACACAGGTGACAACCAACTACAACCAAAGTCAACCTACGTCCACCCGAGACAAGCTACGACCCTGTCGGCGACAACTGAAGACAATTCAGTCGTTGGTACCTGTCGCCGGTTGACGTAGGTAGTCGCCAATGGAATTCACCGAAGTCAGCACCTGGCGACAACCAACGTCACCTGGCGACAACCTGTGTCATCCTGGCGATCACCGACGACAGGAGAAGCTATGTCAAGCCCACAATCGGTGAAGTTTTCAAAATCCAGCACCAACCAGAAAAACGTTATGACTCTTTAGCAGACTTGAGGAGACTACTCACGACCCGCGACCATGTGGCGACAGCCTTGTCGCTGTACGCACCGAAAGAATTGCCTAAGTGGGACAGGGGCTTTAGTGGTTGCAGCAGATCATGGAATCATGGAAACTTTATTGTCATTCAGACCTTTTGGTCTGAACAAAATTTCGTTGCCTTGCAGTCATACATATAGTACATAACAAAACACACAATAAACACAAAATTAACATCCACCACAGTGAGTTCACCAGACACCTCCTCACTGTGATGGAAGGCAAAATCTTAAGTCTTTGTCTCTTCCCTTCTTGTTCTTCCTCTTCCTCTGCGCTGAGGCGATCCAGGCCTCCGATGTTATGACCCCCCCGGGTAATGTAAGTAAGTCCCGCGGCTGAACCGTGCTCGGTGAACGGGCCGGTTCAACTCTGCGGCCCGGGGTGGTCGAAGCTGCCGAAGCAATAACACATTTCAAAGGGTTTTGGATAGGTACATGGATAGGAAAGGTTTGAGGGGTATGGGTCAAACGCTGGCAAATGGGACTGACGTAGATAAGCACTTTGTCGGCATAGGCGATTTGGGCCAAACAGTCTGTTTCAGTACTGTATGACGCAATGATGTGCATTTAAAGTGACAGGTATCAGGAAGATTGGGGAGTATAAACTGAGGTATTCTGCAAACTGGGTGTCCATATGCCAGAAGCAGAAATAAATAGAATTGCAGATGTAGAAATAGGAATAAATTATTTTTATTATAAACTGGTTACTAGCCTTAAAATTCAGCCCAGAGAATTTTAAAGTTGCAAAAACAACCAGGAAAGGATGTTCATTTTGTACATAAATTACAGTGGGATTGATCAGCTGGGCATGTGGGCTGAGGAATAGCAAATTTAGTTTAATGTAGATAAGTATGAGGTGTTGCATTTTGGAAAGTCAAATCGGGGCAAGACTTTCATAGTTAATGGTAGGGCCATGGGGAGTGTTGTAGAGCAGAGGAGTACAGGTGTATAGTTCCTTGAAAGTGGTGTCACAGGTAGATGGGGTGGTCAAGGAGATTTTGGGTATTGAGTATAGAGGTTCAGATGTTGTTGTACAAAACATTGATGCCACATTTGGAGCACTGTGTCCAGTTTTGGTCGCTGTACGAGGGGTGTCATTAAGCAGGAAAGAGTGCATGGAAGATTTAGGAAGATGTTGCCAGGACCTAAGGGGCCGAGCTATCGGGAGAGGTTGGGCACAAGATCATAAGACATATTACTAGAATTGGGCTATTCCGCCATTTGATCATGTCTGATCCATTTTTCAGTTTCGACCCAATTCCCTGCCTTGTCCCCCTAACATTTGTTGTATAAACTCTATAAATAAATGTTTTGAGGACCAAATGTAAAAAAGGCAGTTACAAATAGGTCATAAAAAGCTGGATTAAAGCTGGTCAGGCATCCTATGGGAAAAGGATAGGTGATATTTCTAGTCAAGACCCTTCTTAAGTCAGGGAAAGAGAAATTAGATATAGACTGATAGAGATATGGAGCAAATTAATGAAAGATATGCAAAAGTAACAATGATCAAGGAAAGACAGAGCCCACAATGGTCCATTGTTGGCTATGGGCGAGGTGAAAACGAGTTATACCGACAGTGATACTCGACAGGACAACAGTGAAACTAGTACGATGACAAGGGTGGGGGAGGGACGGAAAGGGGGGGGAAATGGAAGGTTTATTTTGAAGTTGGAGAAATCAATATTCTTCCTGCTGAGTTGTAAGCTGCCAAAGCGAAATATGAGGTGCTGTTGCTCCAATTTGCATTTGGCCCTACTGGTGGAGGCCCAGGGAAGAAAGTTCAGTATGGGAATGGGATTGGGAGATAAAGTGATTGGCAACCTTGAAATCACATAGGCCAAGGCAGGCTGATCAAAGGTGCTCAGCGAAACGATCGCCCAGTCCGCACTTGGTCTTACTCAGTCTGCACTTGGATATATAGGAATCCACATGGAGGAGTCCTCTCATCTGAAAGGACTGTTTGGGTCCTTGAACAGAGTCGAGGGAGAGGTATAGAAACAGGTTTGCATCTCCTGTAGTTGCAAGGGAAGGTACCTGGGGACAATAGACAATAGGTGCAGGAGTAAGGCCATTTGGCCCTTCGAGCCAGCACCGCCATTCAATGTGATCATGGCAGATCATCCCCAATCAGTACCCCGTTCCTGCCTTCTCCCCATATCCCCCGACTCCGCTATTTTTAAGAGCCCTATCTAGCTCGCTCTTGAAAGCATCCAGAGAACCTGCCTCCACCACCCTCTGAGGCAGAGAATTCCACAGACTCGCCTCTCTCTGCGAGAAAAAGTGTTTCCTCGTCCCCGTTCTAAATGGCTTACTCCTTATTCTTAAACTGTGACCCCTGGTTCTGGACTCTCCCAACATCGGGAACATGTTTCCTGCCTGTGTGTCCAAGCCCTTAACAATCTTATATGTTTCAATGAGATTCCCTCTCATCCTTCTAAACTCCAGAGTGTACAAGCCCAGCTGCTCCATTCTCTCAGCATATGACAGTCCCGCCATCCCGGGAATTAACCTTGTAAACCTACGCTGCACTCCCTCATGCTTACTTTCATAGACTGATGTACAAGGACCCCTGGATCCCGTTGTACTTCCCCTTTTCCCAACTTGACGGCATTTAGATAGTAATCTGCCTTCCTGGTTTTGCTACCAAAGTGGATAACCTCACATTTATCCGCATTAAACTTCATCTGCCATGCATCTGCCCACTCCCCCAACCTGTCCAAGCCACCCTGCATTCTCATGGCATCCTTCTCACAGTGCCACCCAGCTTTGTGTCATCTGCAAATTTGCTAATGTTACTTTGAATCCCTTCATTCAAAAGGGGTGGCTTCAGTGGTAAAATGGATGTGAGAGTTGAGGGAACGGTCTCTGTGAAAAGCGGCAAGGCATGGAGATGGGAAAATATGACTAGTGGTGTGATCCCGTTGGAGGTGGCTAAAATGATCGAGGATTATGCGTTGTATGTGATGGCTGATGGGGTGAAAGGCGAGTACAATAGGAATTCTGTCCCTGTTACAACTGGGGAGAGAGGGAGCAAGAGTGGAGCTGCAGGGTCCCAAGGAGACACATGTGAGGACCTCATCTATAATAGGTGGGGAACCCCCGTTCCATAAAGTATGGGGACATCTCGGATGTCCCGGTATGGAACACCTCATCTTTGGCGCAGCTGCAGTATATAGACAGAAGAATTGGGAGTAGGGGATAGTCTTTGCAGGAGGCAAGGTGGGAGGAAGTGTAATCTAGATAGTTGTGGGAGTCAGTAGGCTTATAGTAGATGTCAGTGATGGAGATGGTGAGATCAAGAAAGGGGAGGGAGGTGTCAGAGATGGTCCTTGAATTTGAGTGCAGAATGGAAATTGGTAGTGATGTTAATGGTCCATGAGTTCTGCATGGGTGCAGGACGTAGCCCTGATGCAGTCGTCAATGTAGCACCCAATGGAATCTCACATGGTCACAGGAAGAACATGCAAACTCCATACAGATTAATCCCCCTCAATGATCTTTCAGGTCCTGCTTTCTACTGAAATGAACTGAAGATGTGGAAAATTAACCCCCTTTCTAGAAAAAAGACTTTCTCCATCACTACCTGATCTGTACATGGGAAGAGCTCTTTACCATTTTTGAAATCTGTGAATCTCATTCAAATTGTTTGCAAATGGGCACTGTGCCTTGAATTGTTTTTGTCTGCTTTGTCTGCAGGAGATGAGGTTGTCGCTAGTGTTTGATCTCAAAATAGCTACCAATGAATTGAGTGGAAACCACATGACGTTGCAGTAACCAGGCTGCTCAAAGAACTGTTAAACCTTTATAAACACAATACAATGCGTAGCTGTGATCATTTGCATAGCATTTGTGCTTTTTGCATTTACCATAGCTTGCTTCCATCACAGAGCCCTGGTGAGACCACACCTGGAGTATTGTGTGCAGTTTTGGTCCCCTAATTTGAGGAAGGACATTCTTTCTATTGAGGGAGTGCAGCGTAGGTTTACAAGGTTGATTCCCAGGATGGCGGGACTGTCATATGCTGAGAGAATGAAGCAGCTGGGCTTGTACACTCTGGAGTTTAGAAGGATGAGAGGATATCTTATTGAAACATATAAAATTGTTAAGGGTTTGGACACGCTGGAGGCAGGAAACATGTTCCCGATGTTGGGGGAGTCCAGAACCAGGGGCCACAGTTTAAGAATAAGGGGTAAACCATTTAGAACAGAGACGAGGAAACCCTTTTTCTCACAGTTGTGAGTGTGTGGAATTCTCTGCCTCAGCGGGCGGTGGAGACAGGTTCTCTGGATGCTTTCAAGAGAGAGCTGGATAGGGCTCTTAAAGATAACGGAGTCAGGGGATATGGAGAAAAGGCAGGAACGGGGTACTGATTGGGGATGATCAGCCATGATCACATTGAATGGCGGTGCTGGCTCGAAGGGCCGAATGGCCTACTCCTGCACCTATTGTCTATTGCCTACACGTGCCTTACACAGTTTGGCTCCATCCCAAATGTCGTTGCCGTAAATAATATTCCCATGTACCCAGCAGGCCTGAGATATTGCGTGGATCGCTCTAATCTTTACCCTCTGATGTGTAGAACCAGTCTGGTATGGTAGAGAATCGGTGGGTTAGCTGTAGGATACATGTTAGCCAGCTCTAATCTTCAGTGCCTGAATGCTGCTGCATGGAATGTGCTGGAGGTCAGATAGTGAGTCATATACCCTCTTATATGCTGAACACAGCACTGAATCCAGCAGTGGTTCATAGTTTTACTGAGCTGGTAGGAGACAAAATACATTTAGTATAGGCTAAATAATATTACTTAAAATGTTAACTGAAACAAGTGCATTCTTTTTTTATTTAATTTATGTGGACTGAGCGCTTTGAAATGTATTAATTTTTTAAGATTTTTATTTAACCTGTTTCCATCTATCTCTTATCATTGGATACCATGGGTACGTCTTATTATACAGTTCCATAATGTTTGGGACAGAGACCCATCATTTATTTATTTGTCTCCGTACTCCACAATTTGAAATTTGTAATAGAAAATTTCACATGTGGTTAAAGTGCACATTGTCAGATTTTAATAAAGGCATTTTTTTTAATACATTTTGGTTTCACCATGTAGAAATTACAGCAGTGTTTATATGTTAGGTATGTTGCAAAACTTACCTTTAGTGGTGCTGCAGTTCTGTCACTGGCCGTGTGCGTGATTTTGGCGCCTTTAAGGGGGGGCGGGGTTAAAATGCGGTTACCCCCTTGCCATCCGGAGCTTTCTGCTGTCGGAGTGCGATCTATTTCTGGAGATTTGTTCCGACTGCCGGTAAGTTAATTTAAAAAAATAAATAAATGGCCCGACTATTTCATCGCTGCAGTAAAATAAAAATTAGCTGCTAATGCCGTGAACGCCGACAACCGTGACCGATTTTACGTAGGGGACAGGTCAGTGAAAGCTGTTTATTTTTACATATAAACCTGCTTTTTTAGATGACCTTAATCAAACTTTAACATTGCGAAACGGTGATTTAGTCTCCATACGAACCGGCAGAATTTTTCCTGCTGATATGCGGTTTAGATTCACCGCAACCACAATGTTCCAATACATCGCGTTCCAGAAAATCCCACTCGCAAGCTGTTTAAAATGGCCATTAATTTATGGGCATTAAACACTGAATTCCTTCAATTTTGCCTATAAATTAATGACAATTAGATTAAAAAATCATGATATATTGTGAATTATTGTGTGAATGTTAATTGGACACTTGGGCTTAAAATTTTTTTTTTTAAATTTTCTTAAGAAATGGATAGATGTTTAGATCTAGTAATTGAATTTTGTAATTAGCTACAATTGGGTAACTAACTAATTATATGCTTTAATTTCAGGTCATCCAAGTAAGATTGTTTCATGGGTTACACAAAAAGCTGGAGAAACTCAGCAGGTGCAGCAGCATCTAAGGAGCGAAGGATTGTTTCATATTTGTTTCAGAATAGTTCAATCTATAATAACTGAAAATTTCTTTCAGTTCTCTTAATTTTTAAGAAAGTTATGGGCTTTTGACTGTCCTCGATCACAACTTTTGTGTTAAGTCAATGGAAAAGCAATAGGAAGCAAGTTGCTAATTTCAGAGTATGAAAATGGCCATAACTTTTTTAATACTGAAGATACGAAAGTGAATTAGGTGTCAAATTAAACTTATTTTTATGCGTTATCTGATTGCAGACTTGATTTAAAAAATCTCAAAATTTTGTAACATTGCTATATATGTAGTCCTTTTCTCCAGCACTTTTGTCTGGGTGAGGGGGAAAAGGGGATGTGACGGGGGGGGGGGAAGAATGGAGAAGGGGGAGAAGAGTGGTGCGGGGAGGAGGAGGGGGGGAAGGGAAGAAGGGAAGGGAGAAGGGTAGAGTGGCGAAGGAGGGATGGAGGCAGGAGGGGGGAAGAGGGGATTGGAGGGGAAAGAGGAGTTCAGTCTACACTCACTGAATCCATCCCTGTGATAAGTTAGAGACGGTGATTTGGATCTGGAAGCGGACCAACACAAAATAAATCTGATCGATTCCGACATCTTTTCATTTGCACAATTGATTTTATTATATTAACTTTAATATATTAATGTTTAAAATCCATGCATTGAAGGAAGAATATTTTACAGCCCATCTGTGGACCCCAACCCCAACCCTAGCCCTAACTGAGCGTCACCCTCAGGACAGCATACTTCAGCGTGTGACACGGCGCACGACATGAGGCACCCAAATGTCGCCTCAGGATTTTGAACATTCCAAAATCCAGGGGCGACAGGGAGACACCGCGCGTCACTACATGCGTCACGACCCAACCACCTCTTTTCAGGCTGTCGCCGAAGTGGGGTGGGCCCTTAAATTCCTCACCCCACAGGAGGGGGAGAGAAACTGCAAAGCCAACTGCCCGCATTTGGTCCATATCCCTCCATGTACCTGTTTTTCTACCAGTCTCTTATCTATCTCTGTCTCTGCTCTTTCTGTCTCTCGCTTACCAGTTCTCCCGCACTTTTTCCACCAGAAACCCACCCCGAAATTTGGGCATTGAAGCTCCCCCTAATGCTCCAGTGTAGTGCCAAGTAACAGCCATGTTGCTGAAAGGGTTGTTGTGATACAGCATCGTGTTCCTGAAGTCCCATACCAGAAGAGCTACCCAATATCTGCACTCTCCTTGACCTCGTCCTTACCATACCGGCAAGTTCAGCTGAGGCTGAGCGAGGCTTCAGCCGGTTGAAGACCACCTTCAGAAGTTCCCTCCAGGACGACCAGGTGACTGTCCAACTCCTCATCATGCTGCATGCCAGTAACATCAAGGACCTTGATCCCCTGCCAGCCACCAGCTTGCGGCATGCAGGTGGGATGAGGGCAAGGAGGCATGACACAGGAGAAAACCCAGCTGCAGCACCTGCCTCGGGACCTCACCCTGTCAATGTCAAGTCTGATGAGGAGGATGCTCTAGAACGACTCAGATGACAATTAAAGTGACTTTTACATGTATTTGAAGAGCTCCGTCTTTACTTTGCTTTTCAGGAGATGGTTTAAATATCAAGCAGAAAAGTCACACCAGTTCTCACAAATATAATGTTTCTGTTCATTCAAAGTTGATATCTCCCCCCCCCCCCCCCCCCCCACCACCCCCCCAAAAAAAAAAAAATTCAGCCATTTTTAATGCCCTTCACACTTGCCAAGTTCAATGATTGATTCAATATAGTCACCTACTTCCATGACTCATCTTCTTAGTGGGCACAGAGTAAAAGAGGTACTATGTACATTCATAAGTATGGTATAGGCCTGGTCAGGTAATTATAATACAGTACCAAGTATGTTACAAGAAAAAGAAAATCATAGTACACTTCCATTTTCTTTATTTCTTTTAAATTACAAAATCCTAGAGCAGAAGGGATATATTATGTATCTATTTTTCCCCTCTTGATGTTGTTACTGTGTCTACCTTCAAAGGTGTCAAACAGATCGATTCAATTCTTTATCAACTTACCTTGCTGTGACTGGGCACAACAGAGATTGATGATTGAAGATTTAAGAGGAAAAGACCCATGCTATGACAATGTCACGATCATTTTCGGTCCTTCACAGAAAACATGCTTGCATCAATCTGTAGCGTGCATGGTTAAGCATATATGTTACCATGATCCAGGATTTATTGACACAGGTTGATCATACGCTGAATAATCCAACCACATTTTTGTTTGGAAGTGGAAAGAAATAATAGAAACTGCATTCATTGTAATGTCACTGTGATCCACACACTGCATAAAACACCACGCAACTCTTTGTTCATTGAAGTGGTGACATGGGGGAAGTCAAGTGGCTGTGTTGCTTACTTGACTGTTGTATCCCCGTCACTTCCAGGCCGATGATCAGTAAAGCTTGATTTGGTCTAACTAACGTTATTGTGAGTTGTCTGTTTATTAAGTGAACCTTATCATTAGTTGTACAGTTGATGATACAGTTGTATCATCAGTGAGCCATTACCTTCAGCAATCATACATGCCCACGCCATAACACCCCCACCACCATGTTTCACACATGAGGTGGTATGCTTTGGATCTTGTGCAGTTCCTTCTCTCCTCCATACTTTGCTCTTGCCATCATTCTGATATGTTAATCTTCATCTCATCTGTCTTTTTTCCATAACAGTGGTTCCTCTTTTAAGTACTTCTTGGCAAACTGTAACCTGGCTATCCTATTTCTGCAGTTAACCAGTGGTTTGCATCTTGCAGTGTAGCCTCTGTATTTCTGTTCATGAAGTCTTCTGCAGACAGCAGTCATTGACAAATCCAAACCCGATTCCTGAAGAGTGTTTCTGTTCTGTCGGACAGGTTTGGGGATTTTTCTTTATTATGGGGAGGATTCTTCAGTCATCAACTGTGGAGGTCTTCTGTCACCTGCCAGTCCATTTGCGATTAAGCTCACTAGCTCTCTTCTTAATGATGTTCCAAACAGTTGATTTTGGTAGGCCTACGGTTTGGCTAATGTCTTATTCTTGTTTTATTCTTAGTTTTATTCTTGTTTCTCAGTTGTTGACTTTCATTGGCACAACTTTGATCCCCATGTTGATAAACAGCAACAGAAGGTTCCAAAGGTGATTGAAAGACAGGAGAAAAGACTAGGTGCTGAGAGCTCTCTTATACCTGCATGAAGGAGGCAATTAAACACATCTGAGCAATTACAAACACCTGTGAAGCCACATGTGTCCCAAACATTATGGTGCCCTGAAATGGGGGGGACTATGTATAAACACAGCTGTAATTTCTACATGTTGAAACCAAAATGTATAAAAATGGCCTTGAATAAAATTTGACGATGTGCACATTGACCACATGTGATTTTTTTCTATTACAAATCTCAAATTGTGGAGTACAGAGGCAAATAAATAAATGATGGGTCTTTATCCCAAACATTATGGAGGGCACTATATATCAGCCACAGCCTGATGGGTTTCACATCAACAAATCAATAAAAACATTACAATAAAATAAATGCACGTTGTCCTGACCCAATCCACATTAAATGTGCATGGCAATCTAACACTCTACCTTTTGCCTCATCATATTAAACATGGTCTGTGCATTTGCTTCCGTTGCAAGTATTAATTCAAGCAATACCACATGTGAACACAGCTCGTTTGATTTATGCAACAGGCCAAGTCTTAATATTTGACCAAATAACCAGTTTTGGCAACTTTTGATATTTAAAATGCACCCCGGGCATTTATTTATTTATTCAGGATTACGCAACATTCATAAATTCATAAGTGATTGGAGCCGAATTAGGCCATTCGGCCCATCAAGTCCACGCCACCATTCAATCACGGCTGATCTATCTCTCCCTAACACCATTCTCCTGCCTTCTCCCTCTGACACCACTCGTCCTAATCAAGAATCTATCCATCTCCGCCTTAAAAATATCCATTGACTTTGCCTACATCTCCGTCTGTGGCAATGAGTTCCACAGATTCACCACCCTTTGATTAACAAAATTCCTCATCTTCTTTCTAAAGGAACGGCGGGTGACGTAGAGGGAGCACCGTACCGTCCCTGATGCCCACAATACCCCTCAAAGTGCCATCAGATTACCAAAGATTTGCGATCATTCTCTCTGGCTTGTCCAACCTTCGATCTCTGACCCTCCCTCCCCCCCGAATGTTCGTGCCTGGCGTGTGAGGAGGTGCCCCTTTCCTGGGCAACCCCCACCCCTCTTACTTTGTGTCGCCAGGCACGAGGGCACCCCACCCTCACTGTAGGTCCGGCCTTACAGCGGGAGCGGTGGTCTCCTGCACGCCCGCCAAGATTACGGACCCTTCCCCACCCAGATCGAAGGCCGGCATTGGTTGCCGAGAGGTCACACTCGCCTTTGACTCATCACGTGGCCTCCCCTCCCTCTCTCCCTCTCTCCCCCTGCTCTCCCCCACTCCCCCAACGTTCTTCTTCTGAATGAATAATTAATCATTGACAGTAAACTCATTTAAATTATAGACACTAAATGCTGGAGAAACTCAGAAACAAGAACAGACCAGAAACTTCACCAATTTCTCCTATACAGAGATGCTGCCTGTCCCGCTGAGTTATTCCAGCGTTTTGTATTTATCTTCGGTGTAAACCAGTATCTGCAGTTCCTTCCCACACATTAAAATAATTACATAAAATAACAAATAAACATAGATAAATCTTGAATAATGACAGCTAAAAACAATGTTCATTTTGCAGTTACACATAGAATCATACAGCACCTGGAAAGATGCCACTTTTGAAAATAATTTCCTCACATGAGCATCATGACCTAGTTATAGAGTGGGACTCGAGGACTTATCACCGACAGAAAAGGACAAAATCAGAACAGACTGACGCTTACTTAAGATACAAAATTATAAAATAAACTTGCAAATCAAAGTAATGAGCAATATGACGAAAGCAACTGCTGCACGCACAATTAAATACCGATTATGGAACCTTGTGCAGATATACAAGGTTTCACTGTTAAGGTGGAGGTCAACCCTTTTCCAGTATTTCCAAAAGGGGAGTTGCTTATCGCCATGACAGACTTCAAAGCCTTCACTCAGCTAGAAGTGGATCAGTCATTTCTACTGTTATACGCCTCCCATTTGAAAGTATAAAGATGGCCCAATACGATGGATCTTCTGCACACTTCTTCCAGAAATGAAGTCAGAAAAACCTCAGTCAGTGCATAAAGGCACAAATCAAGACAACGTCCAGTTGAATTACACAATGTCAAGCAGAAGCTTCTTATCAGCAGAAAATAAATGCTTTTCAGACTAGGTCCTGGCACTCTGTTCTGAGCCTTGTTGTTTTCAATGTTAATTTTAGATTGAAGGGAAGAGGAACAAAAGTATAATACAGAGAGGTGACTCTGTTCCCTTCTTCCTTTGCCTTTAACACATTTATCAAACTCTGATTTGTTTTCCTTGACTTTTTCTGCCAATGATTTTCCTCCATATTTCCTTTTTCTTAATTCATGATCTGATTTCAGCCTTACACACTGTCATCATGAGCTTTTGATATTTTAGACAAGTGTTTCAATTTTAAATTATCCTACATATTTTTGCCATATTTGACAGAGATGGGGAAGGCCCAAACTTTGAGATTCAGGAAAATATTTTTTTGAGATGAGACAAAGTAACTGTTCTTCAGAGAGGCCATCTAACTTATTAATGAAGACCAACCAGGCCTTGCGGAATTTATGCAATTACATCCAGAAAATGTTAATTTCACCTTGTAACCTCACCAGACAAACCTAATGGGCCTGTCCCACTTAGGCGATTTTTCAGGCAGCTACAGGCGACTAGTTTGTCACCACATGTTCGCCGGGAGTAGTCTCCTCAGTCGTGCAAAAAAGCCACAGCGTCTTTCTGGTCGCCCCTAAATTTTCAACATGTTGATTTTAGATTTTCGGCGACAGTGGGTTTGACGCCAATGAGCGTAGCTTGACTTCTCCTGACGGAGGTGCCGTCGTAGGTTGTCGCCAGTTTTTTAACAACCGGCTACGACTGTGACAGTCCACGGCAGTTGCCTAAAAAGTCACCCAAGTGGGACAGGCCCATAACTGAAAACAAAACCAGCAGAAGGTAGACAAAAGTGCTGGAGAAACTCAGCAGGTGCGGCAGCATCCATGGAGCGAAGGAAATAGGCCCGAAACATTGCCTATTTCCTTTGCCCCATAGATGCTGCCACACCCGCTGAGTTTCTCCAGCACTTTTGCCTACCTTCGATTTTCCAGCATCTGCAGTTACTTCTTGAACAAAATCCAGCAGAAATGTCCACGGTACAGATTGCCAACAGGTAACTTGAATGAGTTTAATTTCAACATCCTCACCAGTTGATGGCATCATTTGGTCATTAACCATTGAAACACTGCATCAGGTTTATCAGATTGATAGCTACTTCAGAAAGTAGAAAATGTTGCAGTGAGTTGCAGGGTAGCAAACATAAAAAATTAAAATGTTGAGTAAAGTTTTGTAATAATTGGTTACAGAATTAGGTTGCCCATTTGACCTAAGCCAATACAAGGGAAATTTTAAAAAATAGGCATTTAGATCATGTTATTTGAAATAATGAATTGTACATCATGGAAATAGGCCTTTTGACCCACTCTACCAAGTACCCACAGGTACTAATCCTTCACTGATCCCATTCTACTCACCAGACATCAACTTTACATATTCTACCACTCCATGGGGTGATTTATTTTTACCCCATGGATTTTCTTTTCTCAATAGCAGGCGTACTTTTGCAGGAGACAAAAGACTGCAGATGCTGGAAACACAAATAAAAAAACAAATTGCTGGAGGACTTCACGAGTCAGGCAGCATCTGTGGAGGGAAATGGAAAGACAATGTTTTGGGTTGGGAAACTTTTAAATCTAAAGAAAAGTCCCAATGCGAGACATTGTCTGTCCAATTCCATCCAAAGATGCTGCGTTCCTCCAGCAGTTTCTCTGGTCTTTTATTCACACCTCGTATTCAGAGTTAGTTTCAGTCTTGAGGCATTTCTCTCTATGGTCTCAAATGCTTGAATGCATTCTTTGTTTTCTAGCAGACCTAAGCAGACGCACTTCACAAGGAAAGTCTGATCAGGCACTGAATAATTTAATCAAAACCTCATTATTCTGTATTGACCATGTAGTTCAACTTTCCATTAGTTGGCTGTTTATTATTTTCACTTTGGTTGAATGATTCAAACAGCGTCTACTATGGTGCCTGGGAGTGGATTTTCTCAACTTTTAGTTTCTAGCCAATGAAAACCTATATCTAGAGGAGATCTAGAAAGTACATTTAAAAGCTTACTACTGAGAATCAAAGTCTAGTAAACAGACAAGAAAGGAGGATATAGAACCGTGGGATAAAATTATAACCGTTTGTACCACAGTTTAACAGTCAGAGCATGGAACAGACCTTTCGGCCCTAGTCGTCCATACCGCCCAAAATGCTCCATCTAAATTTGTCCCATTTGTCCTTTGTTGGCCTATATGCTTCTAAACCTTTTCTTTCCATGTACCTGTCCAATTCTCTTTTATATGCTGTTATAGCATCTTCTTCAACTACCTCCTCTGGCAGCTCATCCCACATACCCACCACACTCAGTGAAATTATTTCCCCTCATGTTGCGATTAAATCTTTCCCATCTCACCTAAACCAATATCCTTTGGTTCTTGATTCCTCTCCCTTCGGTAAAGCTATGCTCACTCACCCTGTCTATCCCATTTCATTTTATACATCTCTATAAAATCACCCCTTAGCCAGAGAATAAAGTCTTAGATTGCCCAATCTCTTCCTATAGCTAAGGCACTCAAGTAATGGCAACACCCTTGATAAATCTTCTCTGCACTCTTTGCAGCTTAATGACATCCTTCCTATAGCAGATGATCAAGACTCAACACAATACTCCAAATACAGCTTCGCCAACATCTTTACAACTGTAACTGAACATCCCACCCTGCATACGCCATATCCTGACTAATGAAGGCCAAAGTACCGAAAGCCTGCTTGACTACCCTATTCACATTTAACGGCACTTTTAAGGAACTATGTACCTGCACTCCTAGATCCCTCTACTCTACAACATTTTGCAGGCCCAATACATTCACTGTGAACGTGCTGCACTAGTTTGACTTCCACATTAGGAATCATAGTTATCAGAACAGAAATAGGCTCTTGGGCCCAACTCATCGAGGCCAAACAAATTGCCATAGCCAGTCCTATTTCCCAACATTTAGACAATTTCCCTCTAACCCATTCCTGTCCATATACCTGTCCAAAGGCTATTTTAAATGTTGTAAATTTGTCAGCATCTACCGATTTCTCAGGCAGATCATTCAATATTTCCACAATCCTCTGGGAAAATGTTGCTACTTGGATCCCTTTTAAATCTCAACTCCGTCTATGCCCTCTAGCTTTAGACTCCCCAACACTGAGAAACATACAGTGACCATCCACCTTATCTATGCTCCTCAAAACCTGATATACCTCAATAAGGTCAACCCTCAGGTTCACACTTCAGCGAATAACACGACAGCCTCTCCTTTGAGCTGAAGCCCTCCAGTCCCAGTAACAACCTTGTGTATCCTTTCTTCGCCCGTTTCAGCTCAATTGTATTCTTCCTATAGCTCTAGGGCCTAGGCAACCAAAACTGCACATAATAGCCCAAGTATGTTCTCAACAATGTCTTGTTTCAGTTGCAACACAACATCTCACTCTTGTACTCAACACCCTAACCAATCAAGGCAAGTGTGCCAAATTTTCTTCACTACCCCGTTTACCTTTCAGTGAGATCAATATTTGCTTGCACCCCCCAATTCTACAAGGGCCGTGCTATTTAATGTGCAAGTCCTGCCATGGTTTAATTAAACAAAATGCAACATTTCACATGTCCTAGTTATATTATGGTACACTTTCCTTCATCAGTCAGTTAGAGTACAAGAGTAAAGCAAATGATGCATGGGGTCACAGTCTAAGGATAAGGGGGAATTCCTTTAGGACCGAGATGAGGAAAACATTTTTCACACAGAGTGGTGAGTCTCTGGAATTCTCTGCCACAGAAGGTAGTTGAGGCCAGTTCATTGGCTATATTTATGAGGGAGTTAGATGTGGCCCTTGTGACTAAAGGGATCAGGGGGTATGGAGAGAAGGCAGGTACAGGATACTGAGTTGGATGATCAGCCATGATCATATTGAATGGCGGTGCAGGCTCGAAGGGCCGAATGGCCTACTCCTGCACCTATTTTCTATGTTTCTATGTGTGGGAAGGAACTGCAGTTGCTGGTTCACATTGAAGATAGACACAAAATGCGAAAGTAACTCAGCGGGTCAGGCAACATCTCTGGAAAAAAAAGGAATAGGTGACGTTTCGGGTTGAGACCAGACTGAGAGGGAAACTAGAGGAATGAAAAGGTTGAAAATAAATCAGAAAACACAAAACTTTGGACAGGTTACATGGATAGGATAGGTTTAGATAAATATGGGCCAAATGCAGTCAGGTGCGACTGGCGCACACGGGGGCATGTTGGTCGGTGTGGGCAAGTTGGGTCGAGGGGCCTGTTTCCATGCTCCATGACTTTACGACAAACTTGGACTATTTTTCTGGAGGCGGAGGGAAGACCTGATAGAAGCATAAATAGGATAGTCAGAACCTCTCCATGTCAGACCGGAATAAAACTTTAAGGTCAGACCGGAACAACCGGTGCTCCAGCGGTGGCCTGGCTTTCGGGAGCTGCGGTGCTCCAGCGGTGGCCTGGCTTTCGGGAGCTGTGGTGCTCCAGCGGCGGCCTGGCTTTCGGGAGCTGCGGTGCTCCAGCGACGTTCCGGGCGGCAGGCCCTGTGGCGGTGTTCCGGCGTCAGCGGCGGCTTGGATCCCCGCAGCGCAGAGGGAGAATAAGGAGGGGAGAAAGACAGAGACCCTAAGACTTTTGCCTTCCACCACAGTGAGGAGGTGTTTGGTGAACTCACTGTGGTGGATGTTAATTTTGTGTTTATTGTATGGTATTGTTATTTTTATATATGTATGACTGCAGGCACGAAATTTCGTTCAGACCGAAAGGTCTGAATGACAATAAAGGCATTCAATTCAATTCAATTCAACAGTTTAAAAGCTGCAGGGTCGGTTTTTTTTTGAAAAACAGATTGTGGTGAGTGGCTGGAGCATGCTGCCAGAAGTGTTGGAGGAAGCAGAAATGATAGCGCCAATGAAGAGGCTTTTAGATATGCACAGGGATACGCAGGGAGTAGAGTGATATGGATCATATCCAAGTAGAGATTACCTTAAGTCAGCATCATATTTGGCACAGGACAATGTGGGCCAAAGGGCCTGTTCCTGTTCGGTAATGTGTCAATCAATGAGATTTATTCATCACATACACAATAAAGTGCACTGAAATGAATTTGCCAGCAGCGGTGCAATAAAAAGAACACACAATACACAATAAAAATTTAACACAAACATCCACCACAGCATTCTTCACTGTGGTGAAAGGCACAAGATATAGTCAGTCCTCCTCCATTGTTTCCCCCGTGGTCGGGACCATAACCTCCGCAGTCGCCGCTGCGGGCGGCCAGCAGTTATGTTCATTCCTTGGGTCACTGCCCAAGCTCATCTAGATCCTGCTGTAAACTGACAACTTTTTTCACTGTGGACCATACCAAAAATGGTTAAAATGTGGAGGACTGGAGAACTGAGAACTTATTTCAAGCAATTTTAAGGTAGAACACTTTTCAACAAGTTTATTTGTAAGGAAAGCATGAATTCTATCAACATCTAATACAAAATATTTGTCTTACTCTCTTAAGTCAACAACTCATTCCATAAGCCTGAAGTCTGAAGAAGGGTCTCGACCCGAAACGTCACCCATTCCTGCTCTCCAGAGATGCTGCCTGTCCCGCTGAGTTACTCCAACATTTTGTGTCTACCATTGATTTAAACCAGCATCTGCAGTTCTTTCCTACAGACATAATTCCTTAGATCATTTCCTTAGCAAACGGTGGTTTTATGGGGGTGGAGGGCATGGAAAGGAAATAAGAAAATTGATCACTGCAATGTTCACAAATCAGGAAAGGCTGCTCAAAGAAGCAGACAAGAACCTTAAGTTTACAAATAGGAGTACAAAAGCTGAACCCTTATAATCCAATGCAGCACACTCAGCTGTCATACTGTGTCAATTTCTAGACATCACTCATCAGGAAGGGCATAAAGGTTTACTTCATACAAAGGGTGATAGGCGTATGCAACACGCTGCTGAAGGAGGCAGTTGAGGCAGGGGCCATCGCAACATTTATAGAGTTACTAGACCAAGTAAACCAAGTGGGATCCGTAGGGAGGGGAGGGGCGGTGTCACACACACACCAACTACCCCCATTGATATTATTAATTCACTCATTTTACCCCATGCCCCGCCCTATCCACTCACAGATGCGGCTAGAGAGGGAGGGATATATATATATATATATATATATATATATAGCGGCACAGAGAGGGACACAGCAGCACACAGAGAGGGACACAGCGGCACACCTTTTGGAGCTGGGGTTTCCGATTTGCGGCGTCTTTTGAGGGGGCGGCCCTGCTGCTGCGAGCGGGCGGACAGTCAAAAGCAGCGGAGGGCCGGCCGATCGTAGCTTCCGCGAGGGAAAGCCCACCCACACGCGTGACGGACAGGGATCGAGAGGCGGAGAGGAGGTCGGCCCCCGTGACAGCCAGAGATCGGCAGGTGGGATCGGGATCACCAGCGAGGAAAAGGCGTCACGATTCCCCGAGTCCCTGCAATCAATGGAGGAATCGCAGGTCTCCATACACTGAAATTTTCAGATAAGGCGATTTTTGATTTCACGGGATAAATCTCTACAGGAATATATAAAAATGTTCCCGTTAGCGCATCGTTTCTTCGAGTAGATGTGATAGCACACAAACCAATACACACACACACGTCCAAGATCAGAGTTTTATAGTTATAATCAAAGATTATAGAGGAGCAAGATGCGCCACTCAGTGGAAAAGGCGTAGTATCACATGTGTGATTGTCGACGCCATATTAGCGGACCAGAGATGGCGTTGACTGGGAAACTGGGCTTCTCTATGATCTTTGTCTCTCGATCTGCCGCTGTGTAATCCGCTCCAAAGCTACAGAGCAGTTGCAAGCAAAGATTATAGAGGAGCAAGATGCATTAGAAAGTTATTAGATTTATTTGTAATAGATCTTTACTTACCTCTCGATCCCTCTCTATCCCCTCTCTTCTCGCTATCTCCCTCTCTTCTCTCGATCACCCTCTCTTCTCTCTCTATCGCTCTCTCTCCCCTGTCGATCGCTCTCTCCCCTGTCGATCGCTTTCTCTCCCCATCGATCTCTTTCTCTCCCCTCTCAATTTCTTTCTCTCCCCTCTCGATCTATCTCTCTCCCCTCTCGATCTATCTCTCTCCCCTCTCGATCTATCTCTCCCCCCTCGATCTATCTCTCTCCCCTCTCGATCTATCTCTCTCCCCTCTCGATCTATCTCTCTCCCCTCTCGATCTATCTCTCTCCCCTCTCGATCTATCTCTCTCCCCTCTCGATCTATCTCTCTCCCCTCTCGATCTATCTCTCTCCCCTCTCTCCCTTCCCTCTGTGTGAGTGTTGGCAGCCCTGCTATGCCTTCGGCCCAAAAAGAAGGGGGAGAGGGGAGGGGAGGGAGGGAGATCGAGAGAAGATAGGAGAGAGAGTGATCGAGGGGACAGAGAGAAGAGAGGGAGAGGGAGATCGAAAGAGAGGGAGAGAAAGATCGAGAGAAAGAGGGATCAAGAGATGAGAGGGAGAGAAAGATCGAGAGGGGGAGAGAGAGGGATCGAGAGGTAAGTAAAGATCCATTACAAATAAATCTAATAACTTTCTAATACATCTTGCTCCTCTATAATCTTTGTTTACAACTGCTCGGCAGCTTTGTAGCGGATTACACATGCGGAGGCAGTCCGTCAAAATGGCGGCCGTGACGTTCCATTACGTACTACACACCAGTCCATTGGATTTCCACTGAGTGGCGCATCTTGCTCCTCTAAAATATTTGGTTATAATAAGGATAGAGTGAGACAGCGTGGAAACGGCCCACACCAGCCAACATGTCCGTATTTGGCCCATATCCCTCCAAACCGGACACATCCATGTACCTGAACTGTTTCTTAAACATTGGTATAACCCTGCCTCAACGACCTCCTCTGGCATCTCGTTCCATACACCCACCACCCTTTCTGCAAAAAAGTTCCTATTAAATCTTTTCCCCTTCACCTTAAACCCATGTCCTTTGATCCTCGATTCACCTGGGCAAGAGACTGCATCTACCCAATCTATTCCTCTCATGATTCTACATCTGGATAAGATCACTCCTTAGCCTCCTGTGCTCCAAGGAATAGTGTCCCAGCCTCAGACCCTCTAGTCATGGCAACATCTTTGTAAATATTCTCTGTAGCCTTTCCAGCTTGACAATATATTTCCCATAACACGATGCCCAGAACTTAACACAATTCTCTAATTATGGCCTCGTCAACGTCTTATATAACTACAACATGACCTCCTAACTTCTATACTCAATACTTTGACTGATGAAGGCCAATGTGCCAAAAGCCTTTTTGACCACCCTATCTACCTCTGATGCCAGTTTCAACAAATCATGTACCTGTACTCCTAGATCCCTCTGCTCTGTAACACTCCCCAGAGCTCTATCATTCACTGTGTAGGTCGTGCCCATGTTAGACGTACCAAAATACAACACCTCACATTTGTCTGTATTAAATTCCATCATCCATTCCTCAGCCCACTTGGCCAATCGATCAAGATCCTGCTACAATTTTTCACAATCATCATCACTATCTGCAAAACCACCCACTTTTGTATCAAATTGGCCCAGCACCAAACCCTGAGACATACCACTAGTCACAGGCCTCCAGTCTGAGAAGCAACTTTCCACCATCGTCCTTTGCTTCCTTCTCTGAAGCCAATTTTCTATCCATTCAGTTATCTCTCCTTGGATCCCATGCAAAGAAACATTTGGACAGGTACATGGATAGATCAGGTTTAGAGGGATATTGGCCAAACGCCTGCAGGTATAGATGGGACATTTTGGCCAGTGCGGGCAAGTTGGGCCTGTTTCCACACTGTACAACTCTATGAGTGGAACTCAAACTAATTGAAAGAACTAAGAAAAACAAGATTGCTTTCTTTGGGGCATAAAATATTAAGCGGACTAAAAGGTGTTACAAAATTGTAGCCTGGTGAACAGGAAGAACTTGTTTCCTCTGATGGAAAAGTCAGTAACAAGAGGGATACAGAATACCTGTATCAAATTGGGAAATGCAGAGAAGAAAATGAGAATTTTTCATCCTCAATGTGGTGGAATGCATCATCTTAAATATGGTAAAAAGGGATTCAATAACACCTGACAGAACAGAACTGGACAAATCGAAAAGAAAAGATACAATACTATGTCAATAGAGTACAGGTATTAATTAATTTTGACAACTTCAATTGGATGGCATAAGCAAAACTGATGAAATTGCTGTTTTCTTTGCTGCAAAACTCTAAAACTTTATCCATTACTTGAACCATAACTGATAACAGAAAGCTTCAAAAGCAAAGATTACAACTTGCACCACAGTATTTTTTAATTGCGAGAATACAGGGAAAATTTTGTTTTCTTGCTCCTCAATCCTTGTTATACTTATCCTTTTATTTTACTATCAACTGCAGTTTCTGACTCAAAGATATTGGTGATACAATATTGAGTTATCAATTATTAGCTTACTTCCTTAGCTCCTTATTCACAAAGATATTACAATATCTTCTTTGTGAATATGGAGCTAAGGAAGTAAAGCTAGATATAGGGGATCCTTGGGAGCATTTACAGTGAGAGTCATATGACATTAAAAAGGCCTTCCGCCCAACTCATCCATGCCGATAAAGATGCGCCATCTAAGGTGTGTGCGTGTGCATCTGGTTAATTCCTATCTTCTTCCAAACGCTAGGCCACAGCCTTCCCATTTTCACACATCCTACTCACATTTTTCCCCTGGTGGCGATAAACATCTTCCCGTCACATTTCCAAAGTTATTAATTGTTGAAATTTAAAAAAAGCCAAAACTGTCTTCTCAAAGACAGCTTCCAGCCTTCTCACAGTGATTATGTCACAATGCCTCTCAGTGCACCAATCACAATGGGCTCTCAAGCTGGCTGTGGACTGCCACAATGACATCACAATGGGATGTTGTCAACAGTAACGAGGTTGCTGCCCCTCTACCAATCACTGAAGGGGCTGCTCATTAAGTTCTGGTTACATCCGCTGCAGGTCCTTCTCTCTTCATCACCTGACCATTACTTGGTGTCATATAATGATATAGCATGGAAACATTTGGCTCAAATGATCCATGCCAACCAGTGGCTCCCTTTCCTATTACCATCATTATCCAGCACTTGGTCCATATACCTCGATATCCAAGTAATTCAAGGCATTCAAAGCATTAAAGATATCCACCACTCTCATGGTAAACAAGGTGCCCAGTGTATCCATTCAAAATTTCTAGCCCCTTACCCTAAATCTATGTAATTGAGCTGGATCTAACTTATATGGGGAAAGCTTTTCTGTATCTAGTCTATCCATACCCTGCATAACATTATAGCTCAATCATGCCCTCCACTCCCCCCAACTTTCTCCACTGCAGGGAGAACACACCTAACTTCTCCCATCTCTCCTCTTAATTGTACTGGAAATTTTCTTCTGCATCCTCTTAAGCATAAGCTTCCGAGTGCATGGTGACTAGAACTCACATCAGTACTCTAGCTGAGATTTGACCAAATTGTTAGAACTCTCTGTAATTTCTTGCAGTCATGGGCAGAGCAGTCCGTAAATCCAATGTGATACAATCCGACAATATGCTTTCTGTGGTGCGTTTGTAGGTGTATAGAGACATAGGAGTCATGCCAAATTTCCTCCATCTCCTGCAGAAGTTGGTATGCCTACCTGGCTGACGCTTCAAAATGATTGATTCATGACAAATCATTTGTAATATTGATGCCATAGAACTTCAAACTCTCAAACATTTACACTTTGGTACTATTCATGTTAATTGAAACATGTACCCCACTCCATCTCTTGAAGTTGATAATTGTCTTCCTTTACCTTGTTGACATTGGGGGAAGAGACTGTCTAATGACCATTCTTTGACCCACTTTCCCCAGTTCATTAAGATCCTTTTATAATATTTGTTAACCCAGTTCACAGTCCATGATACCACAGATTTTAGGAAACTCCCCAAGATACTACCATTCATGATGCATGTCTTAACTTCATAAGTATTCCCAAAACGTATCACCATAGATTTGTCAAACTGCAAATTTTCAGCCAGTTTCATCAACACAACCTGACCTCCCTGCAGACTTTTCAGACATCCTTCCACACTGTCAACAACTTCCCCCAAATTTCATACCATGTGCAAACTTACTGATCTTGTCTCCCACATCCCAATGCAAATCATTCATGAATATTGCAAACAACATGAATTCCTGTTGGACACCAGCCAAATTACAAAATTTGGAACTCTTGGCTTCTTGGCTCTTGTTCTTTTCCTCCTATTCCAATGAATTTCACTAATATCTGTAGCACTTGTTTTATAATAAACGCAAAATTATGGTAGATATGGAAAAATTTGGAGTGGAGCTGTTTAAAAGGTTTAACACCATAAGAGAGGCTACAGTGGGTTTAGTTCATGAGACATAAGTGCAGAAGTATGGTATTCGGCCCATCGAGTCTGATTTTTCAATTTCTGACTTTAATTATTGTATTAATTTTAAAGTCACGTTTACCTGTCGGTTGTATTCTTCTTCATGCTCCATCCACATGTACTCAGCAAAAGGATTTGGCTCACTTTCAGTATGCCCATTGGATACGATAACTTCCTGCGCCCCAGAGCCTGACGTCATGTTTGTCATATTAGGTGCCTTCATGTCTAAGGAATCAGTCTGCAATGTAGAACACAGCATATAGGGACCAATTAAAGACTAGGAACATTTGACTCAGAAATACCCTGAATGCATATTATTAGAATATTGGATTTATGCTAAAACTAGCCAGCAGAGACAAAAACATTCAGCACACTGCAGGCCAATTCGGTTAAGTGCCCAATCAAGAAAGATAATCAAGGGACGGGGACACAGGCCCTAACAAGACAAAGGACACGCAAATGTTTGTTGTAAAAGTAGAGCTGCACGCATGCTACCCTTTCACAGACAATTTTTTTTGAGATGCTGTGTAGTATTTTGCACACCTGTGACCTGACCCCATACTTCCCAGCAGCATAAAGTGCAGGGATAGATGTGACAAGGTTCACAACTCTTCTGCTGAACTCACCATTTTCCTCAGTTGTTGAAATGATCAGAAGAAAAAGTTGTTCCAGGGTAGTCACTAGAGGTAAAGAAACAAACGTAAGGGCTGGGCCATCGAATAGCAGATAAGAAACAAACACGACCATGAGAAAAATCAGGGAATCATATTGAGCAGCATATCAAAATACCATGGGGTGTTTTTTTTTAATTTATGCCTGTCCAGATTTACTGAGCACTAAGTAAAAAAATAATGACTGCCTGTCTCATTTTGAATTTTTTTAACTTTCTCCTATATTCCAAATGCAACCGGTATCTACCGGTCTTACATTAGCATATAGGTGGACAATATCTCTGCCTCAGAGGGCGGTGGAGGCAGGTTCTCTGGATGCTTTCAAGAGAGAGCTAGATAGGGCTCTTAAAGATAGCGGAGACAGGGGGTATGGGGAGAATGCAGGAACGGGGTACTGATTGGGGATGATCAGTCATGATCACATTGAATGGTGGTGCTGGCTCGAAGGGCCAAATGGCCTACTCCTGCACCTGTTTATTTGTTTCCTCTGTACAGAAGATGAAGGACAGATTAAAAAAAATCAAAATGAGTTCAAAGCGGGGATAATTGTTTAAACTGTAGACACAAACTCCCTTTCCTGCAATAAAAATAGAAAATGATGAAAGTACTCTGCATCCAGAGTCAGAATCAAAACTTAACACTTCAGGATGAAGACCTTTCAATAGAACTGAGAAAAGTTGGTAATAAAACAGTTCTGATGAAGGGTCTTCGACCTGCAACACTTGTTTATCTTCCCAGACACATGGTTGATCTGCTATTTCCAGCATTTTCAGTTTTTATTTTAGATTTCCAGCATCAAGAACATTTGACAGAAGAAAATGTCTGAAATTGAGTGGAGACCAGAAGAGATTGAATGAGACATGTGGTGGTTTATAGAGCCAGCTGAAAAAAGGATGGTAAAAGCATGCCTTGGGATGCAAAAAGAGAAGGTAAAAAAATGCTGCATACATCAAATAAAAAGGCAGAATGATATTGCTATTAGTTTATTATCCTCACATGTACAGAGATTCAGCAAAAAGCCTTTGTTTGCGTGCTATCCAGTCAAATCAAATCATACTTTAACATTGGGAGAAGAATGGAAAACAGGGGGAGACAATGACTTTGCCTTCCATCACAGTGAGGAGATTCACTGTGATGGATGTTTGTGTAAATTGTGTTAACTGCATGTCTTGTTAATTGTTTCTTCTTCTTGTATGACTGCAGAAACCAAATTTCGTTTGAACTTCATTTGAGGTTCAAATGACAATAAAGGGTATTGTATTGTACTATATTGTACACAAGTACAATCAAGCCATACACGTAAATGGATAATTATCTGAAGTTGATGAATTAATATTGAGCCTTAAACATGTGCAAATTAAAACAAGATACTGTTTCTTGAGGTTACTTTGAGCATCATCAGAACAGCGTAGAATAGCAAAGGCAGACAAAGTCAGAGTGGAAATGTGATGGATTAATGGGGTTATTTAGCCTAGCTCATGTGAACCAGCTGAAATGAGTGGCTCTGTAAAGAGGGAACTTTATTGCATCCATTTCCCCAACGTACTGGAAACCATATTGTCAGTAACTAATAAAGTATATCTAAATTTGAAGTACTGCAAATGATACGTTATTTCACCCAAATTATGTTTGAATCCTTGAATGACATGACAAGAATGTAGAAAGAAAATAGGTGTACATGTCTTTCAGTTTAATGATAAGTTGACATGAGAAGGGGTATTAGTGGAGATGTAATGGGCTAGAGCACTGCAGATGTAACAATCCCATTGGCAACGCAGAAAGGAAAAGGGGGGAAATTTGTCTCCTTGGGAGTATTGCATTTGAAGACGTCAGAATTTAAGATACTGATCTGTTGAACGAAATGGTTGGTGGTGGAACAAGAGGATGAGGAGGAAACATTATTCTTGTTCTGGATGGGAGAACAAAGGGTGACGGTTGAATTGTACAAAATAGAACAGAATGGTTCATAGCTGACAATAATAAACTAACAGCAATATCATTCTTTATGGTGGAGGGAGAAAGACAAAGACAAAACCTATTGGAAACAGTGGTATGGGATCTGGCATCAATGGAACAGATGTATTGTTGGAAAAATTGGGAAAATGAAATGCCAAGATGAACCTTGATAAAGACATTGGTACAGCTACAGTTTTGTGTCCCGACCTTAGGAAAAATGTAAAGGTTTCAGAGTGCGTACAGAAGAAATTTGCTACAATGATTCAAGGGCCGAGGTACATTGTATTGTGGATAAGCTGAAAATGTAGCTGTAGTTTGTGTTTGTGATTGTGAGGGAATCGGGTAGATATTTAAAATCATGAAGGATTTGAAGAACAGGTAAATAAAAAAATTCAATTGAAGCAGGGGGCAAGACAGAAGACAAAGAGGCATTTGACAAAAGAAACAAAATTCATGAGGAAAGCACTTAGGCGATCTTTTTAGGTGACTGCTAGCGACTAGGACAATGGAATACACCGGTCAGCACCGGCGAAAGCCTACGTCACCTGGAGACAAACTATGTTAACCTGGCGACAACCTATGACAGCCCCAATTGTCGCCGGAAATTTTTCATTATGTTGAAAAGTTTCCGGCAGTCACCTAAAAAATTGCCTAAGTGGGACAGACCCTTTAGGGTCTGGAATGCACTGTCCAGATTCAATTGTTGACACAAAGAACTGCAGATGGTGGAATCTTGAGCATTACACAAACTGCTGTTGTAACTCAGCATGTCAGGCAGCATCGATGGAGGACATGGATATGCAATATTTTGAGTCGGGACCCTTTTTCAGACTAACTCAACAGTGAACTTTTCAAAGAATGAATAGCATGGGAAAGGAAAATATTTGTGGAGCAATGGGGAGAGGTCAAGGGACTGTGACTCAAATTGCTCTTTACATGGGGGAAAAAAATGGTAGATGTGTTGAAAGGAACTGTAGATCTGATTTATACCGAAGATAGATATACAAAGTGCTGGATTAGCTCACCAGGCACCATCCTTGGTTGGGTGGCATTTTAGGTCGGAACCCCTCTTCAGACTGAAGAGCTTGAGTATGAAGAAGGGTCTCGAAACATCACCCATCCCTTATTTCCAGAGATGTTGCCTGACCTGCTGAGTCACTCCGGTACTTTGTGTCTATCTCCAAAAAGAGGGGAGAGTTGGACAAGAAGAAAGCAGCACCAATATAATCATTAATGTACTGAAAAGAGTTGAGAGGGGAACCCTGGTTTACAGTGCCCTCCATAATGTTTGGGACAGACCCCTCATTTATTTATTTGCCTCTGTACTCCACAATTTGAGATTTGTAATAGAAAAGAAAATAATGTGCTTAAAGTGCACATTGTCAGATTTTATTAAAGGCCATTTTTTATACATTTTGGTTTCACCATATAGAAATTATAGTTGCGTTTATACATAGTCCCCCCATTTCAGGATACCATAATGGTTGGGACACATGGCTTCTTCACAGATGTTTGTAATTGCTCAGATGTGTTTTATTATTTTTTTATTTTTTTAGGTGCAGGAGTAGGCCATTCGGCCCTTCGGGCCTGCACCGCCATTCAATATGATACATAGAAACATAGAAATTAGGTGCAGGAGTAGGCCATTCGGCCCTTCGAGCCTGCACCGCCATTCAATATGATCATGGCTGATCATCCAACTCAGTATCCTGTACCTGCCTTCTCTCCATACCCTCTGACCCCTTAGCCACTCTCTGTGTGAAAAAAGTCTTTCTCATCTCGGTCTTAAAAGGATTTTCCCCTTATCCTTAAGCTGTGACCCCTTGTCCTGGACTTCTCCAACATCGGGAACAATCTTCCTGCATCTAGCCTGTCCAACCCCTTAAGAATTTTGTAAGTTTCTATAAGATCCCCTCTTAATCTCCTAAATTCTCGAGAGTATAAACCGAGTCTATCCAGTCTTTCTTCATAACAGTCCTGACATCCCAGGAATCAGTTTGGTGAACCTTCTCTGCACTCCCTCTATGGCAATAATGTCCTTCCTCAGATTTGGAGACCAAAACTGTATGCAATACTCCAGGTGTGGTCTCACCAAGACCCTGTACAACTGAAGTAGAACCTCCCTGCTCCTATACTCAAATCCTTTTGCTATGAATGCTAACATACCATTTGCTTTCTTCACTGCCTGCTGCACCTGCATGCCTACTTTCAATGACTGGTGTACCATGACACCCAGGTCTCGCTGCATCTCCCCTTTTCCTAATCGGCCACCATTCAGATAATAGTCTGCTTTCCTGTTTTTGCCACCAAAGTGGATAACCTCACATTTATCCACATTATACTGCATCTACCAAACATTTGCCGACTCACCCAGCCTATCCAAGTCACCTTGCAATCTCCTAGCATCCTCCTCACAGCTAACACTGCCCCCCAGCTTAGTGTCATCCGCAAACTTGGAGATACTGCCTTCAATTCCCTCATCCAGATCATTAATATATATTGTAAATAGCTGGGGTCTCAGCACTGAGCCTTAACGGCGGTAACCCAATAGTCACTGCCTGCCATTGTGAAAAGGACACGTTTACTCCTACTCTTTGCTTCCTGTTTGCCAGCCAGTTCTCTACCCACGTTAATACTGAACCCCCAATGCCGTATGCTTTAAGTTTGTATACTAATCTCTTATGTGGGACCTTGTCGAAAGCCTTCTGGAAGTCCAGATACACCACATACACTGGGTCTCCCCTATCCACGCTACTAGTTACATCCTCGAAAAATTCCACAAGGTTCGTCAGACATGATTTACCTTTCGTAAATCCATGCTGACTTTGTCCAATGATTTCACCATTTTCCAAATGTGCTGCTATCCCATCTTTAATAACTGACTCTAGCAGTTTCCCCACTACCGACGTTAGAAAGTCCTTAAAAAGAGGGGTTACGTTTGCTATCCGCTAATCCTCAGGAACTATTAGATCCTCAGAATCTAAAGAGTTTTGAAAGATTATCACTAATGCATCCACTATTTCCCGAGCTACTTCCTTAAGTACTCTGGGATGCAGCCTATCTGGCCCTGGTGATTTATCGGCCTTTAATCCATTCAATTTACCCAACACCACTTCCCGACTAACCTGGATTTCACTCAAGTACTCCTTTGACCCGCGGTCCCCTGCTATTTCCGGCAGATTATTTATGTCTTCCTTAGTGAAGACGGAACCAAAGTAGTTATTCAATTGGTCCGCCATATCCTTGTTCCCCATGATCAGCTCGCCTGTTTCTGACTGCAAGGGACCTACATTTGTTTTGACTAATCTCTTTCTCTTCACATATCTATAAAAACCTTTGCAGTCAGTTTTTATGTTCCCTGCCAGTTTTCTTTCATAATCTATTTTTCCTTTCCTAATTAAGCCCTTTGTCCTCCTCTGCTGGTCTCTGAATTTCTCCCAATCCTCTGGTATGCTGCTTTTTCTGGCTACTTTGTATGCATCATCCTTTGCTTTGATACTATCCCTGATTTCCCTTGTTATCCACGGATGCACTACCTTCCCTGATTTATTCTTTTGCCAAACTGGGATGAACAATTTTTGTAGTTCATCCATGCAGTCTTTAAATGTCTTCCATTGCATATCCACCGTCAACCCTTTTAGAATTAATTGCCAGTCAATCTTGGCCAATTCACGTCTCATACCCTCAAAGTTACCTTTCCTTAAGTTCAGAACCATTGTTTCTGAATTAACAATGTCACTCTCCATCCTAATGAAGAACTCAACCATATTATGGTCACTCTTGCCCAAGGGGGCACGTACAACAAGACTGCTAACTACCCCTTCCTCATTACTCAAAACCCAGTCTAAAATAGCCTGCTCTCTTGTTGGTTCCTCTACATGTTGATTTAGATAACTATCCCGCATACATTCCAAAAAACCCTCTTCCTCAGCACCCCTGCCAATTTGATTCACCCAATCTATATGTAGATTGAAATCACCCATTATAACTGTTTTGCCTTTGTCGCACGCATTTCTAATTTCCTGTTTGATACCATCCCCAACTTCACTACTACTGTTAGGTGGCCTGTACACAACACCCACCAGCGTTTTCTGCCCCTTAGTGTTTCGTAGCTCTACCCATACCGATTCCACATCCTCCAAGCTAATGTTCTTCCTTTCCATTGTGTTAATCTCCTCTCTAACCAGCAATGCTACCCCACATCCTTTTCCTTTCTCTCTATCCCTCCTGAATATTGAATATCCCTGGATCTTCAGCTCCCAGCCTACGTCACCCTGGAGCCATGTCTCCGTGATCCGAACTATATCAAAATCATTAATAGCTATCTGCACGTTCAACTCATCCACATTATTATGAATACTCCTTGCATTGAGACACAAAGCCTTCAGGCTTATTTTTACAACGCTCTTACCCCTTATACAATTATGTTGAAAAGTGGCCCTTCTTTGATTTTTGCCCTGGTTTTGTCTGCCTGCCACTTTTACTTTTCACCCTGCTACCTATTGCTTCTACCCTCATTTTACACCCACCTGCATCCCTGCTCTTGTACCCATCCCCCTGCCACATTAGTTTAAATCCTCCCCGACAGCACTAGCAAACACTCCCCCAAGGACATTAGTTCCAGTCCAGCCCAGGTGCAGACTGTCCTGTTTGTGCTGGTCCCACCTCCCCCAGAACTGGTTCCAGTGGCCTAAAAATTTGAATCCCTCCCCCTTGCACCAATTTTCAAGCCACGTATTCATCTGCAATATCCTCCTATTTCTACTCTGACTGGCCCGTGGTACTGGTAGTAATCCAGAGATTATTACCTTTGAGGTCCTACTTTTAAGTTTATCTCCTAGCTCCCTAAATTCACCTTGTAGGACCTCATCCCTTTTTTTTTAACCTATATCATTGGTGCCAATATGCACCACGACAACTGGCTGTTCACCCTCCCCCTCCAGAATGTTCTGCAGCCATTCAGTGACATCCCTGACCCTTGCACCAGGGAGGCAATATACCATCCTGGAGTCTTGTTTGCGGCTGCAGAAACGCCTATCTATTCCCCTGACAATTGAGTATCCTATTACTATTGCCCTTCCCCTCTTTTTTTCCCCCGCACATGCCGCAGAGCCACCCATGGTGCCATGAACTTGGCTGCTGCTGCATTCCCCTGATGAGCCATCTCCCTCAACAGTATCCAAAATGGTATACCTGTTTAGGAGGGAGATGACCGCAGGGGACTCCTGCACTTCCGCTTTGCTGGCTATTGGCCGCCCGTTCCTTTCTGATCATGGCTGATCATCCAACTCAGTATCCTGTACCTGCCTTCTCTCTATACCCCCTGATCCCTTTAGCCACAAGGGCCACATCTAATTCCCTCTTAAATATAGCCAATGAACTGGCCTCAACTACCTTCTGTGGCAGAGAATTCCAGACTCACCACTCTCTGTGTGAAAAATGATCTTCTCATCTCAGTCCTAAAAGACTTCCCCCTTATCCTTAAACTGTGAACCCCTGTTCTGGAGTTCCCCAACATCGGGAACAATCTTCCTGCTTCTAGCCTGTCCAACCCATTAAGAATTTTGTACGTCTCTATAAGATCCCCCCTCAATCTCCTAAATTCCAGCGAGTACAAGTCGAGCCTATCCAGTCTTTCTTCATATGGAAGTCCTGCCATCCCAGGAATTAGTCCGGTGAACCTTCTCTGTACTCCCTCTATGGCAAGAATGTCTTTCCTCAGATTAGGAGACCAAAACTGTATGCAATTAAAAAAGAAAAATTTTGGTGAGGCCACACCTGGTGTTTTAATGCCTCCATAATGCAGGTATAAGAGAGCTCTCAGCACCTAGTCTTTCCATCATCTTTGGAAACTTTTATTGCTGTTTATCAACATGAGGACCAAAGTTGTGCCAATGAAAGTCAAATACGACATTATGACTAATGGGCCTGTCCCACTTAGGCGACTGCCAGGGACTAATTTTAATTTTAAAGCAACAAAGCAGTTTTTCAAAGCTAAATAATGGTCAATTCTCGAGTGGCCTTTTATTTGCTGGAGAGAAAACTGAAGGGGACTAGCCCCCAAAACAAGCATAAGCTAAAGATGACTGCAATACAGGCCTGGCAGAGAATCACCAGAGAAGACACCCAGCAACTGGTGATGTCCATACATCGCAGACTTCAAGCAGTCATTGCATGCAAAGAATATGCAACAAAATACTAAACATGACTATTTTCATTGACATAACATTGCTGTGTCCCAAACATTATGGTGCCCTGAAATGGGCCGACCATGTATAAACACGGATGCAATTTCTACATGGTGAAACCAAAATGTATAAAAAAGGCCTTTATTAAATTCTGACAATGTGCACTTTAACCACATGTGATTTTTTTTCTTTTATAAATTTCAAATTGTGGAATACAGAGGGAAATAAATAAATGACGGGTCTTTGTCCCAAACATTATGAAGGGCACTGTAGCTGGGGCTCTTATGCATACAATTTTGATTAAACAGGGCAGTTTTAAAGAAGTTGTTCGATGCCAGAATGTTTAGGCTAGCAAAAGGAGGATGTTGGTGAATGTTAAGTCTCTAAGCAAGGAGAAGCCAAAAGGCCGTACGGCCAATCTAACGATGCAGGATTAGAGAGGCATTGCCCATCGCTCTAAATGTTCTCCCTCACTCTGACCTTTCTGATTTTCTTCTGTCAAAACTCAATAAGCTTGAGGCACCACACCTCATCTTCTGATAAAGCATATTATAAATATATCAAGGCTCCACAACAAATTGCTTTACAATCAGCATGTAATGACCCAGTTGCCCTTAAGGTGGCAATTTGCCCTCTTGAACTGTGGCAGTCTGAGATGCATGGATACACCTACAATGCTGTTAGGGAGATCTCCCAGATTTTGACCCAGCCATAGGGAAAGAACGGCAATGTGTTTTCACATCAGGATGGTGTTAGGCTTGGAGGACAACTTACAGGTGATGGCCTCTCCATTTTGTTCTGCCTTTGCCTTCTACACGGTAGAGGATATAGGTTTCAATGGTGCTGTCAAAAGAGTCTTGGCGAGTTGCTGTAGTGCATTTTGTAGATCGTACAAAAGCAGCTGCCACTGTGACTTTGGTGGAGTGAGTTAATGATTGTGGATGGGGTGCCAATTAATAAAGCTGCTATGTCCTGCATGGTGTAGGAACAAACTGCAGATGCTGGTTTATACCAAAGATAGACACAAAATGCTGCAGTAGCTCAGCGGGACAGGCAGCATCGCTGGATAGAAGGAATGGGTGATGCTTCGGGTCGAGGCTCTTTTTCAGGCTGCATGGTGTTAAGCTTCTTGAGCGTTCTTGAAGCTGAACTCATCCAGACAAGGGAAAGTATTCCATCACACTGACATGAGGCTTGTAGATTGCAAACAGACTTGAGAAGTTAGGAAGTGAGTTATTTGCTGAAGGATTCCTTGTCTCGGACCTGGTCATGTAGCCATATTATGTATATGGCTACTCGTTCAGTTTCTGTTCAATGGTAACCGCCAGAATATTGGTCGTGGGGGTTTAAATGATGGCAATACCACTGAACGTTAGATGATGATAGCTGGATTCTGTGTGTTAGATATCCTCATTCCCAAGTACTTGTATGTGGCCACTTCGACATTGTATTTCACTCATTTCCAGCATTTCTCTCCACCCCAGGACTTTTCTGTATTTTATTCACTTTATCTACAACTCCTCAGGACATATCTTTACATCTCACTTTCACTTCCAGCATTCAATTTCTCCTGGTCACCTCTCTATCAGAAGCCTTTATCCCATCTTTAAAAAGGTCACTAATCTTTAACGTATTTTTCTTCTCTCAGATTTGCGAGTCTTTGACATTCCTCAAATATTGTTGGAAACTGTTTTTGAATATTATTAAGGTAGATAGATTCTTCATAATCAAGGGTTAGAGTCAAACATGCAATTGAAATTGGAGGTTATGATCAAATCACCATGCTTTATTACATGGCAAAGTAGGCTCCAAGGGTCGAATGGCCTGTTCCAAAATCTTATGTTCATATTTATTTTTAAAGTTTACGTGTAATTTTTCACTTACATAACCATTATACAGTTCTATCAAACATATATAGCTCAATGATGACATAGTAAGGAGATGCTCATTAGGGATGTAGCAAGATGCACCAAAGAGAGGCAAGTACTGACATAAGGCTTGTATCAAGCATAATGTATTTTCCCTCCAACAATGACTGTTTGCCACTTACTAGACTTATTCAATGGCAAAATAATACTCTGTGAATACTTATCCATTGGTTTATTGGTTTGTTATGGTCACATGTACTGAGGTATATTAATAAAAACTTGTTTGTGTGCAATTCAATTAAATTAAATCGTACTGTACATGAGTATAATCAAGTCATACACATGTATAAAAGGTAGTGCAAAAAGTTAAATACCAGAGTGTAGAATATAGTTTTACAGCATTGTGGAGGTACAGTGAAAAACTTTGTTTTGTATGCTATCCAATCAATTCAGATTATATTATATACCTAAATACAATTAAGTACAACTCAAGTACAATAGATAGAGCAAAGGGCAGATACAGAGTGCAGAATATAGTTCTCAGCATTGTAGTGCATCAGTTCCATAGACAAAGTCCAATATCCACAATATCAGGTAGAGGTGAATCAGACAGTACCTTAACTTATGGAAGGTCCATTCTGAAGCCTGGTAAAATATGATTAGAAATGATGGTAGATTTAGAAGAGTAGAGTGATTGTATTGGATGATAGTGGACTCTCCTTTGGAACAAGCACCATGCTCTACCACCATCTTCGTGTAATTTCTTGAGGTCTTGGGCAGAGCTATTCCCAAACAAGCTTTGATGCATGTGTACAAATTGGCGAATCATGCCAAACTCGTTGAGTCGCCCGAGGAAGTAGTGGTGTTTTTTTGCTGTAGCCTCATTGGCTCAGTATAAGATTGTTGGTGATATTTATGCCTAGGAATGCCTAGGTCGTTGTCTTGACACTATGTTATCAAGTTCCCTATCTACTTCCTATATTCTCTCTTGTCATTGTTTGAGATCTGGTCCACTACAATGTAGGTATGTTACAAAACTTACAAGAGGGGGGCATGTTTAAAGTACCGTTTTTCTACAGACAGGGCAAATCGATCCATGTCGGGCGATTTCGGTGCTGAAGAAAAATCGCTCCGACATTTCATTCATGAAGGTATTTTTAAACTACGCTAGATTATTTATTAACTAGAGTAATTTAAAAATCATCTTCTAAAGCCGTGAGTGCCGACAACGGGAAGGGAGAAAATAATGTGCAGAGTATATTTTTACATTAAAACTTGGTTTTTAGGAAGCCTTTAATCACATTTTCATGTTGCAAAATGGGGACAAAAAAATGTATGAACCGGCAGTGTTTTTCATGCCTACTTCACCGCAAACTGCAACGTTCCAATTCACCGCATTCCACTAAAACCCATTCACTTGTTGATTTAAATGGCCATTAATTTACAGGAATTAAACAATAAATTACTCCAATTTGGCCTATAAATTCATGAAAATGAGATTTAAAAATCATGTTATATTGTGAATTATTGTGTGAATGTTACTTGCACACTTAGGCAATTTAAAAAAGTTTATCTTTTCTTAAGAAATGGATAGATGTTTAGATCTAGTAATTGAATTTTATGATTAGCTACAATTAGGCAACTAACTAATTATATGCTTTAATTTCAGGTCATCCAAGTAATATTGTTTCATATTTGTTTCAGAATGCTTCAATCTATAATAACTGAAAATTTCATTGAGTTCTCTTAATTTTTAAGAAAGTTATAGGCTTTTGACTGTCCTCGATCACAGCTTTTGTGTTAAGTCAATGGAAAGGCAATGGGGGACAAGATGCTAATTTCCGAGTATGAAAATGGCCATAACCTTTTTAATACTGAAAATATGAAAGTGAATTAGGTGTCAAATTAAACTTATTTTTATGCTTTATCTGATGGGATAAATTGCAGACTTAATTTTTTAAATCTCAAAATTTTGTAACATTGCTATGCAATGGTTTCATCTGCATACTTCTGTAAATTAGTGTAAAGGGCGTATAGCAAGTGGCTGAGAATACATTTTTGCAGCCAAGTGTTGAGAATTATTGAGGAGAATTTTTGTTGCTTATTCTCAGACTTGTCAGTGATTATGGTGTTAAGGCAGAGCTGCAGTCAATAAATAGGAGACAGATGTAGGTGTCCTTGTTATCTAGATATCTAGAGGAAGGAGATTCGGCGTGTGAGTGGGGTTGTTTTGAAAGTGCCGTTGGTGGATTTGCAGCAGTATCTTTTGATTTGCAGGGAACTCCCCCCATTCAACACCACTGACATTCCCCGTGCTCTCCCCATACAATTTGATTGGTGAATATGTTTAGTTCGTGAGTTATATGAAGCAGAAATAATATGTGAATGTAGACAAAAGTGCTGAAGAAACTCAGCGGATTCGGGCCGAAACGTTGCTTACTTCCTTCGCTCCATAGATGCTGCTGCACCCGCTGAGTTTCTCCAGCACTTTTGTCCACCTTCGATTTTCCAGCATCTGCAGTTCCTTCTTGAACATAATATGTGAATGCTTCATTGAGCATAATTCCGACTGGTAACTACGCACTTCGTCCGAGCACATTATCGCACGTGTCTTAAATGACCACCTAAATTGTCATTTGGTAACCTAAAAAGCTGTCAAGGTTGCCCGGCTGGCAACAGGGAAAAAAAGTTAAGTGAGAGCCCTGCATTGTCTCATTGGGGAAAAAAAAGGTGAGAAGTAGTTTTCAGAACCAGGACAACCGACCGGTAATGTTAAATGTCCGCCGAGCTTCACAGCCATGTATCTCTGGCTTCTTAAAAGTTGTCTTCTCCCCCCTCTTTTAAAGGACTCACCGTACACTGAGCTTTAGCTGTCTTTTACAGCGCCAACCTTCCTGTTCATCTCGGGGTGTGTCTGTATCACCTTGGCTTTGCACCGTGTGCATTTTTTAGACAGTGCTCCCCCCCGCTTGCCCTGACCCCCACCTGCATAACGCGCTAGTGTGCGTGTGTGTTATCTTTTATCCATGCCAGTAACAGCACTCACTGAGGCTTTTGTTTAATGTTCTTGCTTATGCTTAAATTTGTATTTTTTGCGTCTTTCTGGGTTACAATAGACAATAGGTGCAGGAGTAGGCCATTCGAGCCAGCACCGCCAAGGGTTACAAAGGTGTTGTGTGTGTGTCTGTGTCTGTTCCACTGACAGTCGCTGTTCCAGTTGTCGGTTTTTCAGGCGCTGAAAAATCGCCTAAGTGGGATATGCCCATTATTGCCACTCTTTGCCTTCTGTCATACAGCTGGACCTGCTATCCATGCCAGTATCATGGGCCCTCATCTTCTTTAGCAGCTTCACATGCAACACCTTATCAAAGGTTTTTTGAAAATCCAAATAGAATGTAGAATGATATGCCTGCCTCTTTCTGACAGATTGGTGCCATTAACCTTCTCCATAACACAAAGACAGCAAACACCTCATTAGCATGTGGAGGGAGGAACTGCAGATGCTGATTATCACACTGACAGACTACCTAATAGCACAATAAAGACACATAATTTTAGACTGCATAAACCTCGCAATACCACAAGCACTCACATAGCTTTTAAACATCGGAGAGGAACTATATCAGCTAGTTTGCTTCACATTTCAAATTTATAAGATACGCTGTTTCTCCATGGAACTTTTTCCTAACTGGAAACGAAGAACAAAACCAGCTGTGATTCTGGTTGAACACAGGGATCATTACATTCCTGGTCTACTTTGGTCAATGCACAGCACAAGTTTAACCACTGTATTGCAAATATTATAAAACTTAGAATGTGAAATTTCTATAATTAAGATCCTCATTCTGCTCAATGTAGTCTTAAAATATTAACATGTTAACAAAAACATTTCTATACTGGTCTGGCAAAAGTAGACATAGCACCTCAAGTACAACTTTTAAATGTCTCTCTCCTGTCAATGAATATTTCATCTAAGGCAAGCAATTCATGCTGAACATACAGTTCAGAGTATAAGCTTATTCCACGAGGACTTGAATTCTGGAACCTGCATCCAAAGACACATTGCAAAGGCTGTTTTCTTACTGGAATCAAAATTTTGGAAAGAGCTAAACTTGCTATTCTTGGACACCTCGCAGCTGGTTATCATAAATAGGCACCGAAGAACACATCACCTGTATGCTTTTGGCCAGAGTCGACGTGGCAAGCGAGCTGTTAGAAAAAAGATGGCTTCTAACGCACTATAATTTCCTCAATGAGTGATCTAATCACCTCTCACAACACATATTACAGCAGCAGGGCACATGCCTCAATCTTAAATTTAGGAATTGGGTTGTTTTTAATCTTGAAATCGATTTCAAAATCTATAATGGTATGAAGCCTGTCCGGCAAACTAAAAAAGGCAGCTCCTATTGCAATGTTACAATGTTATCAAAGGCGTGAGTGTTCCTCACACTATTTTCCAAGTCTTCCTCCAGAAAAATATGCATCAGGTGAACCCTCATGAAGCATTATACTTTGGCACAATTTCAATGGCCCAAATTCTGGAAACACTATACTGCAAAAACATTAAGTAATCACCACCTGGCCGGCACAGTCTATTAGAAAACTGGATCACACAGCACAGAGCAAGAAATATACACAAACTAGACAGACTGACCTTATTACGGATTCTTGCCCATCAAGATAAAAACTTCATGTAAATTTAATTCAAACATGAAATAATAATTTGGCAGTTGCATTTTACAACATCACTGCAAAATCCTAATGAAAGCTTTCCAGAGATTGAGTTTTTTAGCTACTTAAAATGACACCACCACTGGTCATTTGACACTTACAATTTACTCCACCCCCTCCCCAATACACATTCTACCAAGCAAAAAAACAAACATTACCAATGCACAAACCAAAGATTGAAAGGACAAAAGGAAAAAACAATCATGGAGAAATCACAATGACAAACCACACGTTCAAAGATATTGGACTATCTTTCAACATATCTCCACATTGATGGTGAGTGAAAAAAAATGATCTCATCACACCATATTTGTCTTTTGTAGTAATAAAGATGCCCTTTTTTCATGAAAGAAAAATAAAAACTGGTGCTAAAAGTAGAAAGACTGTTCAATGTGAATGAATACGAGCATAACTTTCAACCTTGTACACAGACCATCATTTCTAATGTTTCCTTTGCTTGACCACATCAGTGCATATCAAAAACCATATTTTTCAATCCAAAAAAGGTTTCCAACCTTGCCATTGCACCAAATCACCCTGTTGCAATGATAATTAATTTCTCATTCTTCCTAATATGCCTAAAGTATTCTTCCTCCAATATCTCTCTGTAATCCAGGTTTATGAGACTGCAATAGTTTTTATTAACAAGGTTTAGCAGAGAATAATCAACAACAGTTTCTCTCCCCTTATGTATAATATTACTTCTGGCGCCATGAAACTATTCTTAGTTCAAAGCTATACCACCCACATGCCGCTCCTTGGCAACACATTCAGGTTCTACATGAAGGCTCATAATACTAGAAGATATGCCGACAAGGTGAACAGCTCAGGAACATTCAGTTACAAAAAGGCTGTAAAGACCACGGAAACCTGAAGACTAAGATACTTTCCACTTTATAATGCATCTTTTAATCTGTCCTATATGCTTAAACAGCCGATCAGACACGAGGAAAAACTTTTTCACCCAGTTGTGAATCTGTGGAATTCTCTACCACAGAAGGCAGTGGAGGCCAATTCACTGGATGTTTTCAAGAGTGTTAGATTTAGCTCTTTGGGCTAAAGGAATCAAGGGATATGGGGGAGAAAAGCAGGAACGGGGTAATGATTTTAGATGATCAGCCATGATCATATGCAGCATGATTCCTGTACCTGTTTTTTTTATGCTTCTAAGCACAGGATAAGTACAGCATTCTACTCCCACTGTTCACTGATGAGGTTGAAGCTGTCCACTGCATTCGTCATTTCAAACACCATTCACAAGCCATTCCATTCAAGGGAGAGCGAACAGGGAACGATGGGTACAAATGGTCCTTGATTATGTTGGTTGCTTTCCAGAGGCAGAATTGACCACAAACTAAGACTCCCTTCCCTCACAAGATTGACCACAAATCAAGTGGCACATTTGCAGTAACACTATATTCTGACCTCTGGTATTTTTCTCTTAGCGCTACCAGTTGTACTTATGTATAGCATGATTGCACTCCTCCTGTATGACATGATTTGACCAGAGAGCACGCAAAGTTTTTCACTGTATCTCAATACACATGATAATAATAAACCAGCCCAGATTAAAGCACACCTTAATAGCTCTTTGATCAAGCTTTTGTTTGTATCTTATGCCATAGTGTAGTCATTCCTGTGAAGAAGAAACATAAATGTGTTGTAGATCTGATGAATCCAGGAAGCCACCCTCAACAGTAATCAAGTTGTTCTTTGATGAAATAATAAATAAAATAGTATCTGCCGGCAGACCGATTTCAATTAACACAAAGGCCACAATTCAAAAATAGTGCAGGTGGTTAAGTAAAGCTAACTGTTTCCTGAGGAAAATGTATCACTCAATATAGATATGAAAGTAGAACTTAGTTGGCAAAGTGAAGATTGTTTTTTGGGCAATAATCCATTAAACAAATCTTACAGCCTATTTTTGCCCAATCCCCTCATCCTAATTATCAAGGTAAAGGAATCATCAACAACAATCAGTTTTATTCGTCACATTGCACACAAAGTGCAAGTGAAATGAATTTGTCAGCAGCGGTACAATGATAAAGAACACACAAAAACACACTAAAAATTGAACACAAACATCCACCACAGCATTCATCACTGTGGTGGAAGGCAAAGAATTTGGCCAGTCCTCCTCCATTTTTCCCCGTGGTCGGGACCTCAACCCTCCGCAGCCACCACTACAGGCGTCCAGATGTACAGACAGGTAAAAGTCCAGGTAAATCCAGAATCAGCTCTTCCCCACCGGAGAAAGCGGCTTCAGGTTGGTGCAGGCCGCAGAAGATCTAAAGTCCCCGCTGCGCCGCAGCCAGAAGCACCGCAGACCACAGCGCCGGCAGTCGAAGTTCCCCTCCAGGGGTCCCCAGCGAGGGACCCCGCTCCTGATGGTAAGTCCACGCCGGGCCCGCGGTAGACGATGGCCGCAGGCCGGCGGTGGAAGCTTCTTCTTCTCCCGGGTCTCCCACGAGGGATCCCAGGCTGCGGATTCCGCGCCAGCTGGAGCTCTGCAGACTGCGACTTCAGGCTGCTAGCTGCCGCGGGCCAGCGAAACGGAGCACCCCCCTTTGGCGAGGGCTCACCAGCTCCATGCCGAGAGTCCGCGCTGCGCCCGCCGCTGAAGTCCCACGCGCGTCTCCGGGAAATAAAAAAAGTTGAAATGACTAACACACTGCTGACAGGGCTGCCGGCTTGCAGCGCCCCCACCGACCAAATGGCACCCACTTTAACAATAACGTGCTTACTGATATATTCAGTGAAGATTCTTCCAGGACAACTTCAAACCAACAACTTCCAGTTATGTACCATAGCAAATATCACAAGGCAAACATCACGAATAAATTTGTATTGTATTGAATATTAAGAGGTGGTGGGTTGGAATTACTGTCCTCTATCATTCCCAAATAGAACTGCTTCACCAATGCCTTGAGCCACCAAGGTGTATAGCTCTGGGAAAATTTCTTGCATCTTTGCCTTTATACTTAAAAATAAAACAAATTGTTGTCAGTGTTTAAAGTCTACTTTGAACAAATTTCAGCTAATTGACCCAATATCTAATTGTGGTTCAGTATATTCAATATTAGTTCTGTGCTGCAAGGCCAATGCTAATTTTACAAACATCTTTTTCTTAAATTTCCCATTCCACTCCCACTTTGAGAATAGTGGAGGAATATCAGAGGCTAAAGACAACCATCATGTACACAATTCCAATTTTTCAGGCAGTACCATCCAGATTGCAACCACCCTTAGGGTGATTTTTTCTTCCCCCATACCTCTCAGATATCAAAACGTTACTCCACGTTAAACATATGGCCTCCAGTGATCGATATCACAGTAATGGGAAAATGTCTCTTATCGTCTTTCCTATTTATGCCTCTAATAATTTTGTAAACTATCAGGTGCCCACTCGGCCCCCTCTGCTCCATGAAAGACAATTCCAGACTGCTGATCTCTCATTACTGAAAAGTCACATCACAGGTAAACACCCTGGTAAAAGCAGAATCCCAAATACAAATGTCAACAATTTATTTTCCCTGCAATTGCTGCTCGAACTGCCGAGTTGTTTTTTGCTCCATATTCCAGCATCTGCACTCAGTGTGTGTGTGCGCAATACTCTGTCTAATCTTCTCCCACCTTCTCGAGCAGTCCATGGCCTTTGCATCCAGTATAAACCAGAATTTCACACAATTGTGACGATGTAGCTCCAAGATTTTATACAATTTGCTCAAGACCTTTAGAGCCTTTATTTCTCTGCCTGGGTTAAGGAAGGCCAACATCCCATAAACATCCCTATATTCTTCATGGATAAACTTCAAATAGCTTTTACCACAGAGTACAAATTGATTGTTCCGATATCCTCTCGTGCAGCTCAACTAATCACCCATTCAGATTGAGGAAATATTATATAATAGAATTGCTCGGATAGTGACTTTTATATAAGCTAGGTAATTTGCAAGAGAAAAGCTTAAGGTTTTCAGAAACTCATGTATCCTAAAGAAATAAAGTACAAAGAAACACATACAGCGAACAGATAAATCAAAACATAGAAACGTTAATCTGAACCTGCATAGCTTAGTTATTGCTTCGAGGAAATTGTATTTGATATGATTTTGTGTTGTAGAACAGATGGCTGAATAGGGCCTCTTCTTAGGCCAGAGGTCATCTGATCTTTCTCTATGGCACATTCTTGAACTGTGCTGAGTTTAAGACAGAATTCAAGGCTGAGAGATAATAGACTCTGTGGTTAGCTTTGCTATGTTAAATTATAATGAGGTTGAGATAAGGGATGGATGCTTGGAGAGGAAAAGAATCAGATTGATGGATTTGTGACCTTCCTTCTGTTTATAGAAATTCGAAGAAGCAGAAGTACTTCTGAGGCAATGGTCACCTTTGTTCTGTAATATTTCTAATAATAATAATAATAAATACTTTATTAATCCCCTTTTCAGGGGAATTCAGATGTCATTGCAGCACACTAATACAACATAGCATTAAAGAAGAAGTTTAACATTAAAACATCCTCCTCTCCCCCTCAAAAGGCACAAAGCCCATCCTCTTGTCCACCCATGGTCGGGCCTGTTGAGGCCTCCACAGTCGTCGGTACGAAGGCCCGATGTTTCTGGCCCTCTCGCCGGGTGATGGTGCTCCGGCATTGTGAGAACCCTCTCAGCAGCTTGGGGTGCCTGGAACGGCCGCTTCCTCACCGGAGACCGCGGCTTCCAAGCCAACAGGCCGCGCTGGACAGAGGTCCACCACGGCAATCTCGGCGAGAGATCCCAGGCTCCCGGTGTAATGGTCAGCTCCGCCACCCGCTCCACAGATCTGCAGCTCAGCGATGTTCAATCGGCAGTTCCCAGCATACCGGAGTAACAGCACGGCAAACCAGACAAGGCATCGCCCCCTCCGCTATAGCGCTCCAGCGCTGTGCCGCCGCCGAAGCCGAGGTTCTGGCCAGGTCCCCTCAGGAAAAGCCGCTCCAGGCCCCGCTGGTAGGCCGCGAGGACGGGTTGAAGATGCTGCTCGGAGGAAGGCAGCCTCTCCGACCAGGTAGGGACTTGAAAAAAGCAGTTTCCCCCATCTTACTGAGATAGCAGGAAAGGGAGGCTGTAATGTAGAATGAAGTTGTATCCTGGCACCAAACACTTATTAATTAAGTTGACAGATTTACGACCCATGCTTGGAGTTGGGAGGTGTGTGCAGATTTAACTTAGAAGCTGTGTAATTCGGCAAACTCATAATTAATGTTTTAATACTTAGGTAATAGTATTTTAAACTGTGTAAAATTGTAGTGAAACCATTTATGAAATGTATTGTGTCTTAGTAGGAGTGTAGACATTAGACTTTGTTTAGATTTATAGAAATATCTTTCTTCTTGATATGGAAAGTGTGTATGACTTGTGTGATCATTGTATTACATGTGTATCTTATATTTTGAGGAGTGGTCTTTGGTAATTGTGCCCACTGGGGTATTGCTGTGTTGAAATAAAATAATTCTAACCAGTTAAACCACAGGCAAACAAAGGTTGTAAAATGAGGCCAGAGAAGGGGGGTTATCATGTGACTGCTGTTGTAAATCACCAGAAGGACTCAGATGATTGGTTACCAGTTTGTCATACCCTCTGTATCTTAAATGTCTAATATGTATATAAAGCAATGAGTTTGTATCAAAGCTACTATTCTCTCTGGACCCGCCCCAGAGCATCAGCTCTGTGTTGGAAGGTTCAGAGGCTAGTCTCAGCTGAATAAGAATCGATTTCAACAGATACAAGCGTTTGAGTCAAGTTGACTTTAGATTGACAAAAGAACTCGGTTTAACAAGATTATGATTTTCCATTCAATTTCACAAGCTACAAAATTTGGGAATGAACCTCAGATACTATCAAATGTTTTCAGATTGTCTATATTTACCGATTGCCATGTCAATTCTTCCCATTTCTTCAGTGTTCCCATCAGGACAGCAGTGTTAAGAGTCAGCGTAAATAGAGCACAAAAACTGACCCTTCTGCCACCAAGTCTGCATTCACCATCAAGCACCCATATTTAGAGTAATGTTCCTAAATCATTTTATCCTCCTCACTTTCTCATTAACTTACCCCACATCCCTGCCCCCATACAAAATGTTCACATTCATCATATTGTAGCCAATTTATCTATCAACCCACAAATATTTAGGACATGGGAGGAAAGCGTGAAGTGTAGATAGAGTCAATGGCGGGGAATCTGGTCTATGTGAAGGATTGGGCTGCATCCACAATTCTGCAATTGTTTCTGGTCTTGGGCAGAGCAATTCCAAAACCAAGCCGTGACGTATCCCAACAGTATGCTTTCTATGGTGCATCTGTGAAAGTTCATACATTGGAAACATGCCAGATTTCTTCAGTCTGCCAAGGAAATAGAAGAATTGGTGCCTCCTTGGTTGTCACTTCACGTGTTTAAGAAGGAACTGCAGATGCTGGAAAATCGAAGTAGACAAAAGTGGTGGAGAAACTCAGCGGGTGCAGCAGCATCTATGGAGCGAAGGAAATAGGCAACATTTCGGGCCAAAACCCTTCTTCAGACTGATGGAGGGTGGGGCGGGGAGAAGAAAGGAAAAAGGAGAAGGAGAGGAGACAGCAAGGGCTAATGGGGCTCCTCCTCCTCCTCTTTCCAAGTCTGTATGGCCAATAATATTCATGCACAAGTGTCTGACAACCAGACATCAAGAGGAAATATTTCAGTCAACAATTTTCAAAAATACAAAGTCACTATCATAATAAACTTCTATCATCATTCATACTAGGTCTGCCAATGGTTGGAAACTTAATTTACTTGCCATAGTAAATAGTGTACCACGGAGCAGTGAAGAAATGGGATTTGTGTAACATGACTAACCTCTCAAATACTGCCACCATGTACAGAATTCATGTTAGAGTACTATGGAACATCTGAAAACCTGCCAGGATAACGCTGCAACAGCTGAACCACAAATGATATCCATCCAATTACTACCACAAACAAATGTTACATCTACAGGATGTAATGTAATAACAACCCAAGCTTAACCATGAAGACTCAAGTTTTAATCTATACCTGAAGTAGTAAATTGAATCACTTCCAACACTCTTCACCCCACCCCCCTTCAAATTACTCCCTGGATTGTAAATATGTAGGTTCACCATCGCAATGTTAAAATTTTAGAATCACAGCAACACGCTCTGTAACAGTGCCTGCAGTAGACGAGGAAGACAGCACAATAACATCTACATCCTGTGAATAACTATATATATAAATTTTAAAAAACAAGTTATAGCATCTCCTCCAAAAAACAGCTGCAAATTGCAGTTTTTTGCAGGAGGGACGGAAAATTAAATACATTTAAGCACTAGTAAGAATATAATTGTGAATATTATCTACCGTGTAACAAGTGAAACATTGGTCTACAGCTGAAAGGCATCTCCTGACAGCCAAGCTTCAATAAAGATTTAGGAATGAAGCACTTGTCTTGTTTTTCCATTTAACTACAACAAAATATTTTACTGTTACTACTATGACATCACTATAACAACTGTTGTTCCCAGGGTTACACAACTTACCTAGCCAACCACCTCCCACTCCATCATTACCCCAAATCTTTGCTTTGAGCATGGAAATGTCTAAAGACCTCAATATTAATAACTACATGGATAATTAGTTGTTTTAATTGAATTGAGTGATTGATTGAAAGACACAATATGGAAACAGGTCCTTCTGCCAACCGAGTCCACACCGACCATCAACCATCCATTCACACTAGCTCTGTTATCCCACTTTCTCCTCCACTCCATGCACACCCAGGAAAATGTAACACATCAAACCTGCAAATGTTTTTGATGTGAGTGGAATCCGGAGCACCCAGAGGAAACCTACGCAGTCACAGAGGACATATAAACTCCACACAGACAGCTCCCAAGGTCAGGATCAATTCTAGGTCTCTGGCACCAAGGCAGCTGCTCCACTGTGCAGCTAAATAATAAACTGGGGATTTGTTATATTACTGGACTTTTTTTTAAACTTGTGGAAATTAAAATAAAGGTAGTAAAAGTGTTCAGATGGGCATATGGAATGAACTGCTGGTGGAGGTAGTTAGGGCAGGTTCTATCTTAACATTTCAGAGACATTTGGAGAGGTACATGAATAGAATAGGTTTAGAGAGACATGGGCAGGTGGGACTAGTGTAGATGGGACATGTTGGTCGGCGTGGGCATGTTGGGCCGAAGCGTCTGTTTCCACACTGTATTAATCTATGACTCTTATACAACCATTGCCCCAAGTAGGATGCTCTCAATAAATCTCAATGCTCAAAACTCAAGATTCACAAGTTCTCATTAAGGTGAATGTTTCTTCTTTCCTTAACTGCAGTATTTCCAGAATTTTCAACAGAAATAGAATTACTTACTGCCACAATCTAAACGGGTGCAACTGGAACTAGACAACACTAACCACCTTTCACCAAAAATAATCAACTTTTTGCAGTTCTCAAGCAACTGCTGACACATAGTTAAGGAACAATCTGATCTTCTATGGGTTTTATAAAAATTATCAAATGTAACAAAATGCATCATAAATTCACATACTGCAGCAAATTCTCTTTCAACCTATTTACAGAATCATAGCATAGAAACAAGCCATTTGACTCACCATGCCAACCAGTGGGCACTCTTCGGTATTAATCCCACTGCCCAAGCACTCTGTCCATAGCCCTCATGCCAAAGAAATTGCTGCTGTCTTGTCCATCTACTCTTCTTAAATCTATATACCTCAATCGTCCCCTCTTAATTCTGTCTAGAACTGACCTAGCTTCTCCATCCTAGGCAACATTGTGGCAATTCTACTCTGCACCCTCTCCAACATCATTCCAATAGCTTGATGACCAGAACTGCATGCAGTGCTCTAGCCAAGGTCTTCCAAAGGTATAAAGTTCCCTCCTTCAGTAGTCAGAAACCAGTGCCTGTGCTGTCAATATACCTTCGTAACCTAGTTATCTAAGGTGTTACCGCCTTGAAGATCCATGGAACATACACCATGGAGCATACACCATTCGCAGTGTATGCTCCAGCATCACATGTACTCCCATAATGCACTTCCAAAAACCCCAACTATCCTGTTTTACGCTTTGGTAATCAAACCAGAATATTTGGTTAAATAACATGGCAATAGAAAGTATAATTATTAAGTCAAAACACAGCTACAGGTGTGTGTGCATCCAGACAAAACCTATGAGATATGAGGCAGGGATAGTGATAGAAAAGAATTGGTCAGTAGAAGTGAAAGAAAGAATAAAGAAAAATAGATAAGATGTGCACATGATCAGATAAACAACTCCCCATGTACACATGCAGATAATAAACAGTCCTCAGTGGGATGAATAACTCATTTCTGTGCTGTAGCTCTCTAAAATAACGTGATAAACGGAAACAACTAGGAAAAACCCTTCAATGAGAACACAAATTTCCACTCAAAGAACTCAGTTTCTAAATTAAGGCGTTTTCAACCAAATCACCAAAACAATCCAAAAAAAGCCCTGAATATCTCCACTTCAATGTATCTTCTACCACAATATCTTTTGATTCTCTTAATGCCCTGAAATCAATCTGTTTGAACAAACTCAATAGGTTCCATATGCCTAGAATTCCGAAGATCCATTCCCTTCAGTGAAGTTTTCTTCATTGAACATAGAAAAACACGACGTAGGTACAAGCCCTTCATTCCATTATGTTTGCACTGACCATGATGCTAATCTATCCAATCCCATTCGCCTGCATATGGTGTTTATCCCTCTACTTCATGTCCAGAGAACACAATTCATGTCTAGAGAAAACAATTCAAGTTTGTCCAACCTCTCTTTAAAGTTAATATTCTCCAATATTGGCAAAATCCTGATGAACTTCTTCTACACATCCTGCTAAATTAAAGTTTATTGGCCAAGTATTCACATACAAGGAATTTGCCTTGATGCTCCGCCCACAAGTGACAACATGACATAGTAACAGTTAAGAATGAATAATAAAACATTAATAATAAACCTCTACATCCTTCCCATTGTGCTGCAACAAGAACTGCACACCATGTGCCTTCTTTACATCTCTGTCCACTTGTGTTACCACTTTTGGGGAGAAATGGACTTGCACCCCAGGATCCCTCTACATCAATGTAGATTTGTGATATCTATTTTTTTTTTCTTGCATTCGACCTCTCAAAATGCTGCATCTCATGCTTGTCCACATTAACCAAACTGCCAGTTGACCTATATCCTGAAGTGCGCATTAACAACCTTCTTTATCATCCACAACTCTCCACCAACATTTGAGTTGTTGCAAATGTACTAGCAAGATCATCTATGTTTTGATCCAAATAATTTATGCATAATCACAAAGGTCCCAGCACTAATCCTTGAAAAACACCCCGTCACAGACCTGCAGCCAGAGAAACACTAACCAGGGGAAACATCCTCCATGTATTGTCCAACGTTCTATAATACACTATGTTTCAATATGATTTCCTCATATTTTCCCTAATTTCTTATATAAAAAAACACCTAAACTACAAAGTCATCTCAAATGAGTTTAGTAAAGCTTCACTGCACTCCTGGACAGTGACTGACGTAATAAGAAGGAACGGCAGATGCTGGTTTATACTGTAGATCGACTCAAAATGCTGGAGTAATTCACACTACTGGGGGAGGGGGAGAAGTAAAACACTTGAAGAGAGAAATGACCAAGACAAAATCAGGGCCAGCAGCAGATGACATCAAACGGGGGAGGTTCCCTGATAGGCCGATTGTTGGCTAGGGACGGTGTGATCCCAAGAGGGACACATCGTTGCAAACTGGTTAACTGTCCTTTCGGAGGAACGGGAGGAGGAGGGCAATGTTTATAGAAGTTACCGAAAATTAGAGAATTCAACGTTCACACTGCCGGGTTGCAAGCTAGCCAACAAAATAGGAGGCAGTGGCCATTTGGCTTGTTTTGTATGTCATTAACCATGGCATGAGTCTTTAAATTTTAGACTGCCCGTTATATTGTGGGTGGAATTTATGACGTATTTTAGGACGTGTTTGGAGCTAAGTTTCTTGCGCAGAAGCTTAGTTTTTAGTTTAGCTTCGATCAGCATGAGGAAGGCATACCCTTCGATCATGCAAAGTGTAATGGAGACACGAGGAGCTTTTTAAACGTTTAACGCAATATGCTGGAGTTCGATGAAGATTATAGTGTACGTCGGAAGAAGTTTGGATGTACCTTATTGGTTTTCATCAACAATAAAGAATTTATTAAACAAAGGACAGTGTTTTGAAGATTTATCTGTGAAGAAGCTCTGAAGGTCTCGGACGGAGAGCTCGCATAACAACATTCCCCTTAACCATGTAGTCAGTTGAATAAAGGGGACTATGGGGCCATGAGGGAGGAGCTGGCCAAAGTTGACTGGAAAGATACACTAGCAGGGATGACAGTGGAACAGAAATGGCAGGTGTTTCCAGGAATAATAAGGTGCAGGGTCAGTTCATTCCTAGGAGGAAGATAGATTTCAAGGGGAGAAAGGGATGACCATGGCTGATAACGGACGTCGGGGACAGTATAAAAATTAAAGCGAAGAAGTACAATTTGGCAAAGATGAGCGGGAACCAAGAGGATTGGGTAATGTTTAAAGAACAACAGAAGATAACCAAAAAGACAATACGGGGAGAAAAGATGAGGTACGAAGGTAAGCTAGCCAAGAATATAAAGCAGGATAGTAAAGGCTTCTTTAGGTATGTGAAGAAAAAAATAGTTGAGACCAAAGTTGGACGCTTGAAGACTGAAAAAGGTGAATTTATTATGGGGAACAAGGAAATGGCAGATGAGTTGAACAGGTACTTTGGATCCGTCTTCATTAAGGAGGACACAAACAATCTTCCTGATATAGTAGTGGCCAGAGGATCTGGGGTGACAGAGGAACTGAAGGAAATCCACATTAGGCAAGAAATGGTGTTGGATAGACTGATGGGACTGACGACTGATAACTCCCCAGGGTCTGATGGTCTGCATCCCAGGGTACTTAAGGAAGTGGCTCTAGAAATCGTGGACACATTGGTGATAATTTTCCAATGTTCTATAGAACCAGGATCAGTTCCTATGGATTGGAGGGTAGCTAATGTTATCCCACTTTTTAAGAAAGGTGGGAGAGAGAAAACAGGGAATTATAGACCAGTTAGTCTGACATCAGTGGTGGGGAAGATGCTGGAGTCAATTATAAAAGATGAGATAGCCACACATTTGGACAGCAGTAACAGGATCGGTCCGAGTCAGCATGGATTTACGAAGGGGAAATCATGCTTGACTAATCTTCTGGAATTTTTTGAAGATGTAACTGGAAAATGGACAATGGAGGGCCAGTAGATGTAGTGTACCTGGACTTTCAGAAAGCATTTGATAAGGTCCGAAATAGGAGATTAGTGGGCAAAATTAGGGCACATGGTATTGGGGGAAGAGTGCTGACCTGGATAGAGAAGTGGTTGGCAGACAGGAAACAAAGAATAGGGATTAACAGGTGCCTTTCAGAATGGCAGGCAGTGACTAGTGGGGTACCGCAAGGCTCAGTGCTGGGACCGCAGCTATTTGCACAATAATTTGGATGAAGAGATTCAAAGTAACATTAGCAAATTTGCAGATGACACAAAGCTGGATGGCAGTGTGAACTGTGAGGATGCTATGAGAATGCAGGGTGACTTGGACAGGTTGGGGGAGTGGGCAGATGCATGTCAGATGAAGTTTAATGCGGATAAATGTGAGGTTATCCACTTTGGTAGCAAAAACAGGAAGGCAGATTACTATTTAAATGGCGTCAAGTTGGGAAAAGGGGAAGTACAACAGGATCTGGGAGTCCTTGTACATCAGTCTATGAAAGAAGCATGCAGGTACAGCAGGCAGCGAAGAAAGCGAATGGCATGTTGGCCTTTATAACACGAGGAATCAAATATAGGAGCAAAGAGGTCCTTCTGCAGTTGTACCACACCTGGAGTATTGTGTGCAGTTTTGGTCCCCTAATTTGAGGAAGGTCATTCTTGCTATCGAGGGAGTGCAGCGTAGGTTTGCAAGGTTAATTCCCGGGATGGCGGGACTGTCATATGCTGAGAGAATGGAGCAGCTGGGCTTGTACACTCTGGAGTTTAGAAGGATGAGAGGTGATCTCATTGAAACAAATTGTTAAGGGTTTGGACACGCTAGAGGTAGGAAACATGTTCCCGATGTTGGGGGAGTCCAGAACCAGGGGCCACAGTTTAAGAATAAGGAATAAGCCATTTAGAACGGAGACGAGGAAACACTTTTTCCTCAGAGAGTGGTGAGTCTATAATGGTCAGGTGATGTTATAAAGGCCAACATGCCATTCAAGGAGATGCGTTTCAACAGAAAAATTACATACACCCACAGAGTTTTAAAAGTATACTAGACCAAGTGCAGATCCGTTCGGTCTGTTCCCCCAACACGCGGTCGCAAGGGGAGGGGCAGGGGGCGGCCTGAGGCATCACACACACTAACCAACCTCTCACACACACACACACAAACCACCCCCATTGATATTATATTATTATTAATTCACTCCTTTTACCCCATGCCCTGCCCTATCCGCTCACACATAGCCACCAATTTGCAGGCACGGAGGGGGAGACGGGGGCACAGAGAGGGAGACGGAGGGGGCATAGAGAGGGAGACGGAGGGGGCACAGAGAGGGACACCAAGGCACAGAGAGGCAGGGGAGCTTCCTGCCTTTTGGAGCTGGGGTTTCCGATTTGTGGCGTGTTTTGAGAGGGCGACCCTGCTGCTGCGAGCGGAGCGGACGATCAAAACCAGCAGGGGGGGGGGAGAGAGAGAGGGGAGGAGGAAGGGAGAGGGGAGGAGGAAGGGAGAGGGGAGGAGGAAGGGAGAGGGGAGGAGGAAGGGAGAGGGGAGGAGGAAGGGAGAGGGAGGAGGAAGGGAGAGGGGAGGAGGAAGGGAGAGGGGAGGAGGAAGGAGAGGGGAGGAGGAAGGGAGAGGGAGGAGGAAGGGAGAGGGGAGGAGGAAGGGAGAGGGGAGGAGGAAGGGAGAGGGGAGGAGGAAGGGAGAGGGGAGGAGGAAGGGAGAGGGAGGAGGAAGGGAGAGGAGGAAGGGAGAGGGGAGGAGGGGAGAGGGGTAGGACCGCCCAGCAGCCTTCGACTTCAGAATGAGCCTCAGCTCCAAGGCATCGCATCCTCGGCGCTTCAGACCCCGGGTATGGGGGGGGGGGGGGGAGAAAGAGGGTGGAGTGGGCGAGCGAGCCTGCGGGCTGCCAACGAGGACGCCGAGGACGCCAGCGTGACAGAGCCGAGCCGGGGGGGTAGTGGAGGAGAGCCGGGCTGCAGCAGCCGTTATCGTCGCGCAGGGTGAAAAAATGACTGTGGGGGGGGGGGGGTTGAAAGTGCAATGACAGCGTCTGCTCGAATGGAGAGCGGGTGGCGGTGCCGCGAGCGCATTGTGACGTCCGCAGCTGCTGATTTAAAGAAAGAGTACATTTTGTGAAGGATTTTATTAAAAATGTGTACAGAGAAATGAATAAATTTAATGAGTGGATTTGCGAATGTAAAAGTAAAATCGCTAGTGAAAATCTCAGCGTTTTTACGTCAATTTTCGCGGAGTAACCAATCAAAGCCAAAATCAAAGCCAATATGACATACACCTACCCCTACACACACAGTTTTAAAAGTATATAGAGAGATATGATAAAAGTAGTTCAATGTTGGGGTATCCTAGGATGTTGCAGGAAATTAGGGAAGAAAATAATCTCACTGTTCCATGGTGCATCAGATGTACAAAAGGTTAAGGATTTTGCCAAACAGCAAGATTCCAATCAAAATAATATTGATTTTACCCATTTAAGGGTGTCAAGGGTTATGGGGAGAAGGCAGGAGATTGTGATTTTGAGGGAGAGATAAATCAGCCATGATTGAATGGCGGAGTAGACTTATGATGGGCCATAGTGCCTCATTCTGCTCCTATTACATGACCTTATGTAGGTATGTTACAAAACTTACCTTGAGCAGCGCTGCAGTTCTGCCGCTCCCCGTAGGCGTGACTTTGGCGCCTTTCAGAGGGGGGCGGGCGTAAAGTGCCGTTTTTCTTCAGACTGGGCAAATCGATCCATGTTGGGCGATTTCGTTGCGGAAGAAAAATCGCTCCGACATTTCATTCATGAAGGTATTTTTCAATTACGCTAGATTATTTATTAACTAGAGTAATTTAAAAATCACCTTCAAAAGCCGCGAGAGCCGACAACGGGAAGGATTTTGCGTAGGGGAGAAAAAAGGTACACAGTTTATTTTTATATTAAAAGTTGTTTTTTATGGAGGCTTTAATAATATTTTCATGTTGCGAAATGGGGTCCAAAAAAATGTATGAACCAACAGTATTTTTCCTCACGACTTCACAGCAAACCACAACGTTCCAATCCACCGCATTCCACTAAAACCCACGCGCTAGTTGATTTAAATGGCCATTAATTTACAGGCATTAAACATTAAATTCCTTCCATTTGGCCTATAAATTCATGAAAATGAGATTTAAAAATTATGTTATATTGTGGATTATTGTGTGAATGTTATTTGGACACTTAGGCAATTTTAAAAAAGTTTATCTTTTCTTAAGAAATGGATAGATGTTTAGATCTACTCATTGAATTTTGTAATTAGCTACAATTAGATAACTAACTAATTATAGGCTTTAATTTCAGGTCATCCAAGTAAGATTGTTTTATATTTGTTTCAGAATGCTTCAATCTATAATAACTGTTTGGGCTTTTAACTGTTCTAGATCACAGCTTTTGAGTTAAGTCAATTGAAAGGCAATGGGGAACAAGATGCTAATTTCCGAGTATGAAAATGGTCATAACTTTTTTAATACTGAAGATATGAAAGTGAATTATGTGTCAAATTAAACTTCTTTTTATGCTTTATCTGATGGGATAAACTGCAGACTTGATTTTTTAAATCTCAAAATTTTGTAACGTTGCTACCTTATGACCATTGGATTTTTACAAGTGTTCTGCTGTAACATCATCACTCAGACGATGGCGAGTTTGTGTAATACCCTATCCTGGAGGCTGTGAATTCAAAATCAAAATTTACCATATTTCTGGACACTCCGCCAATCAAGGAATCGGAGGATACAGCAAGAAAACTGTTTTGACATACAAGATGTTTAAGAAAGAACTGGAGATACAGGAAAAATCAACGGTAGACAAAAAAGCTGGAGAAACTCAGCAGGTGAGGCAGCATCTATTGAGCGAAGGAACAGGTGACGTTTCGGGTCCACCTCTTCCTTTCTTTTTCCTCTCTCCCCCCCCCCCCCCCCCCCCCCCCCCCCCCCCACAAAACATCAGACCCAAAAAGTCACCTATTCCTTTGCTCCATAGATGCTGGTAACCCACTGAGTTTCTCCAGCTTTTTTTGTCTACCTTTGACATTCAAGATCGTATTTCTTCTAATTGTAGGTCTCTGACCAGTGTTGTGCCGCAGGGTGTCCACTAATGTTTCCTCTTGGGAAAAATAAAGTTTGTTCGTATCATATCGTACATCAACCATTTGGTGGCAACGCCATTAACATTGTTTGCAAATTTGCAGATGACACCAAAATTTGTGCAATAAGGAGGGTGAGCTAAGGAATTGTAAATAAAATTCAGCTTTGACCACTGATCGTTGGTATGCCAAGTACAGTTAATGGTCGAGCCCTGGAGAGCTTTGCAGAACAGAGAGATCTGTGAGTAGAGGTATATGGTTCCCAAAAACAGGAGAGTCAAATGGACAGTGTGGCATAGAGGCTTGCATTGTGTGCATACTTGCCCTCATTGTATTGAGTACAAAAGCTGGTACATCATGACGCGGCTGTAAAAGTTGATTTTGGGACAGAACAAGTTTACAGAATTAGAAGGTATTAGAAGGTATAAGTTATAAAGAGAGGTTGGACTAACTTGTGCTGTTTTGTCTGAAACATCGGAGGTTGAGGGGAGAGAAGAAAAAATTATGAAAGGCATAAACAGTCTGAATCTTTGTACGCATAGCTTTACAGTGACATGGGCAAAGTTTAAAAGAGATGTGCAGGGCAGGTTTTTCCAAGTGCTTCTAGTGATTAGTAAGCATGCCCCATATTGAAGCTTACCAGCATCGTGTTACTGCCACTTTGTAACCATTCTTGCACATTCTCAAGTCCAAATTTGAGATAGGTTTTTATTCCAATAGTTCATATGAATGCCCTATATTCAGCTATAAGATATGCTCCTGACAATATGTGACACAATGGAGAATGTCCCCAGTATGAAGGCAGGAAATATACTTTCAGACTTGATTAGTGAAGGTGTCTGAGGTTATGGGGAGAAGGCAGGAGAATGAGGCTAGGAGGGAAAGATAGATCAGCCATGATTGAATGGCGGAGAAGATTTGATAGACCGAACGGCCTATGTCTACTCCTGTCACTTATGACCAAACTACACAGAACATAGAAAAGTACAGAATAGGAACTGTACTGTATGCACATCTGTGCCAAAAATAATGCCAATATAAACTAATCTCATCTGAATGCACAGGATCTATATCCCTCTGTTCGCTGCATATCCATGTGCCTATCTAAAAGCTTCTTAAATGCCACCATCGTATCTCCATCCATGGTAGCACATTCCGGGCACCTTCTGGGGGAAAAAAAACTTGCCACGCACATCTCTTTTAAACTCTGCCCCTCTCACTTTAAAGTTATGTCCACCAGTCTTTGAAATGTCCTCCTTGGGAAAATGGTTCTAACAATCTATCTTATATACTTCTATCAGTTTTCCCCTCAGTCTCTGATATTCCAGAAAACAACAATCCAAGTCCATCCAACCTCTCCTTGTTGCTAATACTACTTTATCCATGCAACATTCTGGTAAACCTCTTCTGCATTCTCTTCAAAGCCTCCACATCCTTCCTGTAAACCAAAGTTTAGAATGTTACATTGTGATTTCCTGACTCTTATGCCCAATGCCCTGACCAATGAAGGCAAGCATGCCATACGTCTTTGTTACCACTCCATCTATTTGAGTTACCATTTCACGGAGACCAAGATCCCCCTACACATCAAGGTTTTGCGGCACTCGACCTCCCAAGTTGCAACATCTCACACTTGCTCAGGTTAAACTGCCATTTCTCCACCCATTGCTGTAGTTGATCTGTATCCTGCTGTATGGTGTAACAGCCTTCTTCACTATCTGCAAATCCAGCAATCTTGGTGTCATCTACCAAATTATCTAGATTTACACCCAAGTCATTTACATATATATATCAGAGGTTCTAGCATAGATCCCTGCAGACTGGTCTTAGACCTCCAACCAGAACAACATCTGTCCACCACAACCCTTTGTCTATTATGATTAAGACAGTTCTTAATCCATACGACCAAATCAAAGGGACTTGAATGCATCTTAATCTGCTGAATCAGCCTGCTGTTGGGGGGGGGGTTCTTCCTATCCAAAGAATCTACTCCAATAACTTCCCTATCACTAACATGTGGCTCGCCATCCTAAAATCCCATCGATTATCTCTACTTCCATTTAAAAAAAGGGTCAACATTGGATACTCCTTGGTTCTCCAGGACCTCGCCTGCAGTTGGTCCCGACTTCTCTGTTGCAATGGTCTTCGTCAAAGCTCCTGGATTCTCCTCTTGCTTCTCTTAATAAGCAGGATTAGATCCATCAGGCCCAGTGGATTTATCCACCTTAATGCTCTTCAAGAGCCCCAATACCGTTTCCTTCTTGATCTCAATCTGCCCTTGCTTATTAGCAGTCGCCACACTGATCTCACTGACCTCTATGTCCTTTGTGCAGCAGATGCAAATTACTCGTTTAATACCTGACCTACATCCTCTGATTTTAAACACAAATTCCATCTTTTACGCATGAGTGGTCCGGACTTCTTCCTCTTGTTTTTAATGTACAAATAAAAAGATGGGAATTTCATTCATCCGACTCGCCAATGACTTTTATGGCCCCTTTTGGCCCTTCCAATCACAAGCTTGAATTATTTCCTACTTGCAGCTGTTTGAAAGCACATCAAAATACTGTAGACCTACAACAAACTACAAAAGATGAACATACCAGATGATAAACGGGATTAATGGTATAGAAACTAAGCAACTATTTTCTCCAGCTGGGTCGGTCCTTTAAGAAAATGGGAAATTTCTTCTTGTAGAAGGTGGTACACGTGAAGAATTCTCCACCTCTTGATTAATACAAGGTTGACATCACAAGATTTTTGTACACCAAGGAAATGAACAACACAGAGATCAGATGGGAATGTCAAATTGAGGCACAAAATCTGCTGTCATCATGCTGCCAACAGTATTTTCCTGTCTTGTGTTTCCAAATAGCTTATGTGGTTAATATCGCATTGCTAATTGTGGGAGCTCGCCGTACCCAATTCAGGTGTCACTTCAATAGGCACAACACTTAAACATATTTTGCTTTAAATTGATGTTGTAAAATTTTACAGCACTGATAATCCTTTGATTTTGATGGCAAAACAATGCTATGTACAAACAAAAATGACTTCTCCAGATATTATCGCAAGAGACAACAACAGAACACAATCTAGAAATGGCCGAACACATTTACAGCCATTTTAACATTATTAACAAGAAAACCTTCAAAAACATTTCCTTCGCAAGCACAATCTTTGACATTGGATTGAAGGTGAAAGTGGAGCAGGAAGAATGTGACCAAGATTGGTTGTTGGAGTTGGGTGTGGATATCAAGGGCTCAGTCCCCCCCTCCCCACCGAGAAGTGCGAGGTTTGGGGGTGGGGGGAGGGATCAGTAGGAGAGGGATCGAGCCTGACGAGATGGGTTGAGAGTAAGATTGTCAGGGGATCTGGGGGGTAGGGGAGAATGAAAGGAGAGGGGGACAGCCCAGGCTTCGAGGAGAAGATGGGGAGAGTGACTGATCCCGGGGATGATGGGGGGGGAGAGATTGGTGAATTTATGAATGGTGTGAGGGGGGGGGGGGGGGGGGAGGCGCGTGGAGAAGGGAGGCGAGCAGGGATTGGTAGAGGGGGATGGACTAAGCTCAGGGGTCGGGGTAAAGTGGAACCAAGCCCAAAGATCATGGCATTTAAGGGTCAAAGATGGGAATTATCAAGGGAGGGGATCTACCCCTGCAATCTCACAGGGATGTGGGAGTCGACCCTTGGCTTATAAGAGAAGGCTGGCCACTTAGATAAAGTAAAGTATCTTTTATTGTCATTCAGACCTTTCGGTCTGAACGAAATGTTGTTGCCTTGCAGTCAATTGGAGAAGCATTGATACCTGGGATTGACTCCGGGGGTTTGGGGGAGATGGATAAACCCAGGAATTTCAGAGAGTGGTTGCCTTGGTTTTAAAAGGGCTTTGATTCCATGGATTGGCGGAGGGGTCAATTTATTGATTCTTGGAAAGGTTTAATCCCTGGAACTGGGTATTGTTCGGTTGAGTTGACCTGTGGATTTGGAGGAATTGCCCCTGGTTTTAAGGGCTGTTGACCTGGCATATTAAACCCCTTGATCCAGGGGGAGGGGGGGGATGTGGATTGCAAGAGTCTATCAGTTTAGTTTGTCCTGACCGAGTTTACGGAGGTACAGTGAAAAGCTTTGCCCGGGTGTTGCCCCTGGATTTAAGGGGGATTAACCTAATAGATTGAGGGAGGTGTACAGCCCCTGGAAATGGGGAGGGGTGGGGGTCATATCCATCTAATTGGGGATGGTGACCTCATGGACCCAGCCTCGGAAACTGCGGGAGTGGGGTGGTGGACTGGGTGAAGATTTGGGGGATGACTGATCCCATCAACCGGGGGAAGGGCCCAGCCCCCGGAATTGGGGAGTGGGTGGCCCCAGGGATTGCAAAAGGGGCGGCCTCATGAATTGTGTATCTGGCACTGACATTTTTAAGGGGGGGTGGTGGTGGAAGATTCCAGAAACCGGTTTCTAAAGGGGAACTCTGCCCCGGGGGGGGGGGGGGCGGGGGTTCAAAGGGAAACTCTGCACCGTGGGGTTCAAAGGAGAACTCTGCCCCGTGGGGTTCAAAGGGGTGTTTACCCTGGGGTTAGTTAAGGGGGAGATTGACCGTTGAGTAAAAGGGGAGTTTGACCCCATAACTTGATGGGGAGTTTGCCTCGGGATTTAAAGGGAAGTTTACCGAGTGAATTGAAGGGAAGTTTACCTCGGGGTTAAATGGATTTTACCTCAGGATTTACCATGGGATTTAAAAGTTAATTTGACCCTTGGAATTTAAAAGCGGGGGGGGGGGAGGGGGGTTTAACCCTGGGATTATTAGTGAGGTTAGTTAAGGGGAGTTTATGATCCCAGAATTTACACAGAAGATTACCCGAGGGAATGCACTCCGGGATTTAAAGGGGGAAAGTTACCCCGCTGTTTACTGGGAGCACTCCGGGATTTAAAGGGGGAAAGTTACCCCGCTGTTTACTGGGAAGTTTATCCCGGGATTCAGAAGGGGGAATTTACCTCAGGATTTTAAAGGGAGTCGATCCCAGGATTTAAAGGCAATTCACCCCAGGATTTAAGGGGGGGGGGGGAGAGGGGGGGTAACCACAGGATTTGAAGGGGGGGGAAGGGGGGTAACCACAGGATGTAAAGGGGGGGAGGGGGGGTAACCACAGGATTTAAAGGGGGGGTGGGGGGGTAACCACAGGATTTAAAGGGGGGGAAGGGGGGTAACCACAGGATTTAAAGGGGGGGAAGGGGGGTAACCACAGGATTTAAAGGGGGGGAAGGGGGGTAACCACAGGATTTAAAGGGGGGGAAGGGGGGTAACCACAGGATTTAAAGGGGGGGAGGGGGGGTAACCACAGGATTTAAAGGGGGGGAAGGGGGGTAACCACAGGATTTAAAGGGGGGGGAAGGGGGGTAACCACAGGATTTAAAGGGGGGGAGGGGGGGGTAACCACAGGATTTAAAAGGGGGGGAAGGGGGGTAACCACAGGATTTAAAGGGGGGGAGGGGGGGTAACCACAGGATTTAAAGGGGGGGAAGGGGGGTAACCACAGGATTTAAAGGGGGGGAAGGGGGGTAACCACAGGATTTAAAGGGGGGGAGGGGGGTAACCACAGGATTTAAAGGGGGGGAAGGGGAGTAACCACAGGATTTAAAGGGGGGGGGAAGGGGGGTAACCACAGGATTTAAAGGGGGGGAGGGGGGTAACCACAGGATTTAAGGGAGGGTTTGTCCGCTGAGATGGTTTTTCTGGGGAATTTTCCTCACAGGATTTAAACAGATGTTTACCTCAGGATTTGGAGGATGGATGCCGTGTGGTGCTCCCCAGGGGGAAGGTAAAAGGCAGACACAAAAATGTTGGAGTGAATAACTCAGCGGGGACGGGCAGCATCTGTGGGGAGAAGGAATGGGGGTCGAGACCCTTCTTCGGGAAGGTTAAAAGGCTGTCAGTGGGAGCCGTCTCTCCTCCTCCTCCCCCTCCCCCCCCTCTCCCCCCCTCCCTCGCACACGACAGGGAGAGCTCCAGGCTTTTGGGCCTACCTACCGCGAGTGAGGCGCATCGCGGCCACAGGGTGAAGGGACACGGCCGCGCCACGCCGAGCTCAGGGGAGGAATCCGCGCACACGACGGATATTTACCTCAAAAAAGAAAAACCACCGCCACCTCCTCCTCCTCCTCCTCCTCCACCACCTCCTCCGTGTCTTTTCCCCTCACGGTCGCTCGAGCTGCAGCAGCTGCTGGCGGCGGCGGCGACGGACGCGCGGACGCGGGCGGGCGGGCAAACAAACGAACTCTCGCTCGAGCAGCGCTGGGGGGAGGGGGGGGGGGGGGGTAGGGGGAGGGTCATTAGTCCCACCCCTCCCCCCTCCTCCCGCTGCGATGGACGGCTGCCTCACCCAATGCACATCGGGTCATTGGCCGAGGCCCTTCCTTTGATTGGTCCGTCAGCTGCTAGAGGCGGGACGACAGTGAAGAGCCGGACCTCTTATTGGTCTAAAGTCCCCCCCCACGTCCCGCCTGCCGACGGCGATGGACTGCTGTCTCAACCAATGGGGATCGCATACAGGGCAGAGGCCGACGTTTGATTGGGTCGGGTGCGAGAGGCGGGAGCCGCAGGGAAGAGCCGAACTCCTATTGGTCCAAGGCCCCTGTCCAGGTCCCGCCTTCCGATGGTGATGGACAGCTGTCGCACCCAATCGGGATCGCATACGGGGCAGAGGCTGACGTTTGATTGGATCAGATCAATGCGAGGGGCGGGACTAGATGGGAGGTCACAACCCCCTATTGGTTCAGAGCTCAGATCGGATACGGGGCGCAGCAGAGGCCTTCATTTGACCGGTCGGATTCCCAGTCCGTCAGCACTGAGGAGCAGGATCACAGGGGGTGGGAGCAATCCTAATCCTACTCCCAATCCCATTCCTAATCCTAATCCCATTCCTATTCCAAATCCAAATCCCAATCCTAATCCCAATCCAAATCCCAATCCTAATCTTACTCCCAATCCAAATCCCAATCCAAATCTCAATCCCAATCCAAATCCAAATCCAAATCCCAATCCAAATCCCAATCCTACTCCCAATCCAAATCCCATCCAAATCTCAATCCAAATCCCAATCCAAATCCCAATCCTAATCCTAATCCTACTCCCAATCCAAATCCTAATCCAAATCTCAATCCCAATCCAAATCCCAATCCTAATACCAATGCTAGGTATGTTGCAAAACTTACCTTTAGCGGCGCTGCAGTTCTGCCGCTCCCTGTGTGCGCGTCTTTGGCGCCTTTCAGAGGGGGGTGGGCTTAAAGTGCCGTTTTTCCACAGACTGGAATATTCGATGAATGTCGGGCGATTTAGTTGCGGAAGAAAAATCGCTCCGACATTTCATCAATGAAGGTATTTTTAAATTACTCTAGATTATTTATTAACTAGAGTAATTTAAAAATCACGTTCAAAAGCCGTGAGCACTGACAACCGGAAGGATTTTCTGTAGGGGAGAAAAAAAGGTAAATAGTTTATTTTTATATTAAAAGTTATTTTTTATGGAGGCTTTAATAATATTTTCATGTTGCGAAATGGGGTCTCAAAAAATTAATGAACAAACAATATTTTTCCCCCCGACTTCACCGCTAACCGCAACGATCCAATCCACCGCATTCCACGAAAACCCACTCGCTAGTTGATTTAAATGGCCATTAATTTACAGGAATCAAACACTAAATTCCTTCTATTTGGCCCAGAAATTCATGAAAATGAGATTTAAAAATTATGTTATATTGTGGATTATTGTGTGAATGTTATTTGGACACTTAGGCAATTTTTGAAAAGTTTATCTTTTCTTAAGAAATGGATAGATGTTTAGATCTACTCATTGAATTTTGTAATTAGCTACAATTAGATAACTAACTAATTATATGCTTTAATTTCAGGTCATCCAAGTAATATTGTTTCATATTTGTTTCAGAATGCTTCAATCTATAATAACTGAAAATTTCATTGAGTTCTCTTAATTTTTAAGAAAGTTATGGGCTTTTAATTTTTCCAGATCACAGCTTTTGAGTTAAGTCAATTGAAAGGCAATGGGGAGCAAGATGCTAATTTCCGAGTATGAAAATGGCCATAACTTTCTTAATACTGAAGATATGAAAGTAAATTACGTGTCAAATTAAACTTCTTTTTATGCTTTATCTGATGGGATAAATTGCAGACTTGATTTTTTAAATCTCAAAATGTTGTAACATTGCTACCAATGCCAATCCCAATCCTAATCCCAATGCCACTCCCAATCCCACTCCCAATCCAAATCCCAATCCCAATCCTACTCCCAATACTAATCCCAATCCGATTGGTCCAAGCTACCCTCTTGCTGCAGGTACAGCAGGCAGTGAACAAACCTAATGACACATTGGCCTTCATTGAAATAAGATTTGAGTTTAGTAGCAAGGAGCGCCTACTGCAGTTGTACAGGGTCCTGGTGAGACCGCACCTGGAATATTGTGTGTCGTTTTGGTCTCCATATTTGCGGAAGGACATTCTTTCTATTGAGGGAGAACAGAATAGGTTCATGGCGGGACTGTCATATGATGAAAGAATGAATCGACTGGGGTTGTATTCACTGGAATTTAGGATGAGAGGAGATCTTATAGAAACATATAAAATTCTTAAGGGACAGGCTAGATGCAGGAAAAATGTCCCGCATATTGGGGGAGTCCAGAACCAGGGGTCACAGTTTAAGATGAAGGGGTAGGACATTTAAGACTGAGATGAGGAAAAACGTTTTTACCCAGAGAATTGTGAATCTGTCGAATTCACTGCCAGTGAAGGCCAATTCACTGGATATGTTCAAGAGAGAGTTAGAGTTAGATAGCGGAGTCGGGGAATGTGGTTCAGTTCCATGTCGGTCAGTGTACGAGAGGTGGGACGAGAGTGAAGGGCCGACCCCCTTTTGGACGGAACCCGTCTATTCCCGCCTTCCGCCGCCATTGGACCCAGTTCAAACCCTGCTATTGATTGGTTGAATTCCACGTCACTCGAGGAAAAGGTGGGACCAGAATTAAGAGCCGAGCCCCTATTGGTCCAAATCCTGTTCCAGGTTCCGCCTTCTGTGGCGATGGACAGCGACGTCACCAAATGGCCGACGGGAGAGAGGGATGCCCTTAAGAGAATAAGGGTCTCCTATTCCTTCTGTCCATAGATGCTGCCTCACCCGCTGATTTTCTCCAGCATTTTTTGTCTACCTTCAATTGTTCCAGCATCAGCAGTTCTTTCTTAAACATACGAGATGGGGAGGGGGGGAACAATGCGGTTATTTATCAGCCGGAGAGCATGGGAAGGCTGTGTCATGGTGTCATCGCGCAGCAGCGTTCAGGGTCAACCAGGGCAGAATTAGGCCATTCGGCCCATCGAGTCTATTCCACCATTCAATCATGGCTGATCTATCTCTCCCCCCTAACCCCATTCTCCTGCCTTCTCCCCACAACTTCTCACGCCATAATAATCAAGAAGCTATCTATCTCCACCTTAAAAATATCCACTGACCTGGCCCCCACAGCCTTCTGTGGCAAAGAATTCCACAGATTCACCACCCTCTGACTAAAGACATTTCTCCTAATTTCCTTCCTAAAAAAACGTCCTTTAATTCTGAGGCTGTAACCTCTGGTCCTAGACTCTCCCACTAGTGGAAACATTCTCTCCACATCCACTCTATCCAAGCCTTTTACCATTCTGTAAGTTTCATCGAAACATTTACCCCTTTGAGCCAGCACCACCATTCAACATGATCATGGCTGATCATCCAAAATCAGTACCCCGTTCCTGCCTTCTCCCCATATCCCTTGATTCTTTTGGCCCTAAAAGCTAAATCTAATTCTCCCTTGAAAACATCCAGTGAATTTGCCTCCACTGCCTTCAGGGGCAGAGAATTCCACAGATTCACAACTCTCTGGGTGAAAACGTTTCAATGAGGTCCCCCCACATCCTTCTAAACTCTGTTGAGTACAACCTTCTATCCATGCCATAGAATCATAGAGTGATACAGTGTGGAACCAGGCCTTTCGGCCCAACTTGCTCACACCGACCAGTGTGTCCCAGCTGCACTAGTCCCACCTGCCTGCGTTTGGCCCATATCCCTCTAAACCTGTCCTATCCATGTACCTGTCTAACTGTTTCTTAAACGTTGAGATAGTCCCTGCCTCAACTACCTCATCTGGCAGCTTGTTCCATACACCCACCACCCTTTGTGTGAAAAAGTTACCCCTGAGATTTCTATTAAATCTTTTCATCTTCATCTTGAACCTATGTTCTCTGGTCCTCAATTCCTCTACTCTGGGCGAGAGACTGCGTATCTATCCGATCTATTCCTCTCATGATTTTATACACCTCTATTAAATCACCCCTCATCCTCCTGCACGCTAAGGAATAGAGACCCAGCCTACTCAACCCCTCCCTATAGCTCAGACCCTCTAGTCCTGGCAACATTTCGTAGATCTTTTCTGAACCCTTTCAAGCTTGACAATATCTTTCCTATTACACGGTGCCCAGAATTGAACACAATATTCTAAATGCGGTCTCAACAACGTCTAATCCCAACTTCTATACTCAATACTCTGACTGATGAAGGCCAACGTGCCAAAAGCCTTTTTGACAACCTTATCTACCCGCAACTCGACATTCAAGGAACTAAGTACGTGCACTCCTAGACCCCTCTGCTCTACAACACTGCCCAGAGGCCTACCATACTCTGTGTAGGTCCTGCCCTTATAAGACGTCCCAAAATGCAATACCACACACTTCTCTGTATTACATTCCATCTACCATTCCTCAGCCCACCTGGCCAATCGATCCAGATCCTGCTGCAATCGTTCACAACCATCTTCACTATCTGCAAAACCACCCACTTTTGTATCATCAGCGAACATCGGCGAGACCAAACACAGACTGGGCGATCGTTTCACAGAACACCTTCGCTCAGCCCGTGTGTACCAACGTGATCTCCCGGTTGCCGGACACTTTAATTCTCCTTCCCGTTCCCACACTGACCTTTCTGTCCTCGGTCTCCTCCAGTGTCAGAATGAGGCTAAACGCAAATTAGAGAAACAGCATCTCATATTTCGCTTGGGCAGCTTACAACCCAGTGGTATGAATATTGATTTCTCTCACTTCAGGTAGCCCCAGCATTCCCTCTCTCTCTCCCTCCCCCACCCAAGTCGCACTCGCTTCTCGTTTTCATCCTACAAACAGCTTACAATGACCTGTCTCCTTTATCATCATTAGTTTTTTGCATATCTTTCATTCATTCTTTATCTCTCCACACCATCGTCTATATCTCTCGTTTCCCTTACCCTTAACCAGTCTGGAGAAGGTTCTCGACCCGAAACGTCACCCATTCCTTCTCTCCAGAGATGCTGCCTGTCCTGCTGAGTTACTCCAGCTTTATGAGTCTACCCTCACAATACTCTCCAGTAACTTTTCAACTACAGATGTTAAGTTCACCGGCCTATAGTTCCCAGCATTTTCCCTGCTGCCCTTCTTGAAAAGAGGCACAACATTTGCCACCCTCCAGTCTTCCGGCACCTCTCCTGTATTTAAGGACGACTCGTAAATTTCAACCAGGGCTCCCGCAATTTCCTCTCTAGTTTCCCGCAATGTCCTCGGATATATCTGATCAGGTCCTGGAGATTTGTCTACCTTCATACACGATAGTATCTTCAGTATTTCTTCGACTGTAACACTGACTGCTCTCAAAGTCACTTCCATTGACTGCCCCAAGTTCCTCCGCTTTAGTATGCTAGTATCTTCCCTCCGATACCATGGGATCTCATCTCCTTTAGCAGCCTCACGTGCGACACCTCTTCAAAGACCTTCTGAAAATCCAGGTAAACAACATCCACAATACTCATGTGTGTGCAACTGTGAGGAGCCCAGTGTGTTTCACGGCACTGGGCCTGTACTCGCTGGAGTTTAGAAGGATGAGGGGGGGACCTCATTGAAACTTACCGAATGACAGAATGTACAAACTCTGTACAATCAAGCACCTGTAGTCAGGAACCCGCAGCAACATGACTCGCTGTGCCACTGTACTCAATGTTAGCATTTATTTCATTATACAAAAACAGGGATGTAATGCTGAGGCTCTATGAGGTGCTGATCAGGCTGCATTTGGAATACTGTGAGCAATTTTGGGCACCATATCTGAGGAAGGATGTGCTGGCCTTGGAGAAGGTCCAGAGAAGGAGGTTTACACGAATGAGTAGTTTAACCTACGGTGAGAGTTTGACAGCACTGGGCCTGTACTCACTGTGGTTTGACGGGGGACCTCATTGAAACATACAAAATAGTTTATTTAGTCAGAGGGTGGTGAATCTGTGGAATTCTTTGCCACAAAAGGCGGTGGAGGCCGTCAGTGGATACATTTAAGGCAGAGATAGATAGATTCTTGATTAGTACGGGTGTCAGAGGGGAGAGGGCAGGAGAATGGGGTTTGGAGGGAGTGACAGATCAGCCACGGTTGAATGGCAGCCTAGACTTCATGGGTTGAATTCACTGGATTAATTTAAAAGAGGGTTAGCCAGAGCTCTTGGTGATCGCGGTATCAAGGGATATGGGGAGAAGGCAGGAACGGGTTACTGATTGTGGATGATCAGCCATGATCATATGAATGGCGGTGCAGGCTCGAAGGGCCAAATGGAAAGCCCCTTGAAATACACAAACAGAGGCGGCATCCTCACGTGGAACACATGCTCTTCCAGTTCCCAGAAGTAGGGTGGCACGGTGGCGCAGCGGTAGAGTTGCTGCCTTACAGCACCAGAGACTCGGGTTCGATCCTGACTACGGGTGCTGTCTGTAGGGAGTTTGTATGTTCTCTCCGTGACCTGCGTGGGATTTCTTGGGTGCTCCGGTTTCCTCCCACACTCCAAAGACATACCGGTTTGTAGGTTAATTGGCTTTGGTAAAAAAATGTAAATTGTTCCCAGTGTGTGTAGGATAGTGCTAGTGTGCGGGGAATCGCTGGTCTCAGCAGACTCGGTGGGCAGATGGGCCTGTTTCCACGCTCTATCTCTAAACAAACCTAAACTAAAAGCGGCAGGTAATGGGCATGTACACCCTGGCTGGGGTTGCGGGCTCATAGTCACAAGTAAAGGCAAGACCATTTACGTGCTGAAGAGAGGATGTAATCTGTATTTATATCCTCATTCCTACACACTTTCTGGACATCAGCTGGACGCAGTTTCTAGTCATAAGCTCAGGGGCGACTGACTGCGCCTTTGCGGTTGCAGCTCCTAGACTGTGGAACAGCGTCCCTCTTCCCATCAGAACTGCCCCCTCCATCGACTCCTTTAAGTCGAGTCTAAAAACTCATCTCTACTCCCAAGCCTTTCTTGATGTCCTCTGAGCGAGGGCTATATGTATGTAGTGATGTTTGTATTTAATCTATGAACCACTGTTGTCTGTTATTACTATTCTTATACCAATGTAAAGCACTTTGGCCAACGAGAGTTTTTTTTTAATGTGCTATATAAATAAAAGTGACTTGACTTGACTTGATAAATACTTAGTCTGAACACATGAAATGGAACAAGCATGTGGAAGGGGCAACAGCCAAAGCCAGCAGTGTCATCGGCTTTCTCCATCGCAATCAGCAAAGTGCACCCAAAGAAGTTAAGATCCAAGCATTTAAAAGCCTTGTATGTCCACATGTTGAATATTTCTGCTCCGTGTTGGATCCTTTCACTCAAGGGAACATCAGACAGTGCAAAACAGAGCAGCAAGGTTGATATCGAACAACTACACGTGGCAGAGCTCAGTCTCCAGCATGATAAAGGACCTTAAACTTCATCAGGTCGCAAGTTCATCAGACTGACAACATTCCACAAGATGTAGAATCCCACTATTGATTTAAAGATGGAGGACCACGTCCAGTTAACCCAAGCACCCATAGGCACGTCAACCAGAAGCTACCAACCTGGAAATTATTTCATTCCGCACGGCACTTCATTTGCACTTTCTAACTCGTTTTTCTTCAAGACAGCAAGGGATTGGAATACCATGCCAGCCAGCATCAGAGATCATCAAAACATCAACACGTACAAAGATGCAACTCCAAAAGCATCTCCATCTCGACTAGCACCTCCACCACCATCATAGTGCTGAGTGATGCTCTACCTAGAGCTTTTCAGTGTACTACATCCAGATCCAGATCTAGTCCTGTTGAATTGTAAATAGAAACCTAGAAATGTTAATATTAGGAATAACGGAACCAAATCAATTCATTACTTCGAATCAAAGAGTTTTTATTGATTATAGTTTAATAATTGGGAAAAAATTAATATTAAAATTTTGGAAAGGCTCTATAACCCCCACAATTAAAATGTGGACCACAAAAATGTCGCAGACCCTATATTTGGAAAGAATAAGATTTGTCTTAATGGACATACAAGAACTACTTTAAAAAATATGGTCCCCATTTATTGAATATTTGAAGGGGCAAACTGGTTCGGCACGAGAACCCGACTGAAACCAGAATCAAAGAATAGATGAAGTAGTATATTTCATAAAATGCGGATATTTCTCCAACCATGTAAAATCTGTAGAATATTCCGTTCTTTCCCAACTTTTTATATATATTTTATTTGTTTAATCTTTTTCTACTATTTTCTATCTTTATATAAAATTGGAAAAAAATAATAATTGCACAATTATTATGCAATCATTAATATAAATAATACTGATTATGTATATCTACAAAGAACAAAATGATTTTTATTATGTCAACAATGAACACGCACCTTTTTTATTATGCAATTGCTTCTAATTAATAAAAAAATGTAACAAAAAAAAGAAACCTAGAAATGTTTGACGCAGATACAGGCCTCTATAGCCCACTGTGTCTTTGTCAGTCACGATAGCGCAATCTCTTTGCACATGGTCCATATCCCTCTACTCCCTGTCTGTTCATGCTTTTGTCTAAATGCCATTTTCCAAGTACAGTCCATGCTCCAGTTGTTACGAGCGGTGCCCGATCCAGGCGAGCCCCAGGCTGCTGCGGGGCCTCCATCCGTCGCCTTCCTTGGACGTGTGGATCGACCAGTGACCCCACTCCTCTCTTCGCCCGTCCACCTTTGTTCCCTGGTGGGGTGGGGGCCTCCCACAGCCGACATCCAGGGCGCGGTGGGGCGAACCCACATCCCCTCTCCTCTCCTCCGGCCTCACTCCTCGCCCCTCACGTCCGACGTTATCACCGGCTCCATCCTCACGGTCTCTGGTCTTGGGGAAGATTTACGAGGATGTTGCCAGGACTCGAGGGTCTGAGCTATAGGGAGAGGTTCAGCAGGCTAGGACTCTATTCCTTGGAACACAGGAGGATGAGGGGGTGATTTTATAGAGTAGGTATGTTACAATACTTACCTTTAGCAGCGCTGCAGTTCTGTCACTGCCCGTGTGCGCGACTATGGCGCCTTTGAGAGGGGGGGGCGGGTTTAAAATGCGGTATTTCGGAAGCCAATTCAAATCGATCTTGAACAGGCTATTTAGTTGATGAAGAAAAATCGCTTCGACTGCCGTTCTCTGAAGTGATTTTTAAACTGTGCTTGCTAATTTAATTGCTGTAGTAAATTTAAAATCATCATCTAAAGCCGTGAACGCCGACAACGGGACGGACCTCGCGTAGGGGACAAGGCAACGTACATAGTTTATTTTTTCATTAAAAAGTGCTTCTTGGGCTTCTTTAATCAAAATTTCACATTATGAGAAGGCAATTTATTCCCCATACGAACCGGCAGTATTTTTCCTGCCGATATGGGGTTCAAATTCACCGCAACCACAATGTTCCAAACGATCGCGTTCCAGAAAATCCCACTCGCAAGATGATTTAAATGGCCATTAATTTACAGGAATTAAACATTAAATTCCTTCCATTTGGCCTATAAATTAATGACAATGAGATTTTAAAATCATGTTATATTGTGAATTAAGCTTTCATAGCAAAAGGATTTGAGTATAGTGGCAATGTTACAAAATTTTGAGATATTAAAAATCAAGTCTGCAATTTATCCCATCAGATAAAGCATAAAAAGAAGTTTAATTTGACACATAATTCACTTTCATATCTTCAGTATTAAGAAAGTTATGGCCATTTTCATACTTGGAAATTAGCATCTTGTTCCCCATTGCCTTTCAATTGACTTAACTCAAAAGCTGTGATCTGGAACAGTTAAAAGCTCATAACCTTCTTAAAAATTAAGAGAACTCAATGAAATTTTCAGTTATTCTAGATTGAAGCATTCTGAAACAAATATGAAACAATCTTACTTGGATGACCTGAAATTAAAGCATATAATTAGTTAGTTATCTAATTGTAGTTAATTACAAAATTCAATGAGTAGATCTAAACATCTATCCATTTCTTAAGAAAAGATAAACTTTTTTTAAATTGCCTAAGTCCAAATAACATTCACACAATAATCCACAATATAACATAATTTTTAAATCTCATTTTCATGAATTTCTGGGCCAAATGGAAGGAATTTAGTGTTTGATTCCTGTAAATTAATGGCCATTTAAATCAACTAGCGAGTGGAATCAACTTTTAGTGGAATGCGGTGGATTGGAACGTTGCAGTTAGCGGTGAAGTCGGGAGGAAAAATACTGTTTGTTCATACATTTTTTTGGACCCCATTTTGCAACATGAAAATATTATTAAAGCCTCCCGGAAAACCAACTTTTAAGATAAAAATAAACTATTTGCCTTTTTTTCTCCCCTACGAAAAATCCTTCCGGTTGTCGGCGCTCACGGCTTTTGAAGGTGATTTTTAAATTACTCTAGTTAATAAATAATTTAGAGTAATTTAAAAATACCTTCATTCATGAAATGTCGGAGCGATTTTTCTTCCGCAACGAAATCGCCCGACATTGATCGATTTTCCCTGCCTGTGGAAAAACGGCACTTTAAGCCCGTCCCCCTCTGAAAGGCGCCAAAGTCACGCACACAGGGAGCGGCAGAACTGCAGCGCTGCTCAAGGTAAGTTTTGTAACATACCTAAGTATAGGAGCAGGGAGGTTCTACATTATTGCCATAGAGGGAGTGCAGAGAAGGTTCACCAGACTGATTCCTGGGATGTCAGGACTGTCTTATGAAGAAAGACTGGATAGACTCGGTTTATACTCTCTAGAATTTAGGAGATTGAGAGGGGATCTTATAGAAACTTACAAAATTATTAAGGGGTTGGACAGGCTAGATGCAGGAAGATTGTTCCCGATGTTGGGGAGGTCCAGGACAAGGGGTCACAGCTTAAGGATAAGGGGGAAATCCTTTAAGACCGAGATGAGAAATACTTTTTTCACACAGAGAGTGGTGAGTCTCTGGAACTCTCTGCCACAGAGGGTAGTTGAGGCCAGTTCATTGGCTATATTTAAGAGCAAGTTAGATGTGGCCCTTGTGGCTAAAGGGATCAGAGGGTATGGAGAGAAGGCAGGTACGGGATACTGAGTTGAATGATCAGCCATGATCATATTGAATGGCGGTGCAGGCTCGAAGGGCCGAATGGCCTCCTGCACCTAATTTCTATGTTTCTATATTTCTATGAATTCTTGTGTGAATGTTATTTGGATACTTAGGCTATTTAAAAATGTTCATCTTTTCTTAAGAAATTGATATATGTTTAGATCTAGTAATTGAGTTTTGTAATTAGCTACAATTGAGTAACTAACTAATTATATGCTTTAATTTAATGTCATCCAAGTAAGATTGTTTCATATTTGTTTCAGAATACTTCAATCAATAATAATTGAAAAATTATTTTCACCCAGAGAGTTGTGAATTTATGGAATTCCCTGCCAGAGAGGGAGGCCAAGTCACTGTTCGGATTTAAGAGAGAGTTAGATAGAGCTCTAGGGGCTAGTGGAGTCAAGGGATATGCGGAGAAGGCTTGCACAGGTTATTGATAGGGGACGATCAGCCATGATCACAATGAATGGCGGTGCTGGCTCAAAGGGCCGAATGGCCTCATCCTGCACCTATTTTCTGGCCACTCCTACTCCCCTCCCCATCGGGCAAAAGGTACTTATATAAGTGAAAAACAGAGGACATAGGTTGAAGATGAAACCCACAGCTCCGGATTCAGGGACAGTTTCTTCCCAGCTGTTATCGGGCGGCACAGTGGTGCAGCGCTAGAGTTGCTGCCCTACAGCGCTTGCAGCGCCGGAGACCCTGGTTTGATCCCGACCACGGGTGCTGTCTGTACGGAGTTTGTACGCTCTCCCCCTCACCATGTGTGTTTTCCCCGAGATCTTCGGTTTTCCCCTACACTCCAAAGACATACAGGTTTGTAGGTTAATTCGCTTGGTGTATGTATAAATTGCTCCTAGTGTGTGTAGGATATTGTTAATGTGCGGATCGGTGCGGACTCGGTGGGCCGAAGGGCCTGTTTAGTATTTCTGAACTAAACTAAAAAAACTGAACCATCCCACCAACAACTAGAGAGCAGTACTGTACTACAATCTACCTCATTGGAGGTAAAATCTACCTCAGACAATCTTTGATCGGTCTTTACTGGACTTTACCTTGCACTAAACGTTATTCACGATACTTCCTTCATGTATCTGCACACTGTAAATGACTCGATTGTAATCGTGTATTGTCTTTCCGCTGACTGGTTAGCACGCAGCAAAAGCTGTTCACTGTACTTCGGTACACGTGACAATAAACTAAACTAAACTGAATTGATAATCCCAATACTGGTGCAAAGAAGCCTAACGTGCCCAGTAAAACTAAAGGCAGTCCATAATTCATCGGTTAATGTAGAAAGGAACTGCAGATGCTGGTTTAAACCAAAGACAAACACAAAAAGCTGGAGTAACTCAGTGGGACGGGCAGCATCCCTGGACAGAAGGAATAGAATCAAAGACCCACACCATCCTGGCCACACACTCATCTCCCTGCTACCTTCAGGTAGAAGGTACAGGAGACTGAAGACTGCAACGACCAGGTTCAGGAATAGCTACTCCCCACAGCCATCAGGCTATTAAACCTGGCTCGGACAAAACTCTGATAACTAATAACCCATTATCTGTTATTTGCACTTTATGTGTATTTTTATTAATGTGTGTATGTATTTATATATGGTATATGGACACACTGATCTGTTTTGTAGTCAATGCCTTCTATGTTCTGTTGTGCTGAAGCAAAGCAAGAATTTCATTGTCCTATCAGGGACACATGACAATAAACTCACTTGAACTTGAACTAGGTTAGTTTTGTGCAGTGGGGGTTACACAAAAATCTGGAGAAACTCAGCGGGAGCGAAGGAGATAGGCGACGTTTCGGGTGGAGACCCTTCTTCAGTTCGAGAAGCCGATATTGGTCTCCGAAGGGGAAAAGTGAATGTTGTTGTGGAAGGCAGGGGAACAATAACGAGTTGTAAGACAGAGGGAATGTAACAAGTTTCAGGACTCAATGATAAGTCACAAGGTCATAAGTGATAGGAGCAGAATTGGGCCATTCGGCCCATCAGGTCTACTCCATTCAATCATGGCTGATTGACTTATCCCTCCTAACCCCATTCTCCTGCCTTCTCCTCATAACCCCTGACACGTATCTTACTGCAGGGAGACTGGGGAACAGAAGTGATGAATGAAACAGGCCCTTCGGTCCACCGAGCCGACCAGCGATCCCCGCACAGTAGCCCTATCCTACACACTAGGGACAATTTACAATTTCACCAAGTCAATTAATTTACAAACCTGTGCATCTTTGGAGTGTGGGAGGTAACCGGAGCACCCAGAAAAAACCCACGCAGGTCACGGGGAGGACGTATAAACTCCGTACAGACAGCACCCGTGGTAAGGATGGAACCCGAGTCTCTGGCACTGTGAGGCAGCAACTCTACCGCTGCACCACCATGCCGCCCTTGGACTTCCAACATGTTGACTGAACTTTGGACTCTTCCGTTTTTTGTGTAATTTGTAAATTCTTTTGTAATTTAAAAACGGCGCAAAAATCTTCTGCAGATGCGGCCCAGAAAACATATTATTGGGATGCATCACAGCTTTGTTTGGGTACAGCTCCATCCAAGACCACAAGACCACAAGACCACTCAGCCAATTGTGGCAGCCCAGACCATCACACAAACCAACCTCCCTTCCATTGACCCGTCCCTCACAAGCGTTTGCATGCAGTTAACGGGAAAGAGAGTGTAGGAAAGGTCACGTTTAAACTAACAGGGAAACAATGCAAGGAGACATAGGGACAAAAGATAGAAGGGAGATAAGAGAAACTAACCTGAAAGCTAAGTGCCTTAATGTGAGGAGCATTCGTAATAGGTGGATGAATTGAATGTGCAGCTAGTAGTTAATGGATACGATATAGTTGGAACTATGAAGACATGGCTCCAGGATGACCAAGGTTGGGAGTTAAACATGCAGGGGTATTCGATATTCAGGAAGGATAGACAGAATGAAGAGGAGGTGGGGTGGCAATGCTGGTTAAAGAGGAGACAAATGCAATAGCAAGGAGAGGCATTAGCTTGGATGCTGCAGAATAGTAAGATGAAATGAGAACTTACCAGTTTGAAGTCTGATCTTTATTTAATGAGGAATTACATTGGTGATTACGTGAAGAAGAACTTGGAAGTTCTCATTTAATCTTACTATTTTACTTCGGAGTCACGTGAGTGGCTACGTGAAGATATCACTACTCTGTGATTTATAAACATAGAAACATAGAAATTAGGCGCAGGAGTAGGCCATTCGGCCCTTCGAGCCTGCACCGCCATTCAATATGATCATTGCTGATCATCCAACTCAGTATCATGCCGTGGATTCAAATCCAGGCGCCTCACTGCATTGATTGACTCAGAATGAGTAAAGAATCAATAATGCATTAAACCATGACATTGCTTTAAACGTATTAATGGTTTAATTTTATAAAGAAAACAATAGCAACCCCTCTGTCCCAGGGGGAAGCTATAAAACTGAACTTAAAACAGAATGGGCAAATACCCCCGGTTTCGCAATTGGTTTATAATAATATTTTTGAAACATCCATTCACTTGACCACCCTGCGGTCGTGAGGATATGGTCTATGGGGACATCCATTGCCCTGGCCGCTGATGTTGATGCTGCCCTGGTGGAATGAGATTTTAAAATGTCAGTGTCAATACCTGCATAAACCAGAATCTGCCTTAGCCACTTGAAATAGTCTGAACCAACACCTTACTATGCGGTTTTCTGTGGCTAATAAATAATGCTGATTCTGCACCTCTTAAGGTTCTGGTGGCCTTGATGTAATATAACAAGTGCGACACCACACATAGGTGTGAATCCGTAGGGTATGCCAAAAAGCTAATCCTAAACCCCGTCACCCCCGGTCTGCTCTGCTTGAGTAGATCGTAGATGGACAACATAATGGCATCTGCAGATACTTCCATCCTGTCTAATCACAGCTTCTGCAATGTCTGCACCCGTTGTGCCGAAACCAGTGCCATGAGCATGACTACCTTCATGATGAGTTTGGCCAAAGACAGGGCTGTGACAGGAGTCCATTGACGAAGGAGCATAAGTACTTCGCTAACATCCCAGATTGTTGAATACCTGGGCCTGGGAGGATTGGAATTAAAATTCCCTTCATAAATCTAGAGATGACAGGGTGTGACCCCACAGAATATTGTTCTGATCCCATCCATAAGTATGAAGACAGGGCACTTCTGGGCGTGTTGATCGCACTATAGCTTAATCTTTGATCGAAAAAGAGAGTTGACAGGAACTCTAGTACGTCGGAGATGCCTGCCGTGTAATATGAAATATTGTGCCGGAAGCAGAACACCTCCCATTTCCTTATATAAGAGATGTACTGCTTCTGGGTACTATCCCTCCAGGTCGCAGTAAGAACATCCACAGTGCGATCAGATAATCCTCTCCCCAGGTATGGCCTTCTTAGAATCTGCAAATTAACAGATCGATACGATCATATAAAGGGTGTTGATCACCAGTTACAGGGTGCACCAGTAGGTTTCGATGTTTGGGAACAGTCATAAGTGGCTGTATGTTTAACTGTAACACGAGAGGGAACCATGGCTGAGTAGGCTAGTCGGGCACCACCAATACTCCTGAGGCAGAGTCCTGTTTAATTTTTTGCAGACACCGACTGATGGGCAAAAAGGAGGAAATGCATACACAAACATTCCACCCCAATGCAGCAAGAATGCATCTACCGCTGCTGCTCCAGGATCTGGTTCCCATGAAACATATTTAGGCAACCGGTGGTTTAGTCTGGATGTAAACAAATCAATATCTGCAATCCCATACTGAGCAACAACATTGTTAAATATGTCATGATTCAACATCCATTCTGTGTTGTCATTGAATTTGCGAGACTTTGTGTCTGCCACGATGTTGAATTTACCTGGTAGGTAAATAGCTGAAAACCAAATGTCTCTGGTAATACACCAGTCCCAAATCAGATTTACCAATCTATCACAAGATTCCAATTTGATTCCACCCATATGATTAACATACGCCACTGCTGTAGTGTTGTCAATCTGAACTTGAACATGCAGGTGACATTTAGTAGAACAATAAGCTTTAAGCCCATAAAATGTTCCCAAAAGCTCTAAATAATTAATCCCTCGTGTTTGCAGAAGAGGTGCCTCATGCATATTCCATCTGTCTCCACAGCTGGAAATAGTATCAGTAGTGCCCCAACCTAGCGCACTGACATCAGTCTGCAAGACAATGGAAGGTGGTTCAACCAGAATTTGCGGTTCAACCAGCTGCGGCCAGGAAGCCATGGCCGCAGCTGACAATTCCATGGGCCTGTCATAACGACCTGAATGCATCGTTAGTGCCTGTTCCTTTGCTCGTTGTAATCTCATTGGTAACCCCAATGCAGAGGTCCAAACTGTACAGCTGGAAATAAAGCCACTAATTTGCCAATCAAGCTGGCCACCTGTCTAATTGAAGGTCATTGTGCTTCAATGAGCTTAATACAGCCTTCAATTAGCTGCAGCCTTTTGTCCCTGGGCAGTCACTGACATGTGATCTGAGTTAACAGTGAATCCCAAATAATCAATACCTCTGACTGGTGTTAATTTGGACTTATCTGGATGAATGATAAACCCCAATTTCTCAAAAGTGAGCTTAACAGCTGAAATGGATGATTCAGCTGTGTCCCAAGTCTTACCTACAATAAACATATCATCCAAATAGGACATTACAATATGACCCTGAGCTCGAAGTAGCCCCAGTACTGGTTTTAACAATTTGGTGAACAAATCTAGGAGCTGAGGTTAATCCATTAGGCAGTGCTTTGAATTGCCATAATTGACTAATCTAGCTAAATTTCAAATATCTCCTAACATCGCAGTGAACAGATACTGAGTAAAATGCATCTTTAAGGTCGATGCTTGCCATATAACATTGTCTGGAAAGCGGGTGTTTAGCAGTAGTAAAGGTTTCCATTTTGAAATGTTTATACTGTACAAAGGAGTTAAGGCTCGTCAGGTTGAGGATGATTCTACATCCTCCATCCTTTTTTGACAGAGGAAAAATATTTGGCACAAATTGGTGGAGTTGGCGAACCGACTTCTCAATTACTGCTTTTTTGCATAATTTTTCCAGTTCTGCCTGTATCTCCATATTCTCTTTCTGTGAGAAAATGAATGTCCGGCTTGGAACATGCTGAGTGGGTGGACTCAAATTGGGATAGAATTCAATTCGAAAACCATTTATACTGCACAGTATAAATGGATCTGATGTTATCTCATACCATTCTTTTAGGAACCAGTTTAATCTCCCCCCAACTTGTCGGTGTTTTTCACTTAACATGTTCCTATCAGGACCAGACCCACCTACCTCCATGGTTACCGGTGGAATTTGTTGCCCCCGATTTCTGGTGGGAAAATTCATGTTTACTCGCGCTCCAGTAGCAGTGCACCAGCTGCGCACATTCGTAAATGCCCGCCTGGTCCCTTGACTGGCCCCGGTCTCTGCGGCCCGTTGGTAGGGGTGCTGCCGCCGAACCGTTCTGCTGGTCATTGGTGCTTTAATTAACCCCACCGTCTTTGCCTCATCGTCGAGCTCCTTCACTCGCTTAGCGAGGTCGTCCCCAAATAACAAATTTGGCAGTTGAATATTGCTGGGCTTGCAGAGCGCCGCAAATTTAGGGTGTATCGTAGGACGTATTGCACTTTTGCGCAAACAGTTAATTTCGAAGTGGGCACTGCACAGAAGGGCTAAGGCATCCTGCTGTGATACAGACGGCCCCTCGACCACAGATCTGACGAATGCAGTAATGCCTGCAGCGAGCAACTTCAGCACCCACTGGAGCTTCATTTCTTGTGCCCGAATGGCCCCATATCACATGAATAACCGCCGGTACTTTCAGTAGTTGGCAATTAACCAGGGTTTCATATTTTTTCGCCATATCGTCCATGGTCAGCTCTTGCAGCTGATGGGAGAGCAAATAATCTATAGTTGTTGCCAACTCCTCATCCAACGGCTCCCCAGCCTCTCTGGGGATGGCAAATCTTGCTGCCAGACATGGCATTACGGGCTCATGCCCTTCACCCCGTGGGTTCTGCTCTCCCACAGATTCGGCGTCAGAATAACCCTGACCCGTCAAGCTCTCCTCCTCCAAGAGGGAGCGATTGAGCAGCCCTATTCCAGGCACTGCTGGCGCGGGCCCTCCTGTAGACTGGCGCGGATACCACCCCTCCTCCGGGTGTGCATCCTGATGGAGCATCCTCTCCATCAGGAGCTCTACTTTAGATAACCGTGTAAGAACGGTATCCTTTTCCGGAGGGGAGCCCTCCTGGCCCGACTCATCGGAGTCAATGGGCTGTGCAAACTTTCTAATAGCATTACGCCCCAACGGCATGGGGACGGTGCTCAAAGGCAACGAGTCTGCAGTCGCTGGCCTCCCTGCCACTGACGGACTAGGTCAACTGAGCGGGCGCCGCTACCCGCACTCCCGCGGTCTGTCATTGTCTTACTAGCGGCGCACCTCGCCTTCACCTTTGACGCTTTCTGCATGGTATAAACTTGTATCTGAAGAACAAGCCTCACTGTAACAAACAAGAAAGCGACCTCCAACCAAGCTATCACTTACCTTGGGGTTTTTAAACTTACCTCCTAACTGGTTGCTGTGCCAGTGTGTCTGACGTTATTGACGCGTATGCGGCCTGACAGGGTCTTTTTCACGTAGTCCCTCACGTGACTCCGAAGTAAAATCTGTATGGGTAGAACTGCGAAATAGCCAAGGGCAGAAAACGCTTGTTGGAGTTGAATACAGACCACCAAGCAGGAGTCAGGAGGTTGGGGATAGCATCAAGCAGGAAATTAGGGATGCGTGTAGCAAAGGTACAACAGTTATCATGGGTGCCTTTAATCAACATAGATTGGGCCAACCAACTTGGTAGTTCATTGGACAAAGTCAGCATGGATTTACGAAAGGTAAATCATGTTTGACGAATCTTGTGGAATTTTTTTTTTTTGTTTTTGTTTTTTTGTTGAATATTTTTTATTAGAAGTATAAGTACAGGTATATGTACAAGTATAAGTACATATAAAAACAACGTTCTTGATAAAGAGTCTCGACCCGAAACGTCGCCTATCTCCTTCGCTCCTTAGATGCTGCTGCACCCGCTGAGTTTCTCCAGCTTTTTGTGTAACCCTAAGTTCTTGATAAAGAGATAGATAATAATTACCATGTTTTCTTATATATACTTCTAAACATTTTATTGTAGTTTTTTTATATAGTGAAAAGTAGGAAAGTGTGAAAAATGATTAACATAAAGATAGTTATAAAATAACCAAAAGAAAAAAGTAAATAAAATGACAGTGGTATATTATACAAACAGTATTTATATAATGATATATCCGTGATCAATAATGTATTATTCTTCGTCTAATCCTTCATTCAGGTCTCGATCAGGTCCACAAACCGAGTCATATTGATCCCTTAAGATATTCAAGGAATGGAGACCAAATCACATTAAATTGGTCTAACTTGCCTAAAAGTGCAAGTCTTATTCTTTCCAAGTGTAAAGTCTCCGCCATTCCTGAAATCCACAATTTGATTGTAGGGGGTATGGGGCCTTTCCAAAATTGTAAAATTAATTTTTTACCAATTATTAAACTATAATCTATGAAAGTTCTTTGTGCTGTTGTGAGTAATTGATCCCTTTCTAATATTCCCAATATTATTAATTTTGGGTCTGGAACTAGATTCTTATTTACAACATTCGAGATTACCTTAAATATTTCCAACCACAAATTTGTAATTTTTATACAAGTTGTAAAAGAATGTGTTAAATTAGCTTCTGGGTATTGGCATTTGTCACATATAGGAGATACATTAGAAAATATTCTATGTAATTTAGATTTTGAAAAATGCAATCTATGTAAAACTTTGAATTGTATCAGAGAGTGTCTAGAATTTAATAAACAATTATGTATATATCGTAAACTTTCATCCCAGATATCAGATTCAATTGTTTCACCTATTTCATTTTCCCATAGTTGTCTGTACTTTTCCGTATTGGGTATATCATTTTCTAATAAAATATTATAAATGTATGATATTAATTTTTCCGTGTTTGGGTGTTTATTTAAGCATTCATCTAGAATTCCCGTCTTTCTCTTTTTATATTCCTGTGCAGTTGTTTTAATGTAGTCAGTTATTTGTAGATATCTGAAGTAATGTTTAGAGTGTAGTCCATATATTTCCTGTATTTCTTTAAATGAAAGATACAGATTGTCCCTGTAAAGGTCACTGATCTTATTAATTCCTTGATTTTTCCATTGTAAGAATCCTAAATTTTCCAGGGATGGTTTAAAACTTACATTATTAACAATGGGAAGAACTAATGGGATATCTTCTAGTTTTAATGTTCTTTTTAACTGTCTCCAAATATTAATTTGCATAAATATTTTTTGTTTATTCTATGGCTCCTATAGTCCCAAACAAAATTAGTGACTATAGAGTCAACCTTTTTTAAAAAATTCTTAGAAAGATATATCGGGATCATTTGAAATAAATATAATAATTGTGGGAGAAAAATCATTTTTATCGCATTAATTCTACCTATCATTGAGATAGGTAGAGTTCTCCAATATAGAATATTCTTAGATAATTTATTTAGTATAGGTAAAAAATTATATTTAAATAAAGAATCATATTTTTTTGTAATGTGAATTCCTAAGTACTTAATCTGTTCATTAACAATCTTAAAATGAAATTGTTTTAATATAGTTAAATTATCTTGTGTTAATGGCATAAGTTCACTTTTATTCCAATTGATTCTATATCCAGAAAACGAGCCGAATTGAGTTATTAAATTCAATAAATTAGGTATGCTAATTTCAGGTTTTTTAATATAAAAATACGTCATCTGCATATAGAGAAATTTTATTTCTTGTTTCGTTAGTTTCATATCCAAAAATTTCGGGGTGTAATCTTACCCGAGTGGCTAATGGTTCTATAGCCAACGCAAATAATAATGGTGATAGGGGACAACCTTGTCTACATCCTCGAAATAAATTAAATTTGGTGGATATCATTTGGTTAGTTAAGATTCTAGCAGTTGGATTAGTATATAGTAATTTGATCCATTTTATAAACTTGTCTCCCAAATTTAACTTTTCCATAACCGCAAACAAATATGGCCATTCAACTTGGTCAAAAGCTTTCTCTGCATCTAACGATATTATTACTAAGTCTTTATTATAACTCCTTTTCGAGTATATAATATTAAACAATCGTCTCAAGTTATATGATGAGTATCGGTTAGGTATAAATCCTGTTTGATCTGGGTGTATTATTTTATTAATCACTACACTTAATCTTTTAGCTAATATTTTAGTTAATATCTTTTGATCCGTATTTAAGAGAGCAATAGCTCTATATGATCCCGGATCATCTAGGTCTTTATCCATTTTTGGTATGAGTGTTACAATGGATTCGTTTAGTGTTTCTGGTAAACTCTGTTGCGCATATATATATTCGTATCTTCAAATAAGGTGTTATCAAATCCTTGTATGATTTATAAAATTCCGAACCAATACCATCTGGCCCTGGAGTTTTCCCGTTTTTTAATGATATAATAGAATCCTCAATTTCTTTAACTGTTATCTCAGCATTTAATAGTTTTGTATCATCTACATCCAATCCTATTAGATTACAGTCATTTAAGAATGTATTAATTCCTATCTGATTTTCAGTCATTTTGGATGAATATAAATCTTTATAATATTTTAAAAATCTCTCATTAATATCGTTATTTTGTGTTAAGAATTCACCATTTTCTGATTTCATCCGATGTATTATTTTTTCTCCCTCTATTTTTCGTAATTGGCGAACAGGTAATTTTTGTGGTTTGTCCCCAAATTCAAATTGTATTTGTTTTGTGTATTGATATAATTTAACCACTTGGTCAGCATATACCTTATTTAATTTATATTTTAATGCAGTAATTTTATTATGTGTTATCATTGTAGGGTTGAGAGCATTTTCTATATCTAATTGTTTTATCTCCGTTTCCAGAATATTTTGTTCCTTCCGCTTTTCTTTGTTATAAAATGCTTGTGAAGATATCATAATTCCACGAGTAAAAGCCTTAAAAGTTTCCCATAGTAGGGATGGAGATATTTCTGGTTTATCGTTTATTTCAAAAAAAGTCTTAATCTGCTTTATAATATATTCATTAGTTAATTTATCCTTCAAAATTTGTGGATTAAGTCTCCATTGTCCTCGTATTTTCATGTTATCATTAAATTTAATATTAAATGTTAATGGAGCGTGATCTGAAATAATGATACTGTGGTATTTAGAGTTATAGATGTATGGAATAAGCTTTATATCTACATGGAAATAGTCAATTCTAGAATATGTTTTATGTACCGAGGAGTAAAATGAATAATCTCGTCCTGTTGGGTGTTCCATTCTCCAAACATCTCTAACTTTACTAGTATCAATGTATGCATTTATTAAATCACTGGAGTGTGATTTAAATTTCCTCTGTCCTGACGATCTATCTAAATAAGGATCTAAAGTACAATTTAAATCTCCTCCAATTATTAAATTATGTTGTGCATGATCAGGAATTGTATTAAATATTTTCTTTAAAAAAATTGGACTGTCAAAATTTGGGCCATATATATTGGCTAATATTACTTTTTGAGCATATAATTCTCCCGTTACAATAATAAATCTTCCATCTTTATCAATTATAGTTGATGTATGCTTGAATAAAGTACCTTTACGTATCAGTATTGCTACGCCTCTAGATTTATGAGTAAAAGAGGAATGATATATTTTGTCAATCCATTTAGCCTTTAATCTATGCTCGGCATCTTTTTTTAGATGTGTCTCTTGAAGAAACATAACATCAATTTTAAGTGCTTGCCAATGTGCCAATACTTTGCCCCTTTTAATAGGTTCATTAAGACCTTTAACATTCCAACTGCCAAAGATTAGTCCCTCATTCCCCCAATTCTTTTTTAAGTCCTGCATTTTATTTAAGGTGGTCTATAATGGTTCACATGTCTCAGCTCGACATACCCGACCTTACTCCCGAACTCCGGATGGACGAGTTTCAAGATTTTCAAATATCTCGCACGGATATATCTTTTCTGATTACGAGTCCACTGTGATGTAAAAAAATAAAAACATGAAGTAATATAAAAAAACAGAAGATAGAAAAAAGGGTTAGTAAATAGTGAAAAGTAAGGAAAAACTACAGCTATAGTAGGTGCAGTTAGTGAAAGCCATACTAGCATGGCTAGCCATCTACAGACTTCCAGTGTAGATGATGTTAACTCGCCAGCTCCATAACTCCTTAAAGTTATTGTCTTACAAAAGGTATTTTAACGGGAATATATAATTCTAAAATGTTTCATCAATCCTATAACATATTTAAATGCAAAGATCAAGGAAATCTTAACTATTATTGGTATAATCAAATGTATGATCTTAGGAAATATATTTACTAATTACTATTTATTTTAATTTTATGTAGATTAGTATTAATTATTGATGAGTAAAGTATATGTATGTGGGAAGTAATAAGAAAATTACTTATACCTAAGCCTTAGTGATTAGTATTTATTATTGTTTTAGTTAGTAACAGTACTACCGGTTAGGTTTTAGTATATTAGTATTTTATTATGTATTAATTATTTCTATTAGTATTGTTATTATTCTAATTAATAATATCCATAAGAGAAAGTCCAGTCCACTCTTTGATGTAGGGACCCAGTCCACTCATTTCTTCATCTTTCTTGATTGTAGCCAGTCTATAACCAGTCCATATTCTGGTAATCCTTTAAACCAAATGCAAATATACAGTTATTCATTAATATAGTTCAAAAGTGAAATATTATTCAGTCTTCTTCTTGATTCTTAATCCTCTGCGCAAAGTCCAGTGCATTCTGTGGGTTCTTGAAGAAATGATCTTGATTGTCATGGGTCACCCTCAAGGTAGCGGGGTATCTCAGAGTATACCTTACATCCTTCAATTCTCTCAGAATTCTTTTAGTCTCCCTGAATGCGTTTCGTTTCTTGGCAACTTCAGCAGGATAATCTCGGTAAATACTGATTCGTGCTCCATCAAAAGTAAGATTTTTACTTCTTACAATCTTACCCATCATTTCTTCCAGTTCGTAATCATTCTGTACTTTTAATATGATTTGTCTTGGCGGAGCACCAGGTCCTGTAAAACGCCACTTCACTCTATGTGCACGAGCCAGTAAGGGTTTCTGATCCAAGGCTAAAACTTGTTGCAGTAAATCTGCTGTAAATCCTCTTGAGTTATTCCATTCCATGCCTTCCGGAATACCCACAATCCTAAGATTCGACCTTCTTTGGTAGCCTTCCAACTCCGTGCATTTTTCTGTTATCTTGTCCAGAAGTTCAGATAAGCGTTGTATATCTCTGTCTGAGTTCCGAGCCGATGCTTCGGCTAAGTCTTTAATAGTGCTTATATCTGTCGAATGTAGATTTAATGCTTCTTCCACTTCAGACAGCTTGTCCTTCACCGGGGTTTCGATTTTAATTTTCATCTGTTTGTTCTGCTCTTTTAATTTGTCCGCAATCTCTTTTTTCAGTGCTTGAGCAGATTCAGTGATTTCAGTCTTCAAGTCTTTTATTTCAGTTTTCAAATCTTTCACTTCTTCATTCATTTTTTCAACTTCCTCCTTAATATTCAACTTTTTCATATCTTTCTTTAAATTCAATATTTCAGTTTTGATACTTGCCATCTCTTTTTCAATAAGAGTTTTCAATCCTTCCATCTCCAGTTTCGTTTTAAATTCTTCAGCTCCAGAAGGTTTTTTTTCTGCAATGTCTTCCTGGGATCGGGTTCTACCCGAGACCGAGGCTTCAGAACGGCCTACCAGATCCCGAGTGGTCGGTAGCCGGGTTTTCAGTTTTTCTTCTGGGGTCCCTTGCATGTCGCAGGGCTGATAACGTCATTCACCAATTCAGTACTAATCAGTACTGAGATTTCAGACGGCAAGTAAGTCTTTTTTCAGCATTTTTTACCTCCGTTTTCTTCAACCTTCTTATGGAGCTGGCTGGCAGGGCGTCTTCACCTCATGATGGCGCCACCGGAAGTTCCCCCTTAACTCAGCAGGATAGTCCTGGAGAGAAGGAATGGGTGACGTTTTGGGTCGAGACCCTTCTTCAGAGAAGGGGAGAGAGAGCCGAGACAAGACAAAAGACAAGAGGCATTCATTGTCACATGCACCAATTGGTACAGTGACATTTGTGGTCACCATACAGCCAAAATCCCAGAATACAAAAAGAACACAGAACTTCAACACAAACATCCCCTACTGCGGAATCAACGTTTCCCACTGTGAGGGAAGGCACCAAAGTTCAGTCATCTTCCTCAGTTGTTCCCCCGTGGACGGGGCAACCCGAGCCCACCGCTGCCGCCGCTACGGGCAGCCCGATACTCACACCCGCTCGCCGGTATGATGGAACTCCGATGTCGGAACGGGAGAACATCCTCCGCGGCGGGCCCTCCGAATCGGCCCCTGCCCACCGGAGACTGCGGCTACCGAAGTCCACAGGCCGAGCTGGGCGGAGATTCGCGCTGGCGGCCTTCAGCAAAAGGCCCCAGGACTCTGGGATGTTGGTCAGCGCCGCCCGCGGCTGGAAGCTCCACAAACCCACAGCTCCGCGATGTTGAAGCTGCAGGCCCAACAATCCGGTGCTTCAGACACACCGGCGATCCAGGTAACGCATCGCCCGCTCCACGATGCATCCGGTGCTGCGCCGCTGATGAAGCCCTGGTCCGGTCCGCGGCAGGAAAGGCCACGCCAATCCAGTTGGGGGGGGCGATGACGCGACTCGGAGAATAGTCGCATCCTCGCCAGGAGGTGATTGGGAAACGGTTTCCTCCTTACCCTACCCCACGTAGAAATATGTAATTATCAAGAAAGCACATCAGCGCCTCTACTTCCTGAGAAGATTACGGAGAGTTGGTCTGTCAAGGAGGACTCTCTCTAACTTCTAGATTAAGGGTTTGGACACGCTAGAGGCAGGAAACATGTTCCCAATGTTGGGAGTGTCCAGAACACTCCCACAGTTTAAGAATAAGTGGTAAGCCATTTAGAACGGAGATGAGGATAAACTTCTTCACGCATAGAGTTGTGAATCTGTGGAATTTTCTGCCTCAGAAGGCAGTGGAGGCCAATTCTCTGGAGGCTTTCAAGGGAGAGTTAGACAGAGCTCTTAAAGATAGCGGGGTCAAAAGATATGGGGAGAAGGCAGGAATGGGTTTCTGAATGTGGATGATCAGCCATGATCACAGAATGGTGGTGCTGGCTCGAAGGGCCGACTGGCCTACTCATGCACCTATTGTCTGTTGTCTTTTGTCTATTGTCTATAACCAGTTCTCTATCCATGTCAACACCCTACCCACAATACCTTGTGCTTTAATTTTGCACACTAATCTCTTGTGTAGGACCGTGTCAATATTATAGACATGAATATATATTATATTAATACATATTATATATATATATATTTGTGTTAATATTACATAAAATTATATAAATACCATGTATAAATATTAATATATTACTATTTTATTAATATTTATATATGATATTTATATAATTTTATTTAATATTAACACATATTATATGTATTAATATATATTACTATCTTCTATGTTGATTGTCACCTTGTCGTGGTGTAGAAGCTTGTGTGGTCCTGAGATCCTGAGAGCGATGCCGTCTGGAGCTGTGCTCCTGGCAGGGCCACCTCTGACAAAGAGCAATCCAACCAAGACCTCAACGGTGGACTACATCACCTGACAGGTGGACAAAAAATGCTGGTAAACTCAGCGGGTGAGGCTGCTTCCATGGAGAGAAGGAATTGGCAACGTTTTGGGTCGAGACCCTTCTCCAGACTGATGTCTGGGGGGGGGGGGGGGGGGGAGAAGAAAGTAGGCGGGGACAGTAGGACTTGTGGGAGAACTGGGAAGGGGGGGGGAGGAGGGAGAAAGCAAGAGCTTTATAACAAGAGAAATCGAATATAGGAGCAAAGAGGTCCTGCAGAGCTAGTGAGACCACACCTGGAGTATTGTGCAGTTTTGGTCCCTTAATTTGAGAAAGGACATTCCTGCTATTGAGGGAGTGCAGTGTAGGTTTACAAGGTTAATTCCCGGGATGGCGGGACTGTCATATTCTGAGAAAATGGAGCAGCTGGGCTTGTACACTCTGGAGTTTAGAAGGAAGAGAGGGGATCTCATTGAGACATATAAGATTGTTAAGGGTTTGGACACGCATGTTCCCGATAATGGGGGAGTCCAGAACCAGGGGCCACAGTTTAAGAATAAGGAGTAAGCCATTTAGAACGGAGACGAGGGAACACTTTTTCTCACAGAAAGTGGTGAGTCTGTGGAATTCTCTACCTCAGAGGGCGGTGGAGGCGGGTTCTCTGGGTGCTTTCAAGAGAGAGCTAGATAGGGCTCTTAAAGATAGCGGAGTCAGTGTGTTAAACTGAGTTCTTGTTAAATTAGTTAATAATCCGTCATTTAAACCATCCATTATTGATAAATCACTTACACATTGGGAAAGAATAGGAATTAAAATGTATGAAACTGGAAATCATTCCAACAACTACAACTTAAATACAATCTGAGAAGTAATCAATATTTTAATTATTTTCAAATCCGTGATTATTTGAAAAGATATACACAAGAATACCAAAATTTGACTACTGACCTATTAGATGAAGCTATGAATAGAAAGGCGGACTCAACTAACTTAATATCATACTTGTATAATGTTATCCTAAATATAGAAATACCATCATCCGATAGAATTAGAAGAGATTGGGAACAAGAACTTTCTATAAAAACCTCGAATTGGGATAAACACTTACTATATGTGCATAAATGCTCGATCAATGTAAGACATATTCTAATTCAATTTAAAATCCTACACAGATTATATTATTCGAAAACTAAAATGTAAACTCTTTCCAAATGTTTCCCCACCTTCTGATAAATGTCTATCTCAAAATGCAACTATAGCACATTCCTTTGTTTTTTGCATAAAAATCCAAAATTTTTGGAATGAAATCTTTGAAATGTTTACAAAATTATTTAAAATAAAATTGAAACCAAACGCAGAATTTATTATTTTTGGAACAATGGAAGTCGGCTTTGAGCTGACTTCATTCCAAAAGAGTTTCCTTAATTATGGCTTAATAATGGCAAAAAAACTCAAATTTTGGAAAAATGCACCCACACCAACGGTAAAAATGTGGATTTCAAGTATGTCCGAAATATTACACCTCAAAGAGATGAGATTCGTCCCAGCAGGCAAATCAGACCAATTCTTAAAGATTTGGTCTCCATTTATCGACTTATTACAAGCATAGGGTGCAAAATAGCTCTGGAAATAAACGGTTTCAGGACCTGGTGAGGGGTGTGTAAAGATATGAAGTAGGCACATCCCTTTTATCTTATCTTATTTTCTTATATTTTCCTTTTTCTATTTTTCTTTTTCTTTTTTTCTTTTTTTATTCTTTCTCGCGTTCTACGTCTTTACGGGCTCTTTCTTTTCACTTTCTCACGTACTCACCATCTTAACTAACTTTCTCTATTTCTCTTTTTCTTCCTTCTGTTACTTTCCTATTACTAAAGTTTAAAACAAGAAGTGATACATGAAATGTATTATGTTATTTTTGGCTTATACTACTGTACTGTACATTACTTCTAATAAAAAGAAAAGAGAAAACAAAACTGAGTTATTTTATCAATCTAAAGTCAACTTGACTCAAACACTTGTAGCTGTTGAAATCGATTCTTTATTCAGCTGAGACTAGTCTCTGAACCTTCCAACACAGAGCTGATGCTCTGGGGCGGGTCCAGAGAATAGTAACTTTGATACAAACTCATGTCATGTATATAGGTTTTAGACATTTCAGATACAGAGGGTATGACAAGCTAGTAACCAATCATCTGAGGCCTTCTGGTGATTTACAACATCAGTCACATGATTTCCCTTCTCTGGCCTCACAACCTTCGTTTGCCTGTGGTATAACTTTGCTTTAGAATTATTTTATTTCAACACAGCAAAACCCCAGTAGGCTCAATTATCAAAGACCACTCCTCAAAATATAAGATACATATGTAATACAATGATCACACAAGTCATACACACTTCCCATACCAAGAAGAAAGATATTTCTATAAATCTAAGCAAATTATATAAGTCTAATGTTTACATTCCTACTAAGACAATACATTTCATAATTTGTTTCACTACGATTTTACTATTACATATGTATTTAAAACATTAATTATATAAGTTTGCTGAATTACAGTTTCTAAGTTCAAAACACACATCTCCCAACCAAGCATACATGGGTCGTAAATCTGTCATCTTAGTTAATAAGTGTTTGGTGCCAGGATACAACTTCAAACCATTACATCAGAGTTACATCTGCTTCTTCGACTTTCTATAATTGATGGATGAACTTTATGGACCTGCGGTTATGAACCACTCACTGAGAAAAAGGCGGAATAACGGACATAGAATTGTAGTATTATATTGTTTACTAATTAATTAATAAATACTAATTTGTAATTATTAATTACTAATCACTAATCACTAATTAGTTTGATTTCCCTTACTCCCCTTATATAGTATTACTAATTATGATACTAATTATAGTTGAAATTAACAACTAAAAATTAGTAATATGAATAATAGAAAAAGTTATTAAGAACATAAAGTTAGCACCCCCACCCCAATATATACAGTATTCCAAATAAGAGCTGGAATATTCAACATCTTTTTTTTTTAGAAAACGGAAGTCGCTAGATTAGTAGCCATGTTAGTGTGGCTTTCACCTGTGCACACTACACATTATAAAAGTGTAGTCTCTTTTTTTTCTGATCACCATTTTTTCACCCTTTACTTTTTTTATATTTACATTCGTTATTATTTTTTGTATAACACATACTTGATTTTATATTATATATTATATAATCATGACTTCTATCTATATTATATAATCAGATTAAATGGATATGGTTTAATGGAATTGGAAATTCGCATCGGATTGAAGTTGGGGTGTAATGTCGGGCTGGAGGAGTCAAGAAGGCTACTCCAAAAAAAGCCACCCTAACAATAAAATGCAAGATATAGAATGTAAGGAGTGGGGGTGATGGAATCACCTTCTGCAGTTGGAATGTTAAAGGAATCAATGAACCAACTAAAAGGGGAAAGGTATTAGCTCAGCTGAATAGATTGAAATCTGGAGTTACGTTTCTTCAAGAGACACATCTTAAAAAAGATGCTCAATATAGATTAACAGCTAAATGGATTTCAAAAGTATATCATTCTTCGTTTATACACAAATCTAGAGGAGTTGCAATAATTATTCGCAAGGGTATACCTTTTAAACTTAATTCGATAATAGAGGATAAGGAGGGTAGATATTTAATAATTACAGGGGAATTACATTCAAAAAAAGTAATTCTTATGAATATATATGCACCTAATTTTGATAATCCACTATTTTTTAAGAAAATATTTAATAGTATTCCTATATCCACCCAATATAATTTAATAATCGGAGGTGATTTAAATTGTACTTTAGATAATTATTTGGATAGATCTTCTACGAAAAGTAAGGCTCTTTCTAAATCAAGTAAGCTTATAAATTCTTTTATTAATACATCGAATGTTAAAGATATTTGGAGATTGGATAATCCAACCGGACGGGAATATTCATTTTTCTCGCCGGTATTCGGAACTTATTCGAGGATAGATTATTTCTTAGTTGACTCAAAATTACTCCCCTTTACGTATGATGCAAAGTATCATAATATTATTATCTCAGATCATGCCCCGTTAACATTTAAGATAAAATTAAAAGATATAGTTAATAAAACTAACATTTGGAGATTCAACACACAGATATTAAAGGATAAAGACTGCTGTAATTATGTGGAGAAACAGATTAAATTATTTTTTGAAACTAACGATAAACCTGAGACTTCCCCATTATTATTATGGGACACATTTAAAGCATTTATGCGCGGTGCAATATCAGCACAAGCACATTTTAATAAAGAAAATCGAAAGATGGAGCAAAAGTTAGAAAAAGAGATAAAACAATTAGATAGTGAAAATATAATACATCCTTCTAAAGAGTTGAGTAATAAAATTGCAATATTAAAATATAGATTAAATAAAATTTACTCTGATCAAGTGATAAAACTTTATCAACAAACTAAACAAGTTCATTTTGAATTTGGTGATAAACCTCAAAAATTATTAGCACGACAACTCAGAAGATTAGACGATGAAAAAACTATACATAGTATTAGATCGGTACAGGGAAATACGTTGACTATACCAAGAGACATTAATGACACATTTTTACAATATTATCAAAATCTTTACTCATCTAAATTAACAGGGCAAATAGATGAAATGGAAACATTTCTAGAAAAATGTCATTTTAATAAGCTAGATTCTGAGAGTAGGCAATTGTTAAACGCTGAAATATCTGTAATAGATATTGAAGAATCAATTGGATCGTTAAAAAATGGTAAAACAGCGGGCCCCGATGGCCTGAGTGCAGAATTTTATAAAAAATTTCATGATCTACTTTCACCAAGATTACAAATAGTGTACAGACACACCTATGAGTTAGGAAAATTACCAGAGTCTTTAAATGAATCTACAATCACATTAATTCCTAAATTAGATAAGGATCTGGAAGATCCTGGATCATATCGAGCGATTGCCCTTTTAAATACTGATCAAAAAATATTAACTAAAGTACTTTCTTGGAGACTAAGTTTAGTGATTTCCAAAATAATACATTATGATCAAACAGGTTTTATTCCAAAACGTTACTCATCACATAATCTTAGACGCTTGTTTAATATTATCTACTCGAGAAGAAGAAGAGATATAGAATTAGCAGTTATATCGTTGGATGCTGAAAAAGCATTCGACCAGGTGGAATGGTCATATTTATTTAATATAATGGAAAAGTATCAACTGGGGGATGGATTTTGTAAATGGGTAAGAATATTATATTCTAACCCTACTGCAAGAATTTTAACCAATCAAATACTATCACCTAAATTTAGACTTTTTAGAGGATGCAGACAGGGATGTCCGTTATCCCCTTTATTATTTGCCTTGGTGATAGAACCTCTGGCTGAAAGAATCAGATCAGAACCTGAAATATATGGGTATAATACTGACACAACAAATAATAAGATATCTTTATATGCAGACGATATTCTGATTTATATTACTAAGCCGGAATGTAGTATTCCCAAGTTATTCAATGTTATAAATGAATTTAGCGTATTTTCAGGATATAGGATTAATTGGAATAAAAGTGACATTATGCCTATAACTGGTATAAATGTAAATATATTACAAAAATACCCATTAAAAATAGTTACAGATAAATTTAAATATTTAGGAATCAATGTGTCTAAATCCTATAAATTCTTAATTAAAGCTAATTATTATCAATTATTAGAGAAACTTAAAAAAAACATTTCATATTGGAAAACACTCCCTATATCTATGATCGGTAGAATTAATGCTATAAAGATGATTTTTTTACCACAATTGTTATATTTATTTCAGGCAATTCCTTTTTTTCTCCCAAAATTTATTTTTTTTTAAATTGATAATATTGTTAATAGTTTTGTTTGGGATTACAAAAGTCATAGAATAAGTAAAAAACATTTATGTAAGTCTAAGATAAATGGAGGGCTAGCACTTCCAAATTTTCTATACTACTTTTGGGCACTTCAGATTAAGAATATGAATTTTTGGTGGGTAAATATGGATGATGAACCAATGTGGTTAAAAATGGAAAAGGAAGACTGTTTACCTTTCAATATAGAGTCGATTATTTTTGCACCAAAGGAAGTACAAAAAAAGACTTATAGGGACAACCCTATAATTCATAATAATAGGCGTATTTGGAAACAGATAGTTAAGACCTCATATCTGGATAATCTTTCTTTTAGGTTACCAATTAGGAATAACCCACTGTTTAAACCCTCAATCTTAGATGCGGGGTTTAGACTGTGGGGGGATTCAGGAATTAAAAGGATAGGACACCTTTATAGAAATGGAAAATTTTTATTATTTGAAGAGTTACAAGATATTTTTGGACTACCTTCACAACACCATTTTAGGTATTTACAAATTAGAGATTTTATTAAATGCAACACACAAGACTATAAAAATAAAGAATCAGGCTTATTAGATGAGCTGTTTAATTTACATCCAAATACGGATAAGCTTATAGCTTATATATACAATATTATTTTAGATAAAGAGAACCCAACAACTGAAACATATCGTCAAGCATGGGAAAATGAAATTGGATTACCTATAATAAAAGAAACTTGGGAAGAAAGCTTACAAAGAATACATTGGTGTTCTTTGAATGCCAGACACACATTGATACAATTTAAAGTTATATATAGATTACACTACTCGAAAACCAAATTAAAAAGCATCTTTCCTAGTCTCTCCTCTATTTGTGATAAATGTAAGAATCTTGAAGCAAATTTAATACATAGTTTTGTAACGTGCCCACGGTTGAATTATTATTGGATTGAAATTTTTAAAGTTATTTCGGAAGTTCTTAAGGTTGAACTCGACCCAGACCCAAAATTAATAATATTTGGAATTCCGGAGCCAAATTTGGTACTCACAGTAAATCAAAGAAATTTTTTTGATTACTGTTTAATAATAGGGAAAAAAATGATACTTAAATTTTGGAAGGGAACATTATCCCCAACAATTAAAATGTGGAAAGCAGAGATGTTGGAGACGTTGAATTTGGAAAGAATTAGATTTGTCCTTTTGGACAGGTATAATTCTTTTGAATCGATATGGTCTCCATATATACAGTATTTAGAGAAGTAGCTATTCTTGGAATCACGGCTCGACGGGCACCCTACGGAATCCGATGCGAATAACTTACTTACATTTGATATTATTGCGCATTTATTATAGATATTACTGTATGAAATAGTATTTCGTATAATGTATTTAGTTTTGTTTACATATATGTAATATTTTTGTTTTATAAATTTTCTTTTTTTTTATGGTTGAAGTATGTGGGAAATTTTTTTTTTTTTTTATTCCCTTTTTTTTTCTCTTTTTTTTTCTCTTTTATATATCTTTTTCTTTATTTCCAAAAAATAGAAGATATTAAGTATTGATATGTTATTTGTAGTAATATTGAATTAAGGTGTTAGTTTATAAAGTAAGCTATACATTGTAAACTGATTACTTCAAATAAAAAAATATTACAACAAGAGTTACATCTGCTTCTTCAACTTTCTATAAACATATCCATCAATCTAATTATCTTCTCCAAGCAACTACTCCCCTTCACATACATCCTATCCCTTATCATAATCTCATTATAATTTAACATAGCCAAGGCTAACTACAGGGTCTATTATCTCTCAGCCTTGAATTCTATCTCAAATTCAGCATAAACCTCACAGCTTAAGAATGTGCCCTATTTAGCTATCCATTCTCCAACACAATCATACCAAATACAATTTCCTGCAGCGATACAATTGCCTCAGAGCAATAAACTCAGCTAAGCAGGTTCAGATTAGACATTTCTATCTCTTGATTCATCTGTTCGGTGTATGTGTCTCTTTGTACTTTATTTCGTTAGGAAAACCTTAAGCTTTTCTTTTGCAAATTACCTAGCTTATATAAAAGTCATTATCTGAGCGGTTCTATTATATAATACTTCCTCATTCCCCACACTGGTCATTCCATGACCACTAATAGGATTCATCAGCATTGGCTTATTAGTTATCCAAGTTTATACCTAACCACGAGATGCTTTATAGCCCCCAAAACCTGGACCACGTAGGTCAGCACGCTGGCTTGTTGACACCAATGCTGTTCCCTGCTTCTCTACTGTGCTTCATACCCTAGCCCTTAGGGTGCTCAACTATTGTGGGTTCCATACCACGTGTCTATCTCCATTTTATTCATTCAAATACATTAATCTTCTAACAATTCTTTCTCAACCTGCACATTTACCATTCTTTCAACTACCTCATCGTTCAACATTGGAATGTCTTCTCCTCCTAGATGTTGCAATAATATCTTCTCACCAGTTTCCACATTACCCAAGGCTGTCATTAGTCTAGCAATAATACAGTTAACAAAAGCAATTCCCATGAACCAGCACAAACCCACTATTGCTGCATATATGGCCATACTAATGACCCAATTATAAAATCCCCCAAATCCCCAGTCTCCCCATTCAATACCCTCCTTCATCCCATCGAGCAGGGTAATAATGTCATTTTGATGTTCCTGGTTCTGTCCTGAATTCCCATCATACATCTGTCTTTCACAATAGCACATGTCCCTCCCTCATGGGCCAACAGATTGTATAAGGCATATCTATCCTGTAAAGAGAACAGAGCATTTCTGATAGTACACCGCATAAGTCTTGTCTTCACAACCCAGGTAAGAATGCCCATTATCACGAGGTAGTGGCAAACAGTTGGTGACAGTTTCGACCAGAACTGACTTCTCACCTTGACACCTTACTAACCGTTCAGCCCTCCCACACTCTGTAGACGCTGCAAATAGGCTACTAACTAATTTCATAGCAAGGTAACACACAATTTGTCCTTTACCAAATAGTTCATTATGGGTTAAAGAAGGAACTGCAGATGCTGGAGAATCGAGGGTTACACAAAAAGCTGGAGAAACTCAGCGGGTGCAGCAGCATCTAAGGAGCAAAGGAGATAGGCGACGTCTCGGGTCGAGACCCTTCTTCAGACTGGTCCGGGATCAGGGAAACGAGAGATATAGACGGTGATGTGGAGAGATAAAGAACAATGAATGAAAGATATGCAAAAAAGTATCGATGATAAAGGAAACAGGCCATTGTAAGCTGTTTGTAGTGTGAAAATGAGAAGCTAGTGCGACTTGGGTGGGGGAGAGATAGAGAGAGAAGGAATGCCAGGGCCTGAGGGCTGAGAGAGAGGTGGGAAGGGGAGGAGGCAGCCTGGGTTAACAGAATTGAGAAAATTCAATGTTTAAGCCCAGAGGATGCAGACTCCCCAAGCGGAATATGAGGTGCTGTTCCTCCAACTTGCGGTGTTGCTCACTCTGGCCGTGGAGGAGGCCCAGGACCGAGAGGTTGTATACGGAATGGGAGGGGGAGTTGAAGTGCTGAGCCACCGGGAGGTCGGGTTGGTTATTGCGGACCGAGCGGAGGTGTTCGGCGAAACGATCGCCAAGCCTCCGCTTGGTCTCACCCAAGTTCATTATGGGCTTGTACAAACATGTTAGATTCCGTTTCTTCCAATGCCCATTTTTACCATGTTTTTCTCATGTTCTTTCTCCTGTAAACAAGGGAAGACTTCTAATGCTTCTCGATAGCATAGTCCATCATACAAATGTTCCTTTGCCGAGTTATCTTCCAAAGAATACCGTCTGCAGAAAATGTCAAATTTGCACTCCTGAAACCAACAGGGTAATTCCCATTGGTGCCGGTTATCTAAGTCTACCTGCCAATCGGGCTGACGCAGTATCACATTGCAATAGTCAATCTTGGTGATGTTCCAGGATCCAAAGGCATCCAGGCCATTGCACTGTACCACTTCTCATTTGCAGAGGTGAAAGACTCTGCTTGTTTGTCCTGGGACACATCGTCAAATTTTTCCTTCATTTCCTTCCATCTGTAGTAGCATCAGGATGCATAGCAGGATGAATCGCCTCATTTTAAGTTATCTGGAATATGCAAAGGCTCACAAAAAGCTAATTTCTTACTTAATTAGCTTAAACAACTATTCACTCAATTTAAACGCCCTTCACTCAGTCAGTCCAGTAATCAGTAGCATATTCTTAACCATGTATTCAAAACTAAACATTAATATTCAAACCTAAACTTATGAGGATACAACTAAATTACAGTGGCTTGCAAAAGTACTCATACCCCTTGAACTTTGCCACATTTTGTCATGTTACAACCACAAACGTAAATGCATTTTATTGGGATTTCATGTGATAGACCAACACAGAGTGGTGCATAATTGTGAAGTGGAAGGAAAATCTGCAGAGTTTGCAGAAATTGCCTTTACGCTGACTGGTTAGCAGGCAACAAAAGCTTATCCCTGTACCTCGGTAAAGGTGACAATAAACTAAACTAAACTAATCTAGACTAAAGTCTGTTAATCGTGTACAGTCTGTGTATTCATGTACGGTCCATGATTCATGTATAGTCTATATTCCTGTATAGTCTGTTATACATGTATCGTCTGTTCTTTCACTGGATAGCATGCAAACTAACATCTTTACACAGTATCTCGTTTTTTTCCTGTATGGCTGTATGGTGACTTCATTTCACTGGGGCCAATTGGCACACGTGACAAATCAAATCTATCTCTATCCGGCAATAAACAAAACTAATTCTACCACACAGTTGTTCTCCAGTGCCACCTGCTGGCAACTCAATGAACAGTACTAACAACAGGTACCTAGATACACAAAAAGCTGGAGAAACTCAGCGGGTGCAGCAGCATCTAAGGAGTGAAGGAGATAGGCGACGTTTCGGGTCGAGACCCTTCTTCAGTCTGAAGAAGGGTCTCGACCCGAAACGTCGCCTATCTCCTTCACTCCTTAGATGCTGCTGCACCCGCTGAGTTTCTCCAGCTTTTTGTGTAACCCTCGATTCTCCAGCATCTGCAGTTCCTTCTTTAACAGGTACCTAGATACAGTGACATTTGTGTAGGAAGGAACTGCAGATGTTGGTTTACACTGAAGATAGACATAAAACCCTGATTCAAAATTAATAATATCAGGAATACTAGAACAAAATCAATTATTTACAACAAACCAAAGAACCTTTATCGATTATAGTTTAATAATTGGGAAAAAATTAATATTAACATTTTGGAAAGGCCCTATAACCCCCACAATTAAAATGTGGATTATGGAAATGTCGGAGACCCTACATTTGGAAAGATTAAGATATGTCTTAATGGACAAACAAGAACTATTTACTAGAATATGGTCCCTATTCATTGAGTATTTGAAGGGGCAAACTGGTTCGGCACGAGAACCTGACTGAAACCTGAATCACGGAATAGATGAAGAATTACATTTTATAACCCGCGGACATATCTCCAATGATGAATAATTAGCTGATTACTCCATTCTCCTTTAATTTTTTGGGGTTTTTTTCTTCCCCTCTCTATTATTTTCTATCTATATAAAAAAATAAAAAATATATATACAAGTACAACTTATACAATTGTTAATATAAACAATATTAATAATGTATGACTACAACAAACCAAATGCTTTTCATTATGTATTTACTTCTAATAAAAAAATTAAATAAAAAAAAAAAAAATCCAATGGGCACACGTGACAAATAAAATCCATATCTGTCCGGTACATGTGATGACAATAAACAAAACTAATTCTACCACACAGTTGTTCTCCAGTGCCACCTGCTGGCAACTCAATGAACAGTACTAACAACAGGTACCTAGATACAGTGACATTTGTGTAGGAAGGAACTGCAGATGTTGGTTTACACTGAAGATAGACATAAAATGCTGGAGTAACTCAACGGGACAGGCAGCAGCATCTCTGCAGAGAAGGAATGGTTTTGGTTCGAGACCCTTCTTCCTGCTTGACTAATCTTCTGGAATTTTTTGAGGATGTGATAAGTAAAATGGATGTAGGGGAGCCAGTGGATGTAGTGTATCCAGACTTTCAGAAAGCCTTTGATAAGGTCCCGCATGGGAGGCTGGTGACTAAAATTGGAGCACATGGTATTGGGGGTAGGGTGTTGACGTGGATAGAAAATTGGTTGGCAGAGTAGGAGTGAACGGGTCCTTTTCAGATCGCAGGCAGTGGCGAGTGGAGTGCCGCAAGGCTCGGTGTTGGGGCCGCAACTGTTTACCATATATATTAATGATTTGGAAGAGGGAAATAGGAGCAACACTAGCAAGTTTGCGGATGACACAAAGCTGGGTGGCAGTGTGAACTGTGAAGAGGATGTTAGGAGGTTGCAGGGTGACCTGGACAGGTTGAGTGAGTGGGCAGATGCGTGGCAGATGCAGTATAATATAGATAAATGTGAGGTTATCCACTTTGGTGGTAAAAACAAGGGGGCAGACTATTATCTCAATGGAGTTAGGTTAGGCAAGGGGGATGTGCAGAGAGACCTGGGCGTCCTTGTTCACCAGTCACTGAAAGTTGGCGTGCAGGTGCAACAGGCAGTGAAGACAGCTAATGGAATGTTGGCCTTCATAACAAGATGATTTCAGTATAGAAGTAAAGAGGTTCTTCTGCAGTTGTATAGGGCTCTGGTGAGACCACATCTGAAGTATTGTGTACAGTTTTGGTCTCCTAATTTGAGGAAGGACATGATTGAGGCAGTGCAGCGTAGGTTCACGAGATTCATCCCTGGGATGGCGGGACTGTCATATGAGGAAAGATTGAAAAGAGTAGGCTTGTATTCACTGGAGTTTAGAAGGATGAAGGGGATTCTTATAGAAACATATAAAATTATAAAAGGACTGGACAAACTAGATGCAGGAAAAATGGTAGGATGGGGACCCATAGTCCCGTTTATATCAACCGGTCAATGGTGGAGAGGGGCAAGAGAATCAAATTCCTGGGCGTGCAAGTTTCTGAAGATCGCTCCTGGTCCCAGAACACTGATGCAATTATAAAGAAAACTCAACAGCGCCTCTACTTCCTGAGAAGATTATGGAGAGTCGATCTGTCAAGGAGGACTCTCTCTAACTTCTACAGGTGCACAGTAGAGAGCTTGCTGACCGGTTGCATCGTGGCTTGGTTCGGCAAATTGAACGTACAGGAGCAGAAAAGACTGCAAAATGTTGTAAACACTGCCCAGTCCATCATCGGTTCTGACCTCCCTACCATTGAGGGGACCTATCGCAGTCTCTGCCTCAGAAAGGCTGGCAGCATCTTCAAGGACCCACACCATCCTGGCCACTCACTCATCTCCCTGCTATCTTCAGGTAGAAGGTGCAGGTAGCAATGTTACAAAATTTTGAGATTTTAAAAATCAAGTCTGCAATTTATCCCATCAGATAAAGCATAAAAAGAAGTTTAATTTGACAGTTATGGCCATTTGCATACTCGGAAATTAGCATCTTGTTCCCCATTGCCTTTCAATTGACTTAACTCAAAAGCTGTGATCTAGAACCTTTAAAAGCCCATAATTTTCTTAAAAATTAAGAGAATGCAATGAAACTTTCAGTTATTATAGATTGAAGCATTCTGAAACAAATATGAAACAATCTTACTTGGATGACCTGAAATTAAAGCATATAATTAATTAGTTATCTAATTGTAGCTAAATACAAAATTCAATGAGTAGATCTAAACATCTATCCATTTCTTAAGAAAAGATAAACTTTTTTAAAATTGCTTAAGTGTCCAAATAACATTCACACAATAATCCAGAATATAACATAATTTTTAAATCTCATTTTCATGAATTTCTGGGCCAAATGGAAGGAATTTAGAGTTTGATTCCTGTAAATTAATGGCCATTTAAATCAACTAGCGAGTGGGTTTTAGTGGAATGCGGTGGATTGGAACGTTGGGGTTAGCGGTGAAGTCGGGAGGAAAAATACTGTTTGTTCATACATTTTTTTGGATCCCATTTCGCAACATGAAAATGTTATTAAAGCCTCCCGAAAAACCAACTTTTAATATAAAAATAAACTGTGTACCTTTTTTTCTCCCCTACGCAAAATCCTTCCCGTTGTCGGCGCTCACGGCTTTTGAAGGTGATTTTTAAATTACTCTAGATAATAAATAATTTAGCGTAATTTAAAAATACCTTCATTCATGAAATGTCGGAGCGATTTTTCTTCCGCAACGAAATCGCCCGACATTGATCGATTTTCCCCGCCTGTGGAAAAACGGCACTTTAAGCCCACCCCCCTCTGAAAGGTGCCAAAGTCGCGCACAGGGTAGCGGCAGAACTGCAGCGCTGCTCAAGGTAAGTTTTGTAACATACCTAGTACAGGAGCCTGAAATCTGCAACATCCAGGTTCAGGAATAGCGACTTCGCCACTCAACTCAACTCAAACACAACTCTGATCATTAATAGCCCATTGCACTTTGTCTGTTTATTTATGAGTGTGTATATATCTATATATTCATTGGTATATGGTCACACTGATCTGTTCAGTATTCATTTATGCCTACAATATTCTGTTGTGTTGAAGCAAAGCAGGAATTTCATTGTCCTATCTGTGACACGTGACAATAAACTCTCTTGATTCTTGATTCTTCTTCTTGTTCCCAATGTTGGGCGAGTCCAAATCCAGGGGCCACGGTCTTAGAATAAAGGGGAGGCCATTTAAGACTGAGGTGAGAAAAAACTTCTTCACCCAGAGAGTTATGAATTTATGCAATTCCCTGCCACAGAGGGCAGTGGAGGCCAAGTCACTGGATGGATTTAAGAGAGAGTAAAGGGCCTGCCCCACCAGCATGCAACTCTATGCGATGAGCGCGACCTAACGTGGTCGCTTGAGCCGTCCGGCGTTGCGGGGCCAGTCCCACTTCGATCGCCGGAGACGTGCGGAATGTGTGCCGTTCGTCCCGACATCGCGCGGGGCTCCGAAAAACTGACCATGTTCAAAGATTCCGCGCGGCAACGGCTTGTCGGCTCGCAGTCGCCTCGACGCATTACACACCGTTTCGATGTCGTGCCTCCGTGACCCTCTCTGTAGGTGCCTCCGTGGCCCTCTATGTGTGCGGCTCCGTGGCCCTCTGTGTGTGTGCCTCTGTGCCCCTCTCTGTGTGCCCCGCTCTGTCCTGGCAAACTTACCTTGCGGACTTCGCTCCAAGTTCGCCTCACTTTGCACCGCGTTGCGCCACTCACCCGACCTCCGCGCGGCCCCTGCTCCCAGTTTGGTCGCGCTTGCCGCATGCAGGCGCATGCTGTTGGGAACAGCCCTGTACAGGGATCACCTGACCTCCGCGTGGCCCCCGCTTCTAGTTTGGTTGCGCTCACCGCATGGAATTGCATGCAGGTGGGACAGGCACTTTAGATAGAGCTGTAGGGGCTAGTGGAGCCAAGGGATATGGGGAGAAGGCAGGCAGGATCGAGCAGCCATGGTCACAATGAATGGCGGTGCTGGCTCGAAGGGCTGAATGGCCTCCTCCTGCACCTATTTTCGATGTTTCTACGTTTCTATGTTTCTGTGGAACGTTGGAAAATTATCACCAAATAACACGATTTCTGGAGCCACTTCCTTAATTTCGCTGGGATGCAGACCATCAGGCCCTGGGGATTTATCAGCCTTCTGTCCCATCGATCTACCCAACACAATTTCCTGCCTAATGTGAATTTCTTTCAGTTCCCCTGTCACCCTCGGTCCTCCGGCCAATAGTATATCTGGGAGATAGCTTGTGTCTTCCTTAGTGAAGACAGATCCAAAGTACCTGTTCAACATGTCTGCCATTTCCTTGATCCCCTTAATAAATTCCCCTGCTTCTGTCTTCAGTGGTCCAACTTTGGTCTTAACTAATTTTTTCCTCTTCACAAACCTAAAGAAGCTTTTACTATCCTCCTTTATATTCTTGGCTAGCTTACCTTCATGCCTCATCTTTTCTCCCCGTATTGTCTTTTTAGTTATCTTCTGTTGTTCTTTGAAAGTTTCCCAATCCTCTTGCTTCCCGCTCACCTTTGCTATGTTGTACTTCTTTTCTTTTATTTTATTTTATTAAAACTTATCATATTATGGTCACTACCTCCTGATGGCTACTTTACCTCAACAAGATGTCCCTTGTCACATCTGGTTCATAACACAACACAAAATCCATTTTTCTCACAGAGTGTGGTGAGTCTGTGGAATTCTCTGCCTCAGAGGGCAGTGGAGGCAGGTTCTCTGGATGCTTTCAAGGGAGAGCTGGATAGGGCTCTTAAAAATAGCGGAGTCAGGGGATAAGGGGATAAGGCAGGAACGGGGTACTGATTGCAGATAATCAGCCATGATCACATCGAAGGGCCAAATGGCCTACTCCTGCTACCTAATGTCGATTGTATGTTCTCATCCATATTATTGATGTAGATGACAAACAGTAACGGGCCCAGCACTGAACCCTGAGGCACACTACTAGTCACAGGCCACCATTCTGAGAAGCAACCTTCCACCATCATCCTCTGCTTCCTTCCATGGCATCAATTTGCTATCAACTCAGCTATCTCTCCTTGGATCCCATGAGATCTAACCTTCTAGAGCAGCCATCCATGCGGCACCTTGTCGAATGCCTTGCTAAAGTCCATGTACACAACATCTACAGCTCTGCCCTCATCAACCATTTTGCTCACATCTTCAAAAAAATCAATCAGATTTGTGAGACACGACCGTCCACGTACAAAACCATGCTGACTGTCCCTAATCAGCCCTTGTTCTTCCAAATGCCAGTATTTCCGATCCCTCAGAATACTCTCCAGTAACTTACCAACTACAGATGTTAAGCTCACCGGCCTATACTTCCCAGCATTTTCCCTGCTGCCCTTCTTGAAAAGATGCACAACATTTCCCACCCTCCAATCCTCTGGCACCTCTCCTGTATTTAAGGGGGACTTATAAATTTCAACCAGGGTCCCCGCAATATCCTCTCTAGTTTCCACACAATGTCCTCTGGTATATCTGATCATCCGCGAACTAGGCAACAAAGCCTTCCATCCCCATGTCCAAATCATTAATATACAACGTGAAGAGTAACGGCCCCAGCAACGACCCTTGCGGAACTCCACTAGTCACTGGCAGCCAGGCAGAAAAAGCCCCCTTTATTGCCACTCCTTGTCTTCTGCCATCCAGCCAACCTGCTATCCATGCTAGTATCTGCCCTTTGACACCATGGGTTCTCATCTTCCTCAGCAGCCGATCATACACCAATGTAGCAGGCACATACAGCTATAGATTTAGTTTAGTTTACAGATACAGCTTCGAAAAAGGCCCTTCGGCGCACCGCGACGATCAGCGATCACCCCGTACACTCATACTATCATAACCACACTTGGAACAATATACAATTTTATCAAAGGCAATTAACCTACAAACACACATGTCTTTGGAGTGTGGGAGGAAGCCAGAGCGCCTGGAGAAAACACACATTGTTCACGGGGAGAACGTACAAACTCCGTACAGGCAGCACCCGTAGTCAGGAATGAACCCGGGTCCGTGGAGCTGTGAGGCAGCAACTCTACCGCTGCACCACCGTGCCGCCCTGTGTCGTGTGTCTATCTTCAAACTCTCCCCTTGACATCTCTCTCTCTCCCCCTCAGGGAGACTTGCTCAGCAGCCATGTCCTGAACGGTATTCAAAGTTCCAGGGACAACTTTCCACGGCCCCAGCATCGACCCTTGCGGAACTATTTTTTTCCTCTTCACATACCTGATGAAGATTTATATTCTTGGTTAGCTTAGCTTCGTACTTCATCTTTTCTCTAATTTCTCCAAGTACCTCCTGGTACCACACACTTCAACTGCTGGGCGGCACGGTGGTGCAGCGGTAGAGTTGCTGCCTCACAGCGCCAGGGACCCGGGTTCCATCCTGACCACGGGTGCTGTCAGTATGGAGTTTGTACGTTCTCCCCGTGACGTGTGTAGGTTTTCTTCCAAGACCATTGGTTTCCTGCTACACTGCAAAGACGTATAGGTTTGAAGGTTAATTGGCTTGGTTCAAATATAAATTGTCCCTATTGTGTGTAGGAGAGTGTTAAGTGCCTGTCCCACTTATGTGTCCTTGGCACGCAAATTACGTGACCTCGTGGTCACGTTGAGGTGCACGGGCATCGTATGGCCACGTCCCACTGAGAAGCGCAGAGAGGTATGTAGTTGTGCGCGGTATCGCGCGGGGCTCCGGAATTTTTATAGCGAACAAAATCTTTGCGCGCTCAAAATGCGGTCCAAATCCGACCGGGAGTGTGTGGCGGGACGGTACAGAGGTCCCCTATTACCCCACGCCCAATACGCTCCGTACTTGCAGATGGTACAGAAGTGATCTCACTAACTCTGACTCATCTGACTTTGTTCATCACCGAGTTCATCGCTCCAGGCCTGTGCTGAGTTTGAGCGCTGTGCAAATTTCCCTGGAACTTTGAATACCGTTCAGGACATGGCTGGTGAGCAAGTCGCCCTGAGGCGGAGAGAGAGAGATGTCAAGTGGAGAGTTTGAAGATAGACACACGACACAGGGCGGCACGGTGGTGCAGCGGTAGAGTTGCTGCCTCACAGCGCCACGGACCCGGGTTCATTCCTGACTACGGGTGCTGCCTGTACGGAGTTTGTACGTTCTCCCCGTGAACAATGTGTGTTTTCCGAGTCTATGCAGTCTTTGTTCATAAGACAGTCCTGACATCCCAGTAATCAGTCTGGTGAACCTTCTCTGCACTCCCTGTATGGCAATAATGTCCTTCCTCAGATTTGGAGACCAGAACTGTACGCAATACTCCAGGTGTGGTCTCACCAAGACCCTATACAACTGAAGTAGAACCTCCCTGCTCCTATACTCAAATCCTTTTGCTATGAACAAGTTCACAAGGTTAATTCCCGGGATGGCTGGACTGTCATATGCTGAGAGAATCGAGCAGGTGGTCTTATATACTTTAGAATTATGAAGGAACATGGAACATAGAAACATTGAAACATAAAAAATAGGTGCAGGAGGAGGCCATTCGGCCCTTCGATCCAGCGCCGCCATTCATTGTGAACATGGCTGATCGTCCACTATCAATAACCCGTGCCTGCCTTCTCCCCATATCCCTTGACTCCACGAGCCCCGAAAGCTCTTTCTAACTCTCTCTTAAATCCATCCAGTGACTTGGCCTCCACTGCCCTCTGTGGCAAGGAATTCCATAAATTCACAACTCTCTGGGTGAAAAAGTATATTCTCACCTCAGTCTTAAATGACCTTCCCTGAGAGGGGATCTTCTTGTGTAACCTGTGCAACTCATCTGCCATTTCCTTGTTCCCCATTAAAAAATCACCTATTTCTGTCTTCCAAGGGACCCACATTTGTCTTAACTAATTTTTTTCCTCTTCACATACCTGATGTAGATTTATATTCTTGGCTAACTTACCTTCATACTTGATCTTTTCTCCAATTTCTCCAAGTACCTCCTGGTACCACACACTTAAACTGCTGGGTGGCACGGTGGTGCAGCGGTAGAGTTGCTGCCTCACAGCGCCAGGGACCCGGGTTCCATCCTGACCACGGGTGCCGTCTGTACGGATTTTGTATGTTCTCCCCGTGACCTGTGTGGGTTTTCTCCGAGACCTTTGGTTTCCTCCCCCACTGTAAAGACATGCAGGTTTGTATGTTAATTGGTTTGGTTCAAATGTAAATTGTCGCTAGTGCGTGTAGAATAGTGTTAATGTTCGGGGATCGCTGGTCGGCACGGACTGGGTGGGGTGGAGAGCCTATTTCCGCGCTGTATCTCCAATCTCAACTAAACTGCTGTTCCCACTCCCATAGAGTTATAGAATCATAATCATAGAGTGATACAGTGTGGAAACAGGCCCTTCAGCCCAACTTGCCCACACCGGCCAACATGTCCCATCTGCACTAGTCGTTCCTGCCTGCATATGGTCCATATCCCTCCAAACCTGTCTGATCCATGTAGCTGTCCAAATGTTTCTTAAACGTTGCGACAGTCCCTGCCTCACCCCCCTCCCTCCTCCTTCTACAACACTCCCTGTCTACCTGTGACCCCACATTCGGGGAACCATGTGATATGTGAAGAGAAAGAGATTAGTTAAAACAAATGTAGGTCCCTTGCAGTCAGAAACAGGTGAGTTGATCATGGGGAACAAGGATATGGCGGACCAATTGAATAACTACTTTGGTTCCGTCTTCACTGAGGAAGACATAAATAATCTGCCGGAAATAGCAGGGGACCGCGGGTCAAAGGAGGACTTGAGTGAAATCCAGGTTAGTCGGGAAGTGGTGTTGGGTAAATTGAATGGATTAAAGGCCGATAAATCCCAAGGGCCAGATAGGCTGCATCCCAGAGTACTTAAGGAAGTAGCTCTGGAAATAGTGGATGCATTAGTGATAATCTTTCAAAGCTCTTTAGATTCTGGAGTAGTTCCTGAGGATTGGCGGGTAGCAAACGTAACCCCTCTTTTTAAGAAGGGGGGGAGAGAGAAAACGGGGAATTACAGACCAGTTAGTCTAACATCGGTAGTGGGGAAACTGCTAGAGTCAGTTATTAAAGATGGGATAGCAGCACATTTGGAAAGTGGTGAAATCATTGGACAAAGTCAGCATGGATTTACGAAAGGTAAATCATGTCTGACGAATCTTGTGGAATTTTTCGAGGATGTAACTAGTAGCGTGGATAGGGGAGAACCAGTGGATGTGGTGTATCTGGACTTCCAGAAGGCTTTCGACAAGGTCACACATAAGAGATTAGTATATAAACGTAAAGCATACGGCATTGGGGGTTCAGTATTGATGTGGATAGAGAACTGGCTGGCAAACAGGAAGCAAAGAGTAGGAGTAAACGGGTCCTTTTCACAATGGCAGGCAGTGACTAGTGGGGTACCGCAAGGCTCAGTGCTGGGACCCCAGCTATTTACAATATACATTAATGATCTGGATGAGGGAATTGAAGGCAATATCTCCAAGTTTGCGGATGACACTAAGCTGGGGGGCAGTGTTAGCTGTGAGGAGGATGCTAGGAGACTGCAAGGTGACTTGGATAGGCTGGGTGAGTGGGCAAAAGTTTGGCAGATGCAGTATAATGTGGATAAATGTGAGGTTATCCACTTTGGTGGCAAAAATAGGAAAACAGACTATTATCTAAATGGAGGCCGATTAGGAAAAGGGGAGATGCAGCGCGACCTGGGTGTCATGGTACACCAGTCATTGAAAGTAGGCATGCAGGTGCAGCAGGCAGTGAAGAAAGCAAATGATATGTTAGCTTTCATAACAAAAGCATTTGAGTATAGGAGCAGGGAGGTTCTACTTCAGTTGTATGGGGTCTTGTTGAGACCACACCTGGAGTATTGCGTACAGTTCTGGTCTCCAAATCTGAGGAAGGACATTATTGCCATAGAGGGAGTGCAGAGAAGGTTCACCAGACTGATTCCTGGGATGTCAGGACTGTCTTATGAACAAAGACTGCATAGACTCGGTTTATACTCTCTAGAATTTAGGAGATTGAGAGGCGATCTTATAGAAACTTACAAAATTCTTAAGGGGTTGGACAGGCTAGATGCAGGAAGATTGTTCCCGATGTTGGGGAGGTCCAGGACAAGGGGTCACAGCTTAAGGATAAGGGGGAAATCCTTTAGGACCGAGATGAGAAGGATTTTTTTCACACAGAGAGTGATGGGTCTCTGGAACTCTCTGCCACAGAGGGTAGTTGAGGCCAGTTCATTGGCTATATTTAAGAGGGAGTTGGATGTGGCCCTTGTGGCTAAGGGGATCAGAGGGTATGGAGAGAAGGCAGGTACGGGATACTGAGTTGGATGATCAGCCATGATCATATTGAATGGCGGTGCAGGCTCGAAGGGCCGAATGGCCTACTCCTGCACCTAATTTCTATGTTTCTATGTTTCTATGTCCCTGCGCTCCTAGATCCCTCTGCTCCACTGTCAGGGAGCTGTGGACTTGGACCCCAAGATCCCTCTGTACATCGATGCTGTTCAGGGTCTTGCCGTTCACTGTAGACTTTCCCCTTACATTGCACCTCACAAAGTGCAACACCTCACACTTGCCCGGTTACTCACAAACTCTCCCCGTGACCTCTCCCTCTCCCCATCAGAGAGACTTGCTCAGCAGCCCTGTCCAGAACGTTATTCAAAGTTCCAGGGCAATTTGCCCAGCGCTCAAACTCTGCCCAGACCTGGAGGCATAGTCTTGGTGATAAACAAAGTCATCGATGAGTCATGGGAGAGAGAGAGAGGAGAGAGAGGGAGGGAGGGGGTGGGGACTGGGATGGACATAAAAGCGTCTCCCGTCCCGTCCCCAGACACAGAACTGTCCCCACCCCGGTGGCCACAGACGGAAGGATCCAGAAACTGAGCAGAGACTGGACAAGATGTGGGGAGCGCTGCTACTGGTGGTGGTGGGAGCGACACTGCTGACCCAGGGAACTGTCCATGCAGGACCCGACCCAGGACCCTACACACACCTTAGATTTGCTAAAAAACATGGTAAGTCTCTCTCCCTCTCCCTCATCCCCTCTCTCTTGCCCTTTCACCCTCCTTCTCTTTCTCCCGCTCTCCCCCTTTGCCTTTTCTCACTCTCTCCCCTCTCTCAATCTCCCCCTCTCTCTCTCTGCCCTCTTTCCTGCCCTCCCTCCCCCTCTCTTTCTCCCCCCCCCACCCCCCACTATCCCCCCTCCCCCGCCCTCTCTCTCGCCCTCTTTCTCACCCTCTCTCTTCCCCCTCTCTCTTGCACTTGCCCCCATCTCTCCCCCCTGGGTCGGAAGGAGACGAGAGGGGAGACACAGAAAAAGAGGAAACAGATGGATGGAGGGAGTGAGGGAGGGAGGGAGAGAGAGAGAGAGAGAGAGAGGGAGAGAGAGAGGGAGAATTGGGAGAGGGACGGACGGAGGGAGGTAGGGAGGTAGAGGGAGGGAGGAGGGAGATGGAGTGAGGAGAGAGGTAGCTATTTACAATATACATCAATGATTTAGATGAGGAGAGAGATAGAGAGAAGGAAACAGAGAGAGAGAAAACATGCAGAGAAAGAGAGAGCGAAGGAAAAAGGAGAGGGAGAAGGAAACAGAGGGAGAGAGAGAAGCAAAGAGAAAGGGAGAGAGAGACAGAGAAGAGAGAGAGAGAGAGAGAGGGAGAAAGAGAGAGAGGGGTATAAAGGGGAGGGTAGAGGGAGGAAGGAAGGGGAGCAAGAGAGAGAGAGAGAGAGAGAGGGGAGGGGTGGGATGAGTGGGTTGGGGAGGGCAGAATGTCTCTTTCCCCACCCCCAGGCTGGACTGACTATCTTGTCTCTCCCCACAGATGGCAGCTGTTTGCCTGCGTTGGGGATTTGCCGCAATGGTGGCTGTGGAAACGGCAAGAGTCCATTAAGTCCCTTGGAATGTCAAGAGTCTGGCTGGAAATGCTGCCCCCATGGTGGCTGACGCACCCTCTCCTCCCTCTCTCCGTCTCCCCCTCCCTCTCTCCATCTCCCCCTCCCCCCCCCCCCCCCCCCCCACCTCCAACATGGGACGGGATGTCCTGAGAGCGGATGTGAAATAAAAACCTCCCCAGCATTGTGAAAATAACGTCTGGTGTCTGTCTGTGTGGGAGAGGGAGAGAGGGAGGGATGGAGGGAGAGAGGGAGGGATGGAGGGAGAGAGGGAGGGATGGAGGGAGAGAGGGAGGAGGGAGGGGTGCTATGTACTATGGTAATTGGCTTTGGTCAAATTGTAAATCGTCCCTGCTGTGTTTATGATAGTATCAGTGAGTTTAGATATCTGGGAATTTACGTGACTAGAAAGCACTCCTCTCTATTTAAAACACATTTTCCACCATTAATCACTAAACTATACGCCTACATTTAATTTTGGAAAACCATATAACCATATAACAATTACAGCGCGGAAACAGGCCTTCTCAGCCCTTCCAGTCCGTGCCGACCATTTATTTTCCCCTAGTCCCATCTACCTGCACTCAGACCATACCCCTCCATTCCCTTCCCGCCCATATACCTATCCACTTTACTTTTAAATGTTAAAATCGATCCTGCCTCCACCACTTCTGCTGGAAGATCATTCCACACAGCCACCACTCTCTGAGTAAAGAAGTTCCCCCTCATGTTACCCCTAAACTTCTGTCCCTTAATTCTCATGTCATGCCCTCTTGTTTGAATCTTCCCTTCCCTCAATGGGAAAAGCTTATCCACGTCAACTCTGTCTATCCCTTTCATCATTTTGAAGACCTCAATCAAGTCCCCCCCTTAACCTTCTGCGTTCCAAAGAATAAAGACCTAACTTGTTCAACCTTTCTCTGTAACTTAGTTGCTGGAACCCAGGCAACATTCTAGTAAATCTCCTCTGTACTCTGTCTATTTTGTTGACAATAGGAAGGATGTGCTGTGTTCCACATATCTGGGGAAGGATGTGCTGGCTCTGGAGAGAGTACAGAGAAGGTTTAATAGAATGATCCCACAAATGAGTGGGTTAACATATGATGAGCATCTCACGGCACTGGGCCTGTACTCAGAAGGACAGGAAGGGGAGGGCTAATATTGAACAGTGAAAGGCCTAGACAGAATGGCAAGGTTTAGGGGAATATGGGCCAAATGCAGGTTAATGCAAATAGCTTAGAACCCAGGATGCTGGATCTGTGAGTCAGCATCACTACCTGTGCTGCCTTTCAGTCCATAAATCAGTACCAATTCTCCGCAAGAGACGTGCCTTCACCATGCCATTACCTTTAGAGGTGGCACGGAGACGCAGCAGTAGAGTTGCTGCCTTATAGAGCCAGAGATTTAGATTCGATCCTGACGGCGGGTGCTGTCTGCACACAGCTTGTACGTTCTCCTCCTGACCGCGTGGGTTTTCTCCGGGCGTTACGGTTTACTCCCACTCTCCAAAGACATATAGGATGGGTCTCTATTCCATGGAGCGTAGGAGGATGAGGGGATATCTTATAGAGGTAGACAAAGTCATGAGAGGAATAGATCAGTTCACAAGGTTAATTCCCGGGATGGCGGGACTGTCATATGTTGAGAGAATGAAGCGGCTGGGCTTGTATACTTTAGAATTTAGAAGGATGCGAGGGGATCTTATAGAAACATAAAAGATTATTGAGGATTTAAATACGATAGAGGCAGGAAACATGTTCCCAATTTTGGGGGATCCGGAACCAGGGGCCACAGTTTAAGAATACGCGGTAATCCTTTCAGAACGGAGATGAGGAAACACTTTTTCACACAGAGAGTTGTGAGTCTGTGGAATTCTCTACCGCAGAGGGCGGTCAGGAAGGTTTTCTGGATACTTTCAAGAGAGATCTAGATATCGCTCCTAAAGATAGCAGAGTCAGAGGATATGGGGAGAAGGCAGGAACAGGGTACTGATTGTGGATGATCAGTCATGATCACATTGAATGGAGGTGCTGGCTCGAAGAGCATTTGTATCTTTGCATTCATCTCCTCTCGAAAGAAATGCTACATTTTATGACCTTATGACAAAGATACATATAAAACATAGAAACATAGAAACATAGAAAATAGGTGCAGGAGTTGACCATTCGGCCCTTCGAGCCTGCACCGCCATTCAATGTGATCATGGCTGATCATCCAACTCAGTATTCCGTACCTGCCTTCTCTCCATACTCCCTGATCCCTTTAGCCACAAGTGCCACATCTAACGCCCTCTTAAATATAGCCAATGAACTGACCTCAACTACCTTCTGTGGCAGAGAATTCCAGAGACTCACCACTCTCTGTGCAAAGAATGTATTCCTCATTTCGGTCCTAAAGGAATTCCCCCTTATACTTAGACTGTGACCCCTTGTTCTGGACTCCCCCAACATCGGGAACAATCTTCCAGCATCTAGCTTGTCCAACCCCTTAAGAATTTTGTAAGTTTCTATAAGATCCCCCCTCAATCTTCTAAATTCCAGCGAGTACAGGCTGAGTCTATCCAATCTTTCCTCATATGAAAGTCCTGACATCCCAGGAATCAGTCTGGTGAATCTTCTCTGTACCCCCTCTATGGCAAGGATGTCTTTCCTCAGATTTGGAGACCAAAACAGGTGCATGAATAGGCCAGTCGGCCCTTCGAGCCACCACCATCATTCAATGTGTTCATGGCTGATCATCCACAATCAGTACCCCGTTCCTGCCTTCTCCCCATATCTCTTGATTCTAACTCTCTTTTGAATGTATAGTCGCCTTCCACTGCCTTCCGAGGCAAAGAAATCCACAAATACACAACTCCCTGGATGAAAATGTTTCTCCTCATCTTAGTTCTTCATATTCTTAAACTGTGGCCCCTGGTTCACCAATGCTTCCACAAATTATAGAGCCTTCTCCTTGAGTACCCTGAGGCAGACCATCAGGCCCTGGGGATTTATCATCCTTCAGTCCCATCAGTCAACCCAACAGCATTTCCTGACTAATACGAATTTCCTTCAATTCCTCCATCACCATAGGTCCTCTGGCCACTAGTATACCTGGGAGATAGTTTGTGTCTTCCTTAGTGAAGACAGAACCAATTTACCTGTTCAGCTCGTCTGCCATTTCCTTGTTCCCCATAATAAATTCACCTCTTTATGTCTTCAAAAGGACCTACATTTGTCTTAACTATTTTTTTCCTCTTCACATACCTGATGAAGATTTATATCCTTGGCTAGCTTAGCTTCGTACTTCATCTTTTCTCGAATTTCTCCAAGTACCTCCTGGTACCACACACTTCAACTGCTGGGCCTCAAGGTGGTGCAGCGGTAGAGTTGCTGCCTCACAGCGCCAGGGACCCGGGTTCCATCCTGACCACGGGTGCTGTCAGTATGGAGTTTGTACGTTCTCCCCGTGACGTGTGTAGGTTTTCTTCCAAGACCATTGGTTTCCTCCTACACTGCAAAGACGTATAGGTTTGAAGGTTAATTGGCTTGGTTCAAATATAAATTGTCCCTATTGTGTGTAGGAGAGTGTTAAGTGCCTGTCCCACTTATGTGTCCTTGGCACGCAAATTACGTGACCTCGTGGTCGCGTTGAGGTGCACAGGCATCGTATGGCCACGACCCACTGAGAAGCGCAGAGAGGTATGTAGTTGTGTGCGGTATCGCGCGGGGCTCCGGAATTTTTAATAGCGAACGAAATCTTTGCGCGCTCAAAATGCGGTCCAAATCCGACCGGGAGTGTGTGGCGGAACGGTACAGAGGTCCCCTATTACCCCACACCCCATCCGCTCCGTACTTGCAGATGGTACAGAAGTGATCTCACTAACTCTGACACATCTGACTTTGTTCATCACCGAGTCCATCGCTCCAGGCCTGTGCTGAGTTTGAGTGCTGTGCAAATTTCCCTGGAACTTTGAATACCGTTCAGGACATGGCTGGTGAGCAAGTCTCCCTGAGGGGGAGAGAGAGAGATGTCAAGTGGAGAGTTTGAAGATAGACACACGACACAGGGCGGCACGGTGGTGCAGCGGTAGAGTTGCTGCCTCACAGCTCCACGGACCCGGGTTCATTCCTGACTACGGGTGCTGCCTGTACGGAGTATGTACGTTCTCCCCGTGAACAATGTGTGTTTTCTCCAGGCGCTCTGGTTTCCTCCCACACTCCAAAGACATGTGTGTTTGTAGGTTAATTGGCTTTGATAAAATTGTATATTGTTCCAAGTGTGGTTATGATAGTATGAGTGTACGGGGTGATCGCTGATCGTCGCGGTGCGCCGAAGGGCCTTTTTCGAAGCTGTATTTCTAAACTAAACTAAATCTATAGCTGTATGTACCTGCTACATTGGTGTATGATCGGCTGCTAAGGAAGATGAGAGCCCATGGTGTCAAAGGGCAGATACTAGCATGGATAGCAGGTTGGCTGGGTGGCAGAAGACAAGGAGTGGCAATAAAGGGAGCTTTTTCTGCCTGGCTGCCAGTGACTAGTGGAGTTCCGCAAGGGTCGATGCTGGGGCCGTTACTCTTCACGTTGTATATTAATGACGTGGACAAGGGGATGGAAGGCTTTGTTGCCTAGTTAGCGGATGATCAGATATACCAGAGGACATTGTGTGGAAACTAGAGAGGATATTGCGGGGACCCTGGTTGAAATTTATAAGTCCCCCTTAAATACAGGAGAGGTGCCAGAGGATTGGAGGGTGGCAAATGTTGTGCTTCTTTTCAAGAAGGGCAGCAGGGAAAGTGCTGGGAACTATAGGCCAGTGAGCTTAACATCTGTAGTTGGTAAGTCACTGGAGAGTATTCTGAGGGATCGGATAAACAGGCATTTGGAAGAACAAGGGCTGATTCGGGACAGTCAGCATGGTTTTGTACGTGGACGGTCGTGTCGCACAAATCTGATTGATTTTTTTGAAGATGTGAGCAAAATGGTTGATGAGGGCAGAGCTGTTGATGTTGTGTACATGGACTTTAGCAAGGCATTCAACAAGGTGCCACATGGGTGGCTGCTCTAGAAGGTTAGATCTCATGGGATCCAAGGAGAGATAGCTGAGTGGATAGCAAATTGATGCCATGGAAGGAAGCAGAGGGTGATGGTGGAAGGTTGCTTTTCAGAATGGTGGCCTGTGACTAGTGGTGTGCCACAGGGTTCGGTGCTGGGCCCGTTACTGTTTGTCGTCTATATCAATGATTTGGATGAGAACATACAGGGCAAGATTAGCAAGTTCGCCAATGATACAAAAAGGGGTTGTTTTGCAGACAGTGAAGATGGTTGTGAATGATTGCAGCAGGATCTGGATCGATTGGCCAGGTGGGCGGAGGAATGGTTGATGGAATTTAATACAGAGAAATGTGAGGTGTTGCATTTTGGGACGTCGAACAAGGGCAGGCCCAACACAGTGAATGGTCGGCCTCTGGGTAGTGTTGTAGAGCAGAGAGATCTAGGAGTACAGGTGCATGGTTCCATGAATGTCGAGTCGCAGGTAGATAAAGCGGTGAAAAAGGCTTTTGGCACTTTGGCCTTCATTAGTCAGAGTTTTGAGTATAGAGGTTGGGAGGTCATGTTGCAATTGTATAAAACATTGGTGAGACCGCATTTAGAATATTGTGATCAATTCTGTGCACCAGATTATAGGAAAGATATTGTCAAGCTTGAAAGGGTTCAGAAAAGATTTACGAGGATGTTGCCAGGACTAGAGCGTGTGGGCTATAGGGAGAGGTTGAGTAGGCTGGGTCTCTATTCCATGGAGCGTAGGAGGATGAGGGGATATCTTATAGGGGTAGACAAAATCATGAGAGGAATAGATCAGTTCACAAGGTTAATTCCCGGGATGGCGGGACTGTCATATGTTGAGAGAATGAAGCGGCTGGGCTTCTATACTTTAGAATTTAGAAAGATGCGAGGGGATCTTATTGAAACATAAAAGATTATTGAGGATTTAAATACGATAGAGGCAGGAAACATGTTCCCGATTTTGGGGGATCCGGAACCAGGGGCCACAGTTTAAGAATACGCGGTAATCCTTTCAGAACGGAGATGAGGAAACACTTTTTCACACAGAGAGTAGTGAGTCTGTGGAATTCTCTACCGCAGAGGGCGGTCAGGAAGGTTTTCTGGATACTTTCAAGAGAGATCTAGATATTGCTCTTAAAGGTAGCGGAGTCAGAGGATATGGGGAGAAGGCAGGAACAGGGTACTGATTGTGGATGATCAGCCATGATCACATTGAATGGAGGTGCTGGCTCGAAGAGCATTTGCATTATGCATTCATGTCCTCTCAAAATAAATGCTACCTTTTATGACCTTATGACAAAGATACATATAAAACAAGTGCATGAATAGGCCAGTCGGCCCTTCGAGCCACCACCATCATTCAATGTGTTCATGGCTGATCATCCACAATCAGTACCCCGTTCCTGCCTTCTCCCCATATCTCTTGATTCTAACTCTCTTTTGAATGTATAGTCGGCTTCCACTGCCTTCCGAGGCAAAGAAATCCACAAATACACAACTCCCTGGATGAAAACGTTTCTCCTCATCTTAGTTCTTCATATTCTTAAACTGCGGCCCCTGGTTCACCAATGCATCCACAAAATATAGAGCCTTCTCCTTGAGTACCCTGAGGCAGACCATCAGGCCCTGGGGATTGATCATAGAAACATAGAAACATAGAAAAATAGGTGCAGGAGTAGGCCATTCGGCCCTTCGAGCCTGCACCGCCATTCAATATGATCATGGCTGATCATCCAACTCAGTATCCTGTACCTGCCTTCTCTCCATACCCCCTGATCCCTTTAGCCACAAGGGCCACATCTAACTCCCTCTTAAATATAGCCAATGAACTGGCCTCAACTACCTTCTGTGGCAGAGAATTCCAGAGACTCACCACTCTCTGTGTAAAGAATGTTTTCCTCATCTCTGTCCTAAAGGAATTCCCCCTTATCCGTAGACTGTGACCCCTTGCTCTGGACTCCCCCAACATCGGGAACAATCTTCCAGCATCTAGCTTGTCCAATTCCTTAAGAATTTTGTAAGTTTCTATAAGATCCCCCCTCAATCTTCTAAATTCCAGCGAGTACAAGTCTATCCAATCTTTTCTCATATCAAAGTCCTGACATCGCAGGAATCAGTCTGGTGAATCTTCTCTGTACCCCCTCTATGGCAAGGATGTCTTTCCTCAGATTTGGAGACCAAAACTGTACGCAATACTCCAGGTGTGGCCTCACCAAAACCCTGTACAACTGCAGTAGAACCTCCCTGCTCCTATACTCAAATCCTTTCACTATGAATGCTAACATACCATTTGCTTTCTTCACTGCCTGCTGCACCTGCATGCCTACTTTCAATGACTGGTGTACCATGACACCCAAGTCTCATTGCATCTCCCCTTTTCCTAATCTGCCACCATTCAGATAATAGTCTACCCTCATGTTTTTGCCACCAAAGTGGATAACCTCACATTTATCCACATTATACTGCATCTGCCATGCATCTGCCCATTCACTCAGCCTACCCAAATCACCCTGCAGCCTCCAAGCATCCTCCTCACACCTAACTATACTCCCCAGCTTGGTGTCATCTGCAAATTTGGAGATGTTGCATTGAATTCCCTCGTCCAAATCATTAATATATATTGTAAATAGCTGGGGTCCCAGCACTGAGCCTTGCAGCACCCCACTAGTCACTGCCTACCATTCTGAAAAGGACCCGTTTTCTCCTACCCTTTGCCTCCTGTCTGCTAGCCAGTTCTCTATCCACATCAATACTGAACCCCCAATACCATGTGCTTTAAGTTTGTATGCTAATCTCTTATGTGGGACCTTAGAAAGCCTTCTGAAAGTCTAGATATAACACATCCACTGGTTCTCCCTTATCCACTCTACTAGTTACATCCTCGAAAAATTCTATCAGATTTGTCAGACATGATTTACCTTTTGTAAATCCATGCTGACTTTGTCCAATGATTTCACCACTTTCCAAATCCACTGCTATCCCATCTTTAATAACTGACTCTAGCAGTTTCCCCACTACCGATGTCAGACTAACTGGTCTGTAATCCCCGCTTTCTCTCTCCCTCCTTTTTTAAAAAGTGGGGTTACATTAGCTACCCTCCAATCCTCAGGAACTACTCCAGAATCGAAGGAATTTTGAAAAATTATCACTAATGCCTCCACTATTTCTGTGGCTACCTCCTTGAGTACTCTGGGATGCAGACTATCTGGCCCTGGGGATTTATCGGCCTTCAATCCGTTCAATTTACCCAACACCACCTCCCGGCTAACCTGGATTTCACTCAGTTCCTCCATCTTATTTAACCCCCATTCCACTGCTATTTCCGGCACATTATTTATGTCTTCCTTAGTGAAGAGAACCAAAGTAGTTATTCAATTGGTCTGCCATGTCCTTGTTCCCCATGATCAATTCACCTGTTTCTGACTGCAAGGGACCAACATTTGTTTTAACTAGTCTCTTTCTCTTCACATATCTATAAAAACTTTTGCAGTCAGTTTTTATGTTCCCTGCCAGTTTCCTTTCATAATCTATTTTCCCTTTCCTAATTAAGCCCTTTGTCCTCCTCTGCTGGATTCTGAATTTCTCCCAGTCCTCCGGTAGGCTGCTTTTTCTGGCAAATTTGTATGCCTCATCTTTTGTTTTTATACTATCCCTGATTTCCCTTGTTATAGAAACATAGAAACATAGAAATTAGGTGCAGGAGTAGGCCATTCGGCCCTTTGAGCCTGCACCGCCATTCAATATGATCATGGCTGATCATCCAACTCAGTATCCCGTACCTGCCTTCTCTCCATACCCTCTGATCCCCTTAGCCACAAGGGCCACATCTAACTCCCTCTTATCCATGGATGCACCACCTTCCCCGATTTATTCTTTTGCCAAACTGGTATGAACAATTTTTGTACTTCATCCATGCAGTCTTTAAATACCTTCCATTGCACATCCACTGTCAACCCTTTAAGAATCACCTGCCAGTCTATCTTGGCCAATTCACATCTCATACCTTCAAAGTTGCCTTTGTTCAAGTTCAGAACCCTTGTTTCTGACTTAATGTTGTCACTCTCCATCCTAATGAAGAACTCAACCATATTATGGTCACTCTTGCCCAAGGGGCCACGCACAACAAGACTGCTAACTAACCCTTCCTCATTACTCAATACCCAATCTAGAATAGCCTGCTCTCTCGTTGGTTCCTCCACATGTTGGTTGAGAAAACTATCCCGCATACATTCCAAGAAATCCTCTTCCTCAGCACCCCTGCCAATTTGATTCACCCAATCTCCATGCAGATTGAAGTCACCCATTATAACCGTGTTACCCTTGTTGCACGCATTTCTAATTTCCTGTTTGATGCCATCCCTAACTCCAATACTACTGTTAGGTGGCCTGTACACAGCTCCCACTAGCGTTTTCTGCCCCTTGGTGTTTCGCAGCTCTACCCATATCGATTCCACATCCTCCACGCTAATGTCCTTCCTTTCTATTGCATTAATCTCCTCTCTCACCAGCAACGACACCCCACCTCCTTTTCCTTTTCGTCTATCCCTCCTGAATATTGAACATCCCTGGATGTTCAGCTCCCAGCCTTGGTCACCCTGGAGCCATGTCTCCGAGCCACATCATCCTTCAGTCCCATCAGTCAACCCAACAGCATTTCCTGACTAATATGAATTTCCTTCAATTCCTCCATCACCATAGGTCCTCTGGCCACTAGTATACCTGGGAGATAGTTTGTGTCTTCCTTAGTGAAGACAGAACCAATTTACCTGTTCAGCTCATCTGCCATTTCCTTGTTCCCCATAATAAATTCACCTCTTTCTGTTTTCAAAGGGACCCACATTTGTCTTAACTATTTTTTTCCTCTTCACATACCTGATGAAGATTTATATTCTTGGCTAGCTTAGCTTCGTACTTCATCTTTTCTCTAATTTCAAAAAGTACCTCCTGGTACCACACACTTCAACTGCTGGGCGGCACGGTGGTGCAGCGGTAGAGTTGCTGCCTCACAGCGCTTGGGACCCTGGTTCCATCCTGACCATGGGTGCTGTCAGTACGGAGTTTGTACGTTCTCCCCGTGACGTGTGCAGGTTTTCTTCCAAGGCCATTGGATTCCTCCTACACTGCAAAGACGTATAGGTTTGAAGGTTAATTGGCTTGGTTCAAATATAAATTGTCCCTATTGTTTGTAGGAGAGTGTTAAGTGCCTGTCCCACTTATGTGTCCTTGGCACGCAAATTACGCGACCTCGTGGTTGCGTTGAGGTGCACGGGCATCGTATGGCCACGTCCCACTAAGAAGCGCAGAGAGGTATGTAGTTGTGTGCGTTATCGCGCGGGGCTCCGGAATTTTTTATAGCGAACAAAATCTTTGCGCGTTCAAAATGCGGTCCAAATCCGACCGGGAGTGTGTGGCGGGACGGTACAGAGGTCCCCTTTAACGCCACACCCCATCTGCTCCGTACTTGCAGATGGTACAGAAGTGATCTCACTAACTCTGACTCATCTGACTTTGTTCATCACCGAGTCCATCGCTCCAGGCCTGTGCTGAGTTTGAGCGCTGTGCAAATTTCCCTGGAACTTTGAATAACGTTCAGGACATGACTGCTGAGCAAGTCTCCCTGAGGGGGAGAGAGAGAGATTTCAAGTGGAGAGTTTGAAGATAGACACACGACACAGGGCGGCACGGTGGTGCAGCGGTAGAGTTGCTGCCTCACAGCTCCATGGACCCGGGTTCATTCCTGACTACGGGTGCAGCCTGTACGGAGTTTGTACGTTCTCCCCGTGAACAATGTGTGTTTTCTCCAGGCGCTCTGGTTTCCTCCCACACTCCAAAGACATGTGTGTTTGTAGGTTAATTGCCTTTGATAAAATTGTATATTGTTCCAAGTGTGGTTATGATAGTATGAGTGTACGGGGTGATCGCTGATCGTCGCGGTGCGCCGAAGGGCCTTTTTCGAAGCTGTATCTCTGAACTAAACTAAATCTATAGCTGTATGTACCTGCTACATTGGTGTATGATCGGCTGCTAAGGAAGATGAGAGCCCATGGTGTCAAAGGGCAGATACTAGCATGGATAGCAGGTTGGCTGGATGGCAGAAGACAAGGAGTGGCAATAAAGGGAGCTTTTTCTGCCTGGCTGCCAGTGACTAGTGGAGTTCCACAAGGGTCGGTGCTGGGGCCGTTACTCTTCACGTTGTATATTAATGATTTGGACATGGGGATGGAAGGCTTTGTTGCCTAGTTAGCGGATGATCAGATATACCAGAGGACATTGTGTGAAAACTAGAGAGGATATTGCGGGGACCCTAGTTGAAATTTATAAGTCCCCCTTAAATACAGGAGAGGTGCCAGAGGATTGGAGGGTGGCAAATGTTGTGCATCTTTTCAAGAAGGGCTGCAGGGAAAATGCTGGGAACTATAGGCTGGTGAGCTTAACATCTGTAGTTGGTAAGTTACTGGAGAGCATTCTGAGGGATCGGATATACAGGCATTTGGAAGAACAAGGGCTGATTAGGGACAGTCAGCATGGTTTTGTACGTGGACAGTCGTGTCTCACAAATCTGATTGATTTTTTTGAAGATGTGAGCAAAATGGTTGATGAGGGCAGAGCTGTTGATGTTGTGTACATGGACTTTAGCAAGGCATTCAACAAGGTGCCGCATGGATGGCTGCTCTGGAAGGTTAGATCTCATGGGATCCAAGGAGAGATAGCTGAGTGGATAGCAAATTGATGCCATGGAAGGAAGCAGAGGGTGATGGTGGAAGGTTGCTTCTCAGAATGGAGGCCTGTGACTAGTGGTGTGCCACAGAGTTCGGTGCTGGGCCCGTTACTGTTTGTCGTCTATATCAATGATTTGGATGAGAACATACAGGGCAAGATTAGCAAGTTTGCTGATGATACAAAAGTTAGTGGGTTTTCAGATAGTGAAGATGGTTTTGAATTATTGCAGCAGGATCTGGATTGATTGGGCAGGTGGGCGGAGGAATGGTTGATGGAATTTAATACAGAGAAATGTGAGGTGTTGCATTTTGGGACGTCGAACAAGGGCAGGACCAACACAGTGAATGGTCGGCCTCTGGGTAGTGTTGTAGAGCAGAGGGATCTAGTACAGGTGCATGGTTCCATGAATGTCGAGTAGCAGGTAGATAAGGTGGTGAAAAAGGCTTTTGGCACTTTGGCCTTCATTAGTCAGAGTTTTGAGTATAGAGGTTGGGAGGTCATGTTGCAATTGTATAAAACATTGGTGAGACCGTATTCAGAATATTGTGATCAATTCTGTGCACCATATTATAGGAAAGATATTGTCAAGCTTGAAAGGGTTCAGAAAAGATTTACGAGGATGTTGCCGGGACTAGAGCGTGTGGGCTATAGGGAGAGGTTGAGTAGGCTGGGTGTCTATTCCATGGAGCGTAGGAGGATGAGGGGATATCTTATAGAGGTAGACAAAATCATGAGAGGAATAGATCAGTTCACAAGATTAATTCCCGGGATGGCGGGACTGTCATATGTTGAGAGAATGAAGCGGCTGGGCTTGTATACTTTAGAATTTAGAAGGATGTGAGGGGATCTTATTGAAACATAAAAGATTATTGAGGATTTAAATACGATAGAGGAAGGAAACATGTTCCCGATTTTGGGGGATCCGGAACCAGGGGCCACAGTTTAAGAATACGCGGTAATCCTTTCAGAACAGAGATGAGGAAACACTTTTTCACACAGAGAGTTGTGAGTCTGTGGAATTCTCTACATAGAAACATAGAAAATAGGTGCAGGAGTAGGCCATTCGGCCCTTCGAGCCTGCACCGCCATTCAATGTGATCATGGCTGATCATCCAACTCAATATCCTGTACCTGCCTTCTCTCCATACCCCCTGATCCCTTTAGCCACAAGTGCCACATCTAACGCCCTCTTAAATGTAGCCAATGAACTGGCCTCAACTACCTTCTGTGGCAGAGAATTCCAGAGACTCACGACTCTCTGTGTAAAGAATGTTTTCCTCATTTCGGTCCTAAAGGAATTCCCCCTTATCCTTAGACTGTGACCCCTTGTTCTGGACTCCCCCAACATCGGGAACAATCTTCCAGCATCTAGCTTGTCCAATCCCTTAAGAATTTTGTAAGTTTCTATAAGATCCCCCCTCAATCTTCTAAATTTCAGCGAGTACAAGCCGAGTCTATCCAATCTTTCCTCATATGAAAGTCCTGACATCCCAGGAATCAGTCTGGTGAATCTTCTCTGTACCCCTTCTATGGCAAGGATGTCTTTCCTCAGATTTGGAGACCAAAACTGTACGCAATACTCCAGGTGTGGCCTCACCAAAACCCTGTACAACTGCAGTAGAACCTCCCTGCTCCTATACTCAAATCCTTTCGCTATGAATGCTAACATACCATTTGCTTTCTTCACTGCCTGCTGCACCTGCATGCCTACCTTCAATGACTGGTGTACCATGACACCCAAGTCTCATTGCATCTCCCCTTTTCCTAATCTGCCACCATTCAGATAATAGTCTACCCTCATGTTTTTGCCACCAAAGTGGATAACCTCACATTTATCCACATTATACTGCATCTGCCATGCATCTGCCCATTCACTCAGCCTATCCAAATCACCCTGCAGCCTCCAAGCATCGTCCTCACACCTAACTATACCCCCCAGCTTGGTATCATCTGCAAATTTGGAGATGTTGCATTGAATTCCCTCGTCCAAATCATTAATATATATTGTAAATAGCTGGGGTCCCAGCACTGAGCCTTGTGGCACCCCACTAGTCACTGCCTGCCATTCTGAAAAGGACCCGTTTACTCCTACCCTTTGCCTCCTGTCTGCTAGCCAGTTCTCTATCCACATCAATACTGAACCCCCAATACCGTGTGCTTTAAGTTTGTATGCTAATCTCTTATGCGGGACCTTGTCGAAAGCCTTCTGAAAGTCTAGATATAACACATTCACTGGTTCTCCCTTATCCACTCTACTAGTTACATCCTCGAAAAATTCTATCAGATTTGTCAGACATGATTTACCTTTCGTAAATCCATGCTGACTGTCCAATGATTTCACCACTTTCCAAATGCGCTGCTATCCCATCTTTAATAACTGACTCTAGCAGTTTCCCCACTACCGATGTTAGACTAACTGGTCTGTAATTCCCCGCTTTCTCTCTCCCTCCTTTTTTAAAAAGTGGGGTTACATTAGCTACCCTCCAATCCTCAGGAACTACTCCAGAATCTAAGGAATTTTGAAAAATTATCACTAAAGCATCCACTATTTCCGTGGCTACCTCCTTGAGTACTCTGGGATGCAGACTATCTTGCCCTGGGGATTTATCGGCCTTCAATCCATTCAATTTACCCAACACCACCTCCCGGCTAACCTGGATTTCACTCAGTTCCTCCATCTTATTTGACCCCCGTTCCACTGCTATTTCCGGCACATTATTTATGTCTTCCTTAGTGAAGACAGAACCAAAGTAGTTATTCAATTGGTCTGCCATGTCCTTGTTCCCCATGATCAATTCACCTGTTTCTGACTGCAAGGGACCAACATTTGTTTTAACTAGTCTCTTTCTCTTCACATATCTATAAAAACTTTTGCAGTCAGTTTTTATGTTCCCTGCCAGTTTTCTTTCATAATCTATTTTCCCTTTCCTAATTAAGCCCTTTGTCCTCCTCTGCTGCATTCTGAATTTCTCCCAGTCCTCCGGTAGGCTGCTTTTTCTGGCAAATTTATATGCCTCATCTTTTGTTTTTATACTATCCCTGATTTCCCTTGTTATCCATGGATGCACCACCTTCCCCGATTTATTCTTTTGCCAAACTGGTATGAACAACTTTTGTACTTCATCCATGCAGTCTTTAAATACCTTCCATTGCACATCCACTGTCAACCCTTTAAGAATCACCTGCCAGTCTATCTTGGCCAATTCACATCTCATACCTTCAAAGTTACCTTTGTTCAAGTTCAGAACCCTTGTTTCTGACTTAATTTTGTCACTCTCCATCCTAATGAAGAACTCAACCATATTATGGTCACTCTTGCCCAAGGGGCCACGCACAACAAGACTGCTAACTAACCCTTCCTCATTACTCAATACCCAGTCTAGAATAGCCTGCTCTCTCGTTGGTTCCTCCACATGTTGGTTGAGAAAACTATCCCGCATACATTCCAGGAAATCCTCTTCCTCAGCACCCCTGCCAATTTGATTCACCCAATCTACATGCAGATTGAAGTCACCCATTATAACCGTGTTACCCTTGTTGCACGCATTTCTAATTTCCTGTTTGATGCCATCCCCAACTCCAATACTACTGTTAGGTGGCCTGTACACAGCTCCCACTAGCGTTTTCTGCCCCTTAGAGTTTCGCAGCTCTACCCATATCGATTCCACATCCTCCACGCTAATGTCCTTCCTTTCTATTGCATAAATCTCCTCTCTCACCAGCAACGCTACCCCACCTCCTTTTCCTTTTCGTCTATCCCTCCTGAATATTGAATATCCCTGGATGTTCAGCTCCCAGCCTTGGTCATCCTGGAGCCATGTCTCCGTGATCCCAACTATAGCATAGTCATTAATCGCTATCTGCACCTTCAACTCATCCACCTTATTACGAATGCTCCTCGCATTGAGACACAAAGCCTTCAGGCTTGTTTTTACAACACTCTTCCTCCTTATACAATTATGTTGACAAGTGGCCCCTTTCACATCGACCCCTATTACACTTGGCCATACTCTCCTATCCCTTTGTGAGCATTCTTTCCCATTAATTCTGGGGTCATTAACCTACCACAGAGGGCGGTCAGGAATGTTTTCTGGATACTTTCAAGCGAGATCTAGATATCGCTCTTAAAGATAGCGGAGTCAGAGGATATGGGGAGAAGGCAGGAACTGGGTACTGATTGTGGATGATCAGTCATGATCACATTGAATGGAGGTGCTGGCTCGAAGAGCATTTGTATCTTTGCATTCATGTCCTCTCAAAATAAATGCTACATTTTATGACCTTATGACAAAGATACATATAAAACAGGTGCATGAATAGGCCAGTCGGCCCTTCGAGCCACCACCATCATTCAATGTGTTCATGGCTGATCATCCACAATCAGTACCCCGTTCCTGCCTTCTCCCCATATCTCTTGATTCTAACTCTCTTTTGAATGTATAGTCGGCTTCCACTGCCTTCCGAGGCAAAGAAATACACAAATACACAACTCCCTGGATGAAAAAGTTTCTCCTCATCTTAGTTCTTCATATTCTTAAACTGTGGCCCCTGGTTCACCAATGCATCCACAAATTATAGAGCCTTCTCCTTGAGTACCCTGAGATGCAGACCATCAGGCCCTGGGGATTTATCATCCTTCAGTCCCATCAGTCAACCCAACAGCATTTCCTGACTAATATGAATTTCCTTCAATTCCTCCATCACCATAGGTCCTCTGGCCACTAGTATACCTGGGAGATAGTTTGTGTCTTCCTTAGTGAAGACAGAACCAATTTACCTGTTCAGCTCGTCTGCCATTTCCTTGTTCCCCATAATAAATTCACCTCTTTATGTCTTCAAAAGGACCCACATTTGTCTTAACTATTTTTTTCCTCTTCACATACCTGATGAAGATTTATATTCTTGGCTAGCTTAGCTTCGTACTTCATCTTTTCTCTAATTTCTCCAAGTACCTCCTGGTACCACACACTTCAACTGCTGGGCGGCACGGTGGTGCAGCGGTAGAGTTGCTGCCTCACAGCGCCAGGGACCCGGGTTCCATCCTGACCACGGGTGCTGTCAGTATGGAGTTTGTACGTTCTCCCCGTGACGTGTGTAGGTTTTCTTCCAAGACCATTGGTTTCCTCCTACACTGCAAAGACGTATAGGTTTGAAGGTTAATTGGCTTGGTTCAAATATAAATTGTCCCTATTGTGTGTAGGAGAGTGTTAAGTGCCTGTCCCACTTATGTGTCCTTGGCACGCAAATTACGCGACCTCGTGGTCGCGTTGAGGTGCACGGGCATCGTATGGCCACGTCCCACTGAGAAGCGCAGAGAGGTATGTAGTTGTGTGCGTTATCGCGCGGGGCTCCGGAATTTTTTATAGCGAACAAAATCTTTGCGCGTTCAAAATGCGGTCCAAATCCGACCGGGAGTGTGTGGCGGGACGGTACAGAGGTCCCCTATTACCCCACACCCCATACGCTCCGTACTTGCAGATGGTACAGATGTGATCTCACTAACTCTGACTCATCTGACTTTGTTCATCACCGTGTCCATCGCTCCAGGCCTGTGCTGAGTTTGAGCGCTGTGCAAATTTCCCTGGAACTTTGAATACCGTTCAGGACATGGCTGCTGAGCAAGTCGCCCTGAGCGGGAGAGAGAGAGATGTCAAGTGGAGAGTTTGAAGATAGACACACGACACAGGGCGGCACAGTGGTGCAGCGGTAGAGTTGCTGCCTCACAGCGCCACGGACCCGGGTTCATTCCTGACTACGGGTGCTGCCTGTTTGGAGTTTGTACGTTCTCCCCGTGAACAATGTGTGTTTTCCGAGTCTATGCAGTCTTTGTTCATAAGACAGTCCTGACATCCCAGTAATCAGTCAAGGATTTGAGTATAGGAGCAGGGAGGTTCTAATTCAGTTGCATAGGGTCTTGTTGAGACCACACCTGGAGTATTGCGTACAGTTCTGGTCACCAAATCTGAGGAAGGACATTATTGCCATAGAGGGAGTGCAGAGAAGGTTCACCAGACTGATTCCTGGGATGTCAGGACTGTATTATGAACAAAGACTGCATAGACTCGGTTTATACTCTCTAGAATTTAGGAGATTGGGAGGCAATCTTATGGAAACTTACAAAATTCTTAAGGGGTTGGACAGGCTAGATGCAGGGAGATTGTTCCCGATGTTGGGGAGGTCCAGGACAAGGGGTCACAGCTTAAGGATAAGGGGAAAATCCTTTAGGACCGAGATGAGAAGGACTTTTTTCACACAGAGAGTGGTGGGTCTCTGGAACTCTCTGCCACAGAGGGTAGTTGAGGCCAGTTCATTGGCTAGATTTAAGAGGGAGTTAGATGTGGCCCTTGTGACTAAGGGGATCAGAGGATATGGAGAGAAGGCAGGTACGGGATACTGAGTTGGATGATCAGCCATGATCATATTGAATGGCGGTGCAGGCTCGAAGGGCCGAATGGCCTACTCCTGCACCTAATTTCTATGTTTCTATGTTTCTATGTCCCTGCGCTCCTAGATCCCTCTGCTCCACTGTCAGGGAGCTGTGGACTTGGACCCCAAGATCCCTCTGTACATCGATGCTGTTCAGGGTCTTGCCGTTCACTGTAGACTTTCCCCTTACATTGCACCTCACAAAGTGCAACACCTCACACTTGCCCGGTTACTCACAAACTCTCCCCGTGACCACTCCCTCTCTCCCCATCAGGGAGACTTGCTCAGCAGCCCTGTCCAGAACGTTATTCAAAGTTCCAGGGCAATTTGCCCAGCGCTCAAACTCTGCCCAGACCTGGAGGCATAGACTTGGTGATAAACAAAGTCATCGATGAGTCATGGGAGAGAGAGAGAGGAGAGAGAGGGAGGGAGGGGGTGGGGACTGGGATGGACATAAAAGCGTCTCCCGTCCCGTCCCCAGACACAGAACTCTCCCCACCCCAGTGGCCACAGACGGAAGGATCCAGAAACTGAGCAGAGACTGGACAAGATGTGGGGAGCGCTGCTACTGGTGGTGGTGGGAGCGACACTGCTGACCCAGGGAACTGTCCATGCAGGACCCGACCCAGGACCCAACCCACACCATGGATTTGCTGAAAAACATGGTAAGTCTCTCTCCCTCTCCCTCATCCCCTCTCTCTTGCCCTTTCACCCTCCTTCTCTTTCTCCCCCCCACCCCCCACTATCCCCCCTCCCCCACCCTCTCTCTCGCCCTCTTTCTCACCCTCTCTCTTCCCCCTCTCTCTTGCACTTGCTCCCATCTCTCCCCCCTGAGTCGGAAGGAGACGAGAGGGGAGACACAGAAAAAGAGGAAACAGATGGATGGAGGGAGTGAGGGAGGGAGAGAGAGAGAGAGAGAGAGAGAGAGAGAGAGAGAGAGAGAGAGAGAGAGAGAGAGAGGGAGAATTGGGAGAGGGACGGACGGACGGAGGGAGGTAGGGAGGTAGAGGGAGGGAGGAGGGAGATGGAGTGAGGAGAGAGGTAGCTATTTACAATATACATCAATGATTTAGATGAGGAGAGAGATAGAGAGAAGGAAACAGAGAGAGAGAGAAGCAAAGAGAAAGAGAGAGCGAAGGAAAAAGGAGAGGGAGAAGGAAACAGAGAGAGAGAGAAGCAAAGAGAAAGGGAGAGAGAGACGGAGAAGAGAGAAAGAGAGAGGGAGAGGGGGAAAGAGAGAGAGGGGTATAAAGGGGAGGGTAGAGGGAGGAAGGAAGGGGAGCAAGAGAGAGAGAGAGAGAGGGGGGGGGGAGGGGTGGGATGAGTGGGTTGGGGAGGGCAGAATGTCTCTTTCCCCACCCCCAGGCTGGACTGACTATCTTGTCTCTCCCCACAGATGGCAGCTGTTTGCCTGCGTTGGGGATTTGCCGCAATGGTGGCTGTGGAAACGGCAAGAGTCCATTAAGTCCCTTGGAATGTCAAGAGTCTGGCTGGAAATGCTGCCCCCATGGTGGCTGACGCACCCTCTCCTCCCTCTCTCCGTCTCCCCCTCCCTCTCTCCGTCTCCCCCTCCCCCCCCCCCCCCCCCCACCTCCAACATGAGACGGGATGTCCTGAGAGTGGATGTGAAATAAAAACCTCCCCAGCATTGTGAAAATAACGTCTGGTGTCTGTCTGTGTGGGAGAGGGAGAGAGGGAGGGATGGAGGGAGAGAGGGAGGAGGGAGGGGTGCTATGTACTATGGTAATTGGCTTTGGTCAAATTGTAAATCGTCCCTGCTGTGTTTATGATAGTATCAGTGAGTTTAGATATCTGGGAATTTACGTGACTAGAAAGCACTCCTCTCTATTTAAAACACATTTTCCACCATTAATCACTAAACTATACGCCTACATTTAATTTTGGAAAACCATATAACCATATAACAATTACAGCGCGGAAACAGGCCTTCTCGGCCCTTCCAGTCCGTGCCGACCATTTATTTTCCCCTAGTCCCATCTACCTGCACTCAGACCATACCCCTCCATTCCCTTCCCGCCCATATACCTATCCACTTTACTTTTAAATGTTAAAATCGATCCTGCCTCCACCACTTCTGCTGGAAGATCATTCCACACAGCCACCACTCTCTGAGTAAAGAAGTTCCCCCTCATGTTACCCCTAAACTTCTGTCCCTTAATTCTCATGTCATGCCCTCTTGTTTGAATCTTCCCTTCCCTCAATGGGAAAAGCTTATCCACGTCAACTCTGTCTATCCCTTTCATCATTTTGAAGACCTCAATCAAGTCCCCCCCTTAACCTTCTGCGTTCCAAAGAATAAAGACCTAACTTGTTCATCCTTTCTCTGTAACTTAGTTGCTGGAACCCAGGCAACATTCTAGTAAATCTCCTCTGTACTCTGTCTATTTTGTTGACAATAGGAAGGATGTGCTGTGTTCCACATATCTGGGGAAGAATGTGCTGGCTCTGGAGAGAGTACAGAGAAGGTTTAATAGAATGATCCCACAAATGAGTGGGTTAACATATGATGAGCATCTCACGGCACTGGGCCTGTACTCAGAAGGACAGGAAGGGGAGGGCTTATATTGAACAGTGAAAGGCCTAGACAGAATGGCAAGGTTTAGGGGAATATGGGCCAAATGCAGGTTAATGCAAATAGCTTAGAACCCAGGATGCTGGATCTGTGAGTCAGCATCACTACCTGTGCTGCCTTTCAGTCCATAAATCAGTACCAATTCTCCGCAAGAGACGTGCCTTCACCATGCCATTACCTTTAGAGGTGGCACGGAGATGCAGCAGTAGAGTTGCTGCCTTATAGAGCCAGATATTCAGATTCGATCCTGACGGCGGGTGCTGTCTGCACACAGTTTGTACGTTCTCCTCCTGACCGCGTGGGCTTTCTCCGGGCGTTCCGGTTTACTCCCACTCTCCAAAGACATATAGGATGGGTCTCTATTCCATGGAGCGTAGGAGGATGAGGGGATATCTTATAGAGGTAGACAAAGTCATGAGAGGAATAGATCAGTTCACAAGGTTAATTCCCGGGATGGCGGGACTGTCATATGTTGAGAGAATGAAGCGGCTGGGCTTGTATACTTTAGAATTTAGAAGGATGCGAGGGGATCTTATTGAAACATAAAAGATTATTGAGGATTTAAATACGAGAGAGGCAGGAAACATGTTCCCGATTTTGGGGGATCCGGAACCAGGGGCCATAGTTTAAGAATACGCGGTAATCCTTTCAGAACGGAGATGAGGAAACACTTTTTCACACAGAGTTGTGAGTCTGTGGAATTCTCTACCGCAGAGGGCGGTCAGGAAGGTTTTCTGGATACTTTCAAGAGAGATCTAGATATCGCTCCTAAAGATAGCAGAGTCAGAGGATATGGGGAGAAGGCAGGAACAGGGTACTGATTGTGGATGATCAGCCATGATCACATTGAATGGAGGTGCTGGCTCGAAGAGCATTTGTATCTTTGCATTCATCTCCTCTCGAAAGAAATGCTACATTTTATGACCTTATGATAAAGATACATATAAAACATAGAAACATAGAAAATAGGTGCAGGAGTTGACCATTCGGCCCTTCGAGCCTGCACCGCCATTCAATGTGATCATGGCTGATCATCCAACTCAGTATTCCGTACCTGCCTTCTCTCCATACTCCCTGATCCCTTTAGCCACAAGTGCCACATCTAACGCCCTCTTAAATATAGCCAATGAACTGGCCTCAACTACCTTCTGTGGCAGAGAATTCCAGAGACTCACGACTCTCTGTGTAAAGAATGTTTTCCTCATTTCGGTCCTAAAGGAATTCCCCCTTATCCTTAGACTGTGACCCCTTGTTCTGGACTCCCCCAACATCGGGAACAATCTTCCAGCATCTAGCTTGTCCAACCCCTTAAGAATTTTGTAAGTTTCTATAAGATCCCCCCTCAATCTTCTAAATTCCAGCGAGTACAAGCCGAGTCTATCCAATCTTTCCTCATATGAAAGTCCTGACATCCCAGGAATCAGTCTGGTGAATCTTCTCTGTACCCCCTCTATGGCAAGGATGTCTTTCCTCAGATTTGGAGACCAAAACAGGTGCATGAATAGGCCAGTCGGCCCTTCGAGCCACCACCATCATTCAATGTGTTCATGGCTGATCATCCACAATCAGTACCCCGTTCCTGCCTTCTCCCCATATCTCTTGATTCTAACTCTCTTTTGAATGTATAGTCGGCTTCCACTGCCTTCCGAGGCAAAGAAATCCACAAATACACAACTCCCTGGATGAAAAAGTTTCTCCTCATCTTAGTTCTTCATATTCTTAAACTGTGGCCTGGTTCACCAATGCATCCACAAATTATAGAGCCTTCTCCTTGAGTACCCTGAGATGCAGACCATCAGGCCCTGGGGATTTATCATCCTTCAGTCCCATCAGTCAACCCAACAGCATTTCCTGACTAATATGAATTTCCTTCAATTCCTCCATCACCATAGGTCCTCTGGCCACTAGTATACCTGGGAGATAGTTTGTGTCTTCCTTAGTGAAGACAGAACCAATTTACCTGTTCAGCTCGTCTGCCATTTCCTTGTTCCCCATAATAAATTCACCTCTTTATGTCTTCAAAAGGACCTACATTTGTCTTAACTATTTTTTTCCTCTTCACATACCTGATGAAGATTTATATTCTTGGCTAGCTTAGCTTCGTACTTCATCTTTTCTCTAATTTCTCCAAGTACCTCCTGGTACCACACACTTCAACTGCTGGGCGGCACGGTGGTGCAGCGGTAGAGTTGCTGCCTCACAGCGCCAGGGACCCGGGTTCCATCCTGACCACGGGTGCTGTCAGTATGGAGTTTGTACGTTCTCCCCGTGACGTGTGTAGGTTTTCTTCCAAGACCATTGGTTTCCTCCTACACTGCAAAGACGTATAGGTTTGAAGGTTAATTGGCTTGGTTCAAATATAAATTGTCCCTATTGTGTGTAGGAGAGTGTTAAGTGCCTGTCCCACTTACGTGTCCTTGGCACGCAAATTACGTGACCTCGTGGTCGCGTTGAGGTGTACAGGCATCGTATGGCCACGACCCACTGAGAAGCGCAGAGAGGTATGTAGTTGTGTGCGGTATCGCGCGGGGCTCCGGAATTTTTAATAGCGAACGAAATCTTTGCGCGCTCAAAATGTGGTCCAAATCCGACCGGGAGTGTGTGGCGGAACGGTACAGAGGTCCCCTATTACCCCACACCCCATCTCCTCCGTACTTGCAGATGGTACAGAAGTGATCTCACTAACTCTGACACATCTGACTTTGTTCATCACCGAGTCCATCGCTCCAGGCCTGTGCTGAGTTTGAGCGCTGTGCAAATTTCCCTGGAACTTTGAATACCGTTCAGGACATGGCTGGTGAGCAAGTCTCCCTGAGGGGGAGAGAGAGAGATGTCAAGTGGAGAGTTTGAAGATAGACACACGACACAGGGCGGCACGGTGGTGCAGCGGTAGTGTTGCTGCCTCACAGCGCCACGGACCCGGGTTCATTCCTGACTACGTGTGCTTCCTGTACGGAGTTTGCACGTTCTCCCCGTGAACAATGTGTGTTTTCTCCAGGCGCTCTGGTTTCCTCCCACACTCCAAAGACATGTGTGTTTGTAGGTTAATTGGCTTTGATAAAATTGTATATTGTTCCAAGTGTGGTTATGATAGTATGAGTGTACGGGGTGATCGCTGATCGTCGCGGTGCGCCGAAGGGCCTTTTTCGAAGCTGTATCTCTAATCTAAACTAAATCTATAGCTGTATGTACCTGCTACATTGGTGTATGATCGGCTGCTAAGGAAGATGAGAGCCCATGGTGTCAAAGGGCAGATACTAGCATGGATAGCAGGTTGGCTGGATGGCAGAAGACAAGGAGTGGCAATAAAGGGGGCTTTTTCTGCCTGGCTGCCGGTGACTAGTGGAGTTCTGCAAGGGTCGATGCTGGGGCCGTTACTCTTCACGTTGTATATTAATGATTTGGACATGGGGATGGAAGGCTTTGTTGCCTAGTTAGCGGATGATCAGATATACCAGAGGACATTGTGTGGAAACTAGAGAGGATATTGCGGGGACCCTGGTTGAAATTTATAAGTCCCCCTTAAATACAGGAGAGGTGCCAGAGGATTGGAGGGTGGCAAATGTTGTGCATCTTTTCAAGAAGGGCAGCAGGGAAAATGCTGGGAACTATAGGCCAGTGAGCTAAACATCTGTAGTTGGTAAGTCACTGGAGAGTATTCTGAGGGATCGGATAAACAGGCATTTGGAAGAACAAGGGCTGATTAGGGACAGTCAGCATGGTTTTGTACGTGTACGGTCGTGTCTCACAAATCTGATTGATTTTTTTGAAGATGTGAGCAAAATGTTTGATGAGGGCAGAGCTGTAGATGTTGTGTACATGGACTTCAGTAAGGCATTCAACAAGGTGCCACATGGGTGGCTGCTCTAGAAGGTTAGATCTCATGGGATCCAAGGAGAGATAGCTGAGTGGATAGCAAATTGATGCCATGGAAGGAAGCAGAGGGTGATGGTGGAAGGTTGCTTCTCAGAATGGTGGCCTGTGACTAGTGGTGTGCCACAGGGTTCGGTGCTGGGCCCGTTACTGTTTGTCGTCTATATCAATGATTTGGATGAGAACATACAGGGCAAGATTAACTTGAAGAAGTTCTCCTCTCTTTAACACAGGGCAAGATTAGCAAGTTCGCCAATGATACAAAAAGGGGTTGTTTTGCAGACAGTGAAGATGGTTGTGAATGATTGCAGCAGGATCTGGATCGATTGGCCAGGTGGGCGGAGGAATGGTTGATGGAATTTAATACAGAAAAATGTGAGGTGTTGCATTTTGGGACGTCGAACAAGGGCAGGACCAACACAGTGAATGGTCGGCCTCTGGGTAGTGTTGTAGAGCAGAGAGATCTAGGAGTACAGGTGCATGGTTCCATGAATGTCGAGTAGCAGGTAGATAAAGCGGTGAAAAAGGCTTTTGGCACTTTGGCCTTCATTAGTCAGAGTTTTGAGTATAGAGGTTGGGAGGTCATGTTGCAATTGTATAAAACATTGGTGAGACCGCATTTAGAATATTGTGATCAATTCTGTGCACCAGATTATAGGAAAGATATTGTCAAGCTTGAAAGGGTTCAGAAAAGATTTACGAGGATGTTGCCAGGACTAGAGCGTGTGGGCTATAGGGAGAGGTTGAGTAGGCTGGGTCTCTATTCCATGGAGCGTAGGAGGATTAGGGGATATCTTATAGAGGTAGACAAAATCATGAGAGGAATAGATCAGTTCACAAGGTTCATTCCCGGGATGGCGGGACTGTCATATGTTGAGAGAATGAAGCGGCTGGGCTTCTATACTTTAGAATTTAGAAAGATGCGAGGGGATCTTATTGAAACATAAAAGATTATTGAGGATTTAAATACGATAGAGGCAGGAAACATGTTCCCGATTTTGGGGGATCCGGAACCAGGGGCCACAGTTTAAGAATACGCGGTAATCCTTTCAGAACGGAGATGAGGAAACACTTTTTCACACAGAGAGTAGTGAGTCTGTGGAATTCTCTACCGCAGAGGGCGGTCAGGAAGGTTTTCTGGATACTTTCAAGAGAGATCTAGATATTGCTCTTAAAGGTAGCGGAGTCAGAGGATATGGGGAGAAGGCAGGAACAGGGTACTGATTGTGGATGATCAGCCATGATCACATTGAATGGAGGTGCTGGCTCGAAGAGCATTTGCATTATGCATTCATGTCCTCTCAAAATAAATGCTACATTTTATGACCTTATGACAAAGATACATATAAAACAAGTGCATGAATAGGCCAGTCGGCCCTTCGAGCCACCACCATCATTCAATGTGTTCATGGCTGATCATCCACAATCAGTACCCCGTTCCTGCCTTCTCCCCATATCTCTTGATTCTAACTCTCTTTTGAATGTATAGTCGGCTTCCACTGCCTTCCGAGGCAAAGAAATCCACAAATACACAACTCCCTGGATGAAAAAGTTTCTCCTCATCTTAGTTCTTCATATTCTTAAACTGCGGCCCCTGGTTCACCAATGCATCCACAAATTATAGAGCCTTCTCCTTGAGTACCCTGAGGCAGACCATCAGGCCCTGGGGATTGATCATAGAAACATAGAAACATAGAAAAATAGGTGCAGGAGTAGGCCATTCGGCCCTTCGAGCCTGCACCGCCATTTAATGTGATCATGGCTGATCATCCAACTCAGTATCCCGTACCTGCCTTCTCTCCATACCCCCTGATCCCTTTAGCCACAAGTGCCACATCTAACGCCCTCTTAAATATAGCCAATGAACTGGCCTCAACTACCTTCTGTGGCAGAGAATTCCAGAGACTCACCACTCTCTGTGTAAAGACTGTTTTCCTCATCTCGGTCCTAAAGGAATTCCCCCTTATCCGTAGACTGTGACCCCTTGCTCTGGACTCCCCCAACATCGGGAACAATCTTCCAGCATCTAGCTTGTCCAATCCCTTAAGAATTTTGTAAGTTTCTATAAGATCCCCCCTCAATCTTCTAAATTCCAGCGAGTACCAGCCGAGTCTATCCAGTCTTTCCTCATATGAAAGTCCTGACATCCCAGGAATCAGTCTGGTGAATCTTCTCTGTACCCCCTCTATGGCAAGGATGTCTTTCCTCAGATTTGGAGACCAAAACTGTACGCAATACTCCAGGTGTGGCCTCACCAAAACCCTGTACAACTGCAGTAGAACCTCCCTGCTCCTATACTCAAATCCTTTCACTATGAATGCTAACATACCATTTGCTTTCTTCACTGCCTGCTGCACCTGCATGCCTACTTTCAATGACTGGTGTACCATGACACCCAGGTCTCATTGCATCTCCCCTTTTCCTAATCTGCCACCATTCAGATAATAGTCTACCCTCATGTTTTTGCCACCAAAGTGGATAACCTCACATTTATCCACATTATACTGCATCTGCCATGCATCTGCCCATTCACTCAGCCTATCCAAATCACCCTGCAGCCTCCAAGCATCCTCCTCACACCTAACTATACTCCCCAGCTTGGTGTCATCTGCAAATTTGGAGATGTTGCATTGAATTCCCTCGTCCAAATCATTAATATATATTGTAAATAGCTGGGGTCCCAGCACTGAGCCTTGCGGCACCCCACTAGTCACTGCCTGCCATTCTGAAAAGGACCCGTTTTCTCCTACCCTTTGCCTCCTGTCTGCTAGCCAGTTCTCTATCCACATCAATACTGAACCCCCAATACCGTGTGCTTTAAGTTTGTATGCTAATCTCTTATGCGGGACCTTAGAAAGCCTTCTGAAAGTCTAGATATAACACATCCACTGGTTCTCCCTTATCCACTCTACTGGTTACATCCTCGAAAAATTCTATCAGATTTGTCAGACATGATTTATCTTTTGTAAATCCATGCTGACTTTGTCCAATGATTTCACCACTTTCCAAATCCACTGCTATCCCATCTTTAATAACTGACTCCAGCAGTTTCCCCACTACCGATGTTAGACTAACTGGTCTGTAATCCCCGCTTTCTCTCTCCCTCCTTTTTTAAAAAGTGGGGTTACATTAGCTACCCTCCAATCCTCAGGAACTACTCCAGAATCGAAGGAATTTTGAAAAATTATCACTAATGCCTCCACTATTTCTGTGGCTACCTCCTTGAGTACTCTGGGATGCAGACTATCTGGCCCTGGGGATTTATCGGCCTTCAATCCGTTCAATTTACCCAACACCACCTCCCGGCTAACCTGGATTTCACTCAGTTCCTCCATCTTATTTAACCCCCATTCCACTGCTATTTCCGGCAGATTATTTATGTCTTCCTTAGTGAAGAGAACCAAAGTAGTTATTCAATTGGTCTGCCATGTCCTTGTTCCCCATGATCAATTCACCTGTTTCTGACTGCAAGGGACCAACATTTGTTTTAACTAGTCTCTTTCTCTTCACATATCTATAAAAACTTTTGCAGTCAGTTTTTATGTTCCCTGCCAGTTTCCTTTCATAATCTATTTTCCCTTTCCTAATTAAGCCCTTTGTCCTCCTCTGCTGGATTCTGAATTTCTCCCAGTCCTCCGGTAGGCTGCTTTTTCTGGCAAATTTGTATGCCTCATCTTTTGTTTTTATACTATCCCTGATTTCCCTTGTTATAGAAACATAGAAACATAGAAATTAGGTGCAGGAGTAGGCCATTCGGCCCTTTGAGCCTGCACCGCCATTCAATATGATCATGGCTGATCATCCAACTCAGTATCCCGTACCTGCCTTCTCTCCATACCCTCTGATCCCCTTAGCCACAAGGGCCACATCTAACTCCCTCTTATCCATGGATGCACCACCTTCCCCGATTTATTCTTTTGCCAAACTGGTATGAACAATTTTTGTACTTCATCCATGCAGTCTTTAAATACCTTCCATTGCACATCCACTGTCAACCCTTTAAGAATCACCTGCCAGTCTATCTTGGCCAATTCACATCTCATACCTTCAAAGTTGCCTTTGTTCAAGTTCAGAACCCTTGTTTCTGACTTAATGTTGTCACTCTCCATCCTAATGAAGAACTCAACCATATTATGGTCACTCTTGCCCAAGGGGCCACGCACAACAATTTTGCTAACTAACCCTTCCTCATTACTCAATACCCAATCTAGAATAGCCTGCTCTCTCGTTGGTTCCTCCACATGTTGGTTGAGAAAACTATCCCGCATACATTCCAAGAAATCCTCTTCCTCAGCACCCCTGCCAATTTGATTCACCCAATCTACATGCAGATTGAAGTCACCCATTATAACCGTGTTACCCTTGTTGCACGCATTTCTAATTTCCTGTTTGATGCCATCCCTAACTCCAATACTACTGTTAGGTGGCCTGTACACAGCTCCCACTAGCGTTTTCTGCCCCTTAGAGTTTCGCAGCTCTACCCATATCGATTCTACATCCTCCACGCTAATGTCCTTCCTTTCTATTGCATTAATCTCCTCTCTCACCAGCAACGCTACCCCACCTCCTTTTCCTTTTCGTCTATCCCTCCTGAATATTGAATATCCCTGGATGTTCAACTCCCAGCCTTGGTCATCCTGGAGCCATGTCTCCGTGATCCCAACTATAGCATAGTCATTAATCGCTATCTGCACCTTCAACTCATCCACCTTATTACGAATGCTCCTCGCATTGAGACACAAAGCCTTCAGGCTTGTTTTTACAACACTCTTACTCCTTATACAATTATGTTGACAAGTGGCCCCTTTCACATCGACCCCTATTACACTTGGCCATACTCTCCTATCCCTTTGTGAGCATTCTTTCCCGTTAATTCTGGGGTCATTAACCTACCACAGAGGGTGGTCAGGAAGGTTTTCTGGATACTTTCAAGCGAGATCTAGATATCGCTCTTAAAGATAGCGGAGTCAGAGGATATGGGGAGAAGGCAGGAACTGGGTACTGATTGTGGATGATCAGTCATGATCACATTGAATGGAGGTGCTGGCTCGAAGAGCATTTGTATCTTTGCATTCATGTCCTCTCAAAATAAATGCTACATTTTATGACCTTATGACGAAGATACATATAAAACAGGTGCATGATTAAGCCAGTCGGCCCTTCGAGCCACCACCATCATTCAATGTGTTCATGGCTGATCATCCACAATCAGTACCCCGTTCCTGCCTTCTCCCCATATCTCTTGATTCTAACTCTCTTTTGAATGTATAGTCGGCTTCCACTGCCTTCCGAGGCAAAGAAATCCACAAATACACGACTCCCTGGATGAAAAAGTTTCTCCTCATCTTAGTTCTTCATATTCTTAAACTGTGGCCTGGTTCACCAATGCATCCACAAATTATAGAGCCTTCTCCTTGAGTACCCTGAGATGCAGACCATCAGGCCCTGGGGATTTATCATCCTTCAGTCCCATCAGTCAACCCAACAGCATTTCCTGACTAATATGAATTTCCTTCAATTCCTCCATCACCATAGGTCCTCTGGCCACTAGTATACCTGGGAGATAGTTTGTGTCTTCCTTAGTGAAGACAGAACCAATTTACCTGTTCAGCTCGTCTGCCATTTCCTTGTTCCCCATAATAAATTCACCTCTTTCTGTCTTCAAAGGGACCCACATTTGTCTTAACTATTTTTTTCCTCTTCACATACCTGATGAAGATTTATATTCTTGGCTAGCTTAGCTTCGTACTTCATCTTTTCTCTAATTTCTCCAAGTACCTCCTGGTACCACACACTTCAACTGCTGGGCGGCACGGTGGTGCAGTGGTAGAGTTGCTGCCTCACAGCGCCAGGGACCCGGGTTCCATCCTGACCACGGGTGCTGTCAGTATGGAGTTTGTACGTTCTCCCCGTGACGTGTGTAGGTTTTCTTCCAAGACCATTGGTTTCCTCCTACACTGCAAAGACGTATAGGTTTGAAGGTTAATTGGCTTGGTTCAAATATAAATTGTCCCTATTGTGTGTAGGAGAGTGTTAAGTGCCTGTCCCACTTATGTGTCCTTGGCACGCAAATTACGCGACCTCGTGGTCGCGTTGAGGTGCACGGGCATCGTATGGCCACGTCCCACTGAGAAGCGCAGAGAGGTATGTAGTTGCGCGCGGTATCGCGCGGGGCTCCGGAATTTTTATAGCGAACAAAATCTTTGCGCGCTGAAAATGCGGTCCAAATCCGACCGGGAGTGTGTGGCGGGACGGTACAGAGGTCCCCTATTACCCCACACCCCATCCGCTCCGTACTTGCAGATGGTACAGATGTGATCTCACTAACTCTGACTCATCTGACTTTGTTCATCACCGAGTCCATCGCTCCAGGCCTGTGCTGAGTTTGAGCGCTGTGCAAATTTCCCTGGAACTTTGAATACCGTTCAGGACATGGCTGCTGAGCAAGTCGCCCTGAGCGGGAGAGAGAGAGATGTCAAGTGGAGAGTTTGAAGATAGACACACGACACAGGGCGGCACAGTGGTGCAGCGGTAGAGTTGCTGCCTCACAGCGCCACGGACCCGGGTTCATTCCTGACTACGGGTGCTGCCTGTTTGGAGTTTGTACGTTCTCCCCGTGAACAATGTGTGTTTTCCGAGTCTATGCAGTCTTTGTTCATAAGACAGTCCTGACATCCCAGGAATCAGTCTGGTGAACCTTCTTTGCACTCCCTCTATGGCAATAATGTCCTTCCTCAGATTTGGAGACCAGAACTGTACGCAATACTCCAGGTGTGGTCTCACCAAGACCCTATACAACTGAAGTAGAACCTCCCTGCTCCTATACTCAAATCCTTTTGCTATGAACAAGTTCACAAGGTTAATTCCCGGGATGGCTGGACTGTCATATGCTGAGAGAATCGAGCAGGTGGTCTTATATACTTTAGAATTATGAAGGAACATGGAACATAGAAACATTGAAACATAAAAAATAGGTGTAGGAGGAGGCCATTCGGCCCTTCGATCCAGCGCCGCCATTCATTGTGAACATGGCTGATCGTCCACTATCAATAACCCGTGCCTGCCTTCTCCCCATATCCCTTGACTCTACTAGCCCCTAAAGCTCTTTCTAACTCTCTCTTAAATCCATCCAGTGACTTGGCCTCCACTGCCCTCTGTGGCAAGGAATTCCATAAATTCACAACTCTCTGGGTGAAAAAGTATATTCTCACCTCAGTCTTAAATGACCTTCCCTGAGAGGGGATCTTCTTGTGTAACCTGTGCAACTCATCTGCCATTTCCTTGTTCCCCATTAAAAAATCACCTATTTCTGTCTTCCAAGGGACCCACATTTGTCTTAACTAATTTTTTTCCTCTTCACATACCCGATGAAGATTTATATTACCTTATATGTAAATTGTCGCTAGTGCGTGTAGAATAGTGTTAATGTTCGGGGATCGCTGGTCGGCACGGACTGGGTGGGGTGAAGAGCCTCTTTCCGCGCTGTATCTCCAATCTAAACTAAACTGCTGTTCCCACTCCCATAGAGTTATAGAATCATAATCATAGAGTGATACAGTGTGGAAACAGGCCCTTCAGCCCAACAGCCCAACTTGCCCACACCGGCCAACATGTCCCATCTGCACTAGTCGCTGCTGCCCGCATATGGTCCATATCCCTCCAAACCTGTCTGATCCATGTAGCTGTCCAAATGTTTCTTAAACGTTGCGACAGTCCCTGCCTCACCTCCCTCCCTCCTCGTTCTACAACACTCCCTGTCTACCTGTGACCCCACATTCAGGGAACCATGTGATATGTGAAGAGAAAGAGATTAGGTAAAACAAATGTAGGTCCCTTGCAGTCAGAAACAGGTGAGTTGATCATGGGGAACAAGGATATGGCGGACCAATTGAATAACTACTTTGGTTCCGTCTTCACTAAGGAAGACATAAATAATCTGCCGGAAATAGCAGGGGACCGCGGGTCAAATGAGGACTTGAGTGAAATCCAGGTTAGTCGGGAACTGGTGTTGGGTAAATTGAATGGATTAAAGGCCAATAAATCCCCAGGGCCAGATAGGCTGCATCCCAGAGTACTTCAGGAAGTAGCTCCAGAAATAGTGGATGCATTAGTGATAATCTTTCAAAGCTCTTTAGATTCTGGAGTAGTTCCTGAGGATTGGTGGGTAGCAAACGGAACCCCTCTTTTTAAGAAGGGGGGGAGAGAGAAAACGGGAAATTACAGACCAGTTAGTCTAACATCGGTAGTGGGGAAACTGCTAGAGTCAGTTATTAAAGATGGGATAGCAGCACATTTGGAAAGTGGTGAAATCATTGGACAAAGTCAGCATGGATTTACGAAAGGTAAATCATGTCTGACGAATCTTGTGGAATTTTTCGAGGATGTAACTAGTAGCGTGGATAGGGGAGAACCAGTGGATGTGGTGTATCTGGACTTCCAGAAGGCTTTCGACAAGGTCCCATATACGGGATTAGTATATAAACTTAAAGCATATGGCATTGGGGGTTCAGTATTCATGTGGATAGAGAATTGGCTGGCAAACAGGAAGCAAAGAGTAGGAGTAAACGGGTCCTTTTCACAATGGCAGGCAGTGACTAGTGGGGTACCGCAAGGCTCAGTGCTGGGACCCCAGCTATTTACAATATACATTAATGATCTGGATGAGGGAATTGAAGGCAATATCTCCAAGTTTGCGATGACACTAAGCTGGGGGGCAGTGTTAGCTGTGAGGAGGATGCTAGGAGACTGCAAGGTGACTTGGATAGGCTGGGTGAGTGGGCAAACGTTTGGCAGATGCAGTATAATGTGGATAAATGTGAGGTTATCCACTTTGGTGGCAAAAATAGGAAAACAGACTATTATCTAAATGGTGGCCGATTAGGAAAACGGGAGATGCAGCGTGACCTGGGTGTCATGGTACACCAGTCATTGAAAGTAAGCATGCAGGTGCAGCAGGCAGTGAAGAAAGCGAATGGTATGTTAGCTTTCATAGCAAAAGGATTTGAGTATAGGAGCAGGGAGGTTCTACTTCAGTTGCATAGGGTCTTGTTGAGACCACACCTGGAGTATTGCGTACAGTTCTGGTCACCAAATCTGAGGAAGGACATTATTGCCATAGAGGGAGTGCAGAGAAGGTTCACCAGTCTGATTCCTGGGATGTCAGGACTGTATTATGAACAAAGACTGCATAGACTCGGTTTATACTCTCTAGAATTTAGGAGATTGGGAGGCAATCTTATGGAAACTTACAAAATTCTTAAGGGGTTGGACAGGCTAGATGCAGGGAGATTGTTCCCGATGTTGGGGAGGTCCAGGACAAGGGGTCACAGCTTAAGGATAAGGGGAAAATCCTTTAGGACCGAGATGAGAAGGACTTTTTTCACACAGAGAGTGGTGGGTCTCTGGAACTCTCTGCCACAGAGGGTAGTTGAGGCCAGTTCATTGGCGAGATTTAAGAGGGAGTTAGATGTGGCCCTTGTGGCTAAGGGGATCAGAGGATATGGAGAGAAGGCAGGTACGGGATACTGAGTTGGATGATCAGCCATGATCATATTGAATGGCGGTGCAGGCTCGAAGGGCCGAATGGCCTACTCCTGCACCTAATTTCTATGTTTCTATGTTTCTATGTCCCTGCGCTCCTAGATCCCTCTGCTCCACTGTCAGGGAGCTGTGGACTTGGACCCCAAGATCCCTCTGTACATCGATGCTGTTCAGGGTCTTGCCGTTCACTGTAGACTTTCCCCTTACATTGCACCTCACAAAGTGCAACACCTCACACTTGCCCGGTTACTCACAAACTCTCCCCGTGACCTCTCCCTCTCTCCCCATCAGGGAGACTTGCTCAGCAGCCCTGTCCAGAACGTTATTCAAAGTTCCAGGGCAATTTGCCCAGCGCTCAAACTCTGCCCAGACCTGGAGGCATAGACTTGGTGATAAACAAAGTCATCGATGAGTCATGGGAGAGAGAGAGAGGAGAGAGAGGGAGGGAGGGGGTGGGGACTGGGATGGACATAAAAGCGTCTCCCGTCCCGTCCCCAGACACAGAACTGTCCCCACCCCGGTGGCCACAGACGGAAGGATCCAGAAACTGAGCAGAGACTGGACAAGATGTGGGGAGCGCTGCTACTGGTGGTGGTGGGAGCGACACTGCTGACCCAGGGAACTGTCCATGCAGGACCCGACCCAGGACACGACACAGGACCCGACCCACACCGTAGATTTGCTGAAAAACATGGTAAGTCTCTCTCCCTCTCCCTCATCCCCTCTCTCTTGCCCTTTCACCATCCTTCTCTTTCTCCCGCTCTCCCCCCTTGCCTTTTCTCACTCTCTCCCCTCTCTCAATCTCCCCCTCTCTTTCTCTGCCCTCTTTCCTGCCCTCCCTCCCCCTCTCTTTCTCCCCCCCACCCCCCACTATCCCCCCTCCCCCGCCCTCTCTCTCGCCCTCTTTCTCACCCTCTCTCTTCCCCCTCTCTCTTGCACTTGCCCCCATCTCTCCCCCCTGGGTCGGAAGGAGACGAGAGGGGAGACACAGAAAAAGAGGAAACAGATGGATGGAGGGAGTGAGGGAGGGAGGGAGAGAGAGAGAGAGAGAGGGAGAGAGAGAGGGAGAATTGGGAGAGGGATGGACGGACGGAGGGAGGTAGGGAGGTAGAGGGAGGGAGGAGGGAGATGGAGTGAGGAGAGAGGTAGCTATTTACAATATACATCAATGATTTAGATGAGGAGAGAGATAGAGAGAAGGAAACAGAGAGAGAGAAAACATGCAGAGAAAGAGAGAGCGAAGGAAAAAGGAGAGAGAGAAGGAAACAGAGAGAGAAGCAAAGAGAAAGGGAGAGAGAGACAGAGAAGAGAGAAAGAGAGAGGGAGAGGGGGAAAGAGAGAGAGGGGTATAAAGGGGAGGGTAGAGGGAGGAAGGAAGGGGAGCAAGAGAGAGAGAGAGAGAGAGAGAGGGGAGGGGTGGGATGAGTGGGTTGGGGAGGGCAGAATGTCTCTTTCCCCACCCCCAGGCTGGACTGACTATCTTGTCTCTCCCCACAGATGGCAGCTGTTTGCCTGCGTTGGGGATTTGCCGCAATGGTGGCTGTGGAAACGGCAAGAGTCCATTAAGTCCCTTGGAATGTCAAGAGTCTGGCTGGAAATGCTGCCCCCATGGTGGCTGACGCACCCTCTCCCTCCCTCTCTCCATCTCCCCCTCCCCCCCCCCCCCCCCCCCCCCCCCCACCTCCAACATGAGACGGGATGTCCTGAGAGTGGATGTGAAATAAAAACCTCCCCAGCATTGTGAAAATAACGTCTGGTGTCTGTCTGTGTGGGAGAGGGAGAGAGGGAGGGATGGAGGGAGAGAGGGAGGGATGGAGGGAGAGAGGGAGGGATGGAGGGAGAGAGGGAGGAGGGAGGGGTGCTATGTACTATGGTAATTGGCTTTGGTCAAATTGTAAATCGTCCCTGCTGTGTTTATGATAGTATCAGTGAGTTTAGATATCTGGGAATTTACGTGACTAGAAAGCACTCCTCTCTATTTAAAACACATTTTCCACCATTAATCACTAAACTATACGCCTACATTTAATTTTGGAAAACCATATAACCATATCAGCGCGGAAACAGGCCTTCTCGGCCCTTCCAGTCCGTGCCGACCATTTATTTTCCCCTAGTCCCATCTACCTGCACTCAGACCATACCCCTCCATTCCCTTCCCGCCCATATACCTATCCACTTTGCTTTGAAATGTTAAAATCGATCCTGCCTCCACCACTTCTGCTGGAAGATCATTCCACACAGCCACCACTCTCTGAGTAAAGAAGTTCCCCCTCATGTTACCCCTAAACTTCTGTCCCTTAATTCTCATGTCATGCCCTCTTGTTTGAATCTTCCCTACCCTCAATGGGAAAAGCTTATCCACGTCAACTCTGTCTATCCCTTTCATCATTTTAAAGACCTCAATCAAGTCCCCCCCTTAACCTTCTGCGCTCCAAAGAATAAAGACCTAACTTGTTCAACCTTTCTCTGTAACTTAGTTGCTGGAACCCAGGCAACATTCTAGTAAATCTCCTCTGTACTCTGTCTATTTTGTTGACAATAGGAAGGATGTGCTGTGTTCCACATATCTGGGGAAGGATGTGCTGGCTCTGGAGAGAGTACAGAGAAGGTTTAATAGAATGATCCCACAAATGAGTGGGTTAACATATGATGAGCATCTCACGGCACTGGGCCTGTACTCAGAAGGACAGGAAGGGGAGGGCTTATATTGAACAGTGAAAGGCCTAGACAGAATGGCAAGGTTTAGGGGAATATGGGCCAAATGCAGGTTAATGCAAATAGCTTAGAACCCAGGATGCTGGATCTGTGAGTCAGCATCACTACCTGTGCTGCCTTTCAGTCCATAAATCAGTACCAATTCTCCGCAAGAGACGTGCCTTCACCATGCCATTACCTTTAGAGGTGGCACGGAGACGCAGCAGTAGAGATGCTGCCTTATAGAGCCAGATATTCAGATTCGATCCTGACGGCGGGTGCTGTCTGCACACAGTTTGTACGTTCTCCTCCTGACCGCGTGGGCTTTCTCCGGGCGTTCCGGTTTACTCCCACTCTCCAAAGACATATAGGATGGGTCTCTATTCCATGGAGCGTAGGAGGATGAGGGGATATCTTATAGAGGTAGACAAAGTCATGAGAGGAATAGATCAGTTCACAAGGTTAATTCCCGGGATGGCGGGACTGTCATATGTTGAGAGAATGAAGCGGCTGGGCTTGTATACTTTAGAATTTAGAAGGATGCGAGGGGATCTTATTGAAACATAAAAGATTATTGAGGATTTAAATACGAGAGAGGCAGGAAACATGTTCCCGATTTTGGGGGATCTGGAACCAGGGGCCATAGTTTAAGAATACGCGGTAATCCTTTCAGAACGGAGATGAGGAAACACTTTTTCACACAGAGAGTTGTGAGTCTGTGGAATTCTCTACCGCAGAGGGCGGTCAGGAAGGTTTTCTGGATACTTTCAAGAGAGATCTAGATATCGCTCTTAAAGATAGCAGAGTCAGAGGATATGGGGAGAAGGCAGGAACAGGGTACTGATTGTGGATGATCAGCCATGATCACATTGAATGGAGGAGCTGGCTCGAAGAGCATTTGTTTTTTTTTATATACTTTATTTTATTAGAAGTAATCTATTTACAATAATGTAAACAGCTTTACAAACCTCAACTTAATTACACATTTTTTAAATAACCCATTAACAGTTATCATCTTCTATTTTTTTGGAAATAAAGAAAAGAATAGAATAGTTTTAAATCAATAAGAAAGTGATTAAATAATAATTTGATTATATAGAAAAGAAGAAGAAAATAGAGCAAGGAAAAAAGATTATAGATTAACAACAAGTGAAAAAATATTATATATATATATATCAATGGAAATCAACAAAATATATTGTATCTAAAACTATTACAAATAGTAATATCAATGAAGACATGCCTATTAATCCTAGTATAAGAATCAATTATTCTCATCAAATCCCGCTGGGTACCCGTCAGGCTGTGACGTCAAGAACAGCTACTTCTCTAGATACTGTATATATGGAGACCATATTTGTTCGAAGATATTATATTTGTCCAATAGGACAAATCTGATTATTTCTAATTGTAACATCTCCAACATCTCTGCTGCCCACATTTTAATTGTGGGGGATAATGTTCCCTTCCAAAATTTCAATATGATTTTTTTCCCTATTATCAAACAGTAATCAAAGAAATTTCTTTGATTTCCTGTAAGTACCGAATTTGAATCCAAAATCCCAAGTATTATTAACTTTGGGTCTGGATCCAATCTAATTTTTAGAACCTCAGAAATAACCTTAAAAATTTCTGACCAGTAGTAACTCAGTTTGGGACATGTAGCAAAACTATGTATTAAATTTGCTTCTAAGTTCTTACATTTATCACAAATTGAAGAGAGATTGTGAAAGATACTCTTTAATTTAGTTTTTGAATAGTGTAATCTGTATAATACTTTGAATTGTATCAATGTATGTCTGGCATTTAACGAACACCGATGTATTTGCTGTAAACTTTCTTCCCAATTTTCTTTTGTTATGGATAAACCAATTTCCTTTTCCCATGCTTGCCGATATGTTTCCGTTGTTGGATTCTCCTTATCCAAAATTATGTTATATATATGGGCTATTAATTTTTCTGTATTTGGGTGTAAATTAAACAAATCATCTAATAATCCTGGTACTTTATTTTTATAATCTAGTGTGTTTGATTTTATATAATCTCTAATTTGTAAGTACCTAAACAAGTGTTGCGGAGACAATCCATAGATATCTTGTAACTCTTGGAATAAAAGAAATTTTCCTTTTCTATAAAGGTGCTCTATCCTTTTAATTCCTAAATCATCCCAATGTCTAAACCCTCCATCCAATATAGAGGGCTTAAATAATGGGTTATTCATTATTGGTAGTCTAAGTGAAAGATTATCTAGCTGTAAAGTCTTAACTATTTGTTTCCAAATACATCTATTATTATAAATTATAGGGTTATCCCTATAAATTTTTTTTTGTACTTCCTTTGGGGCAAAGAGAACCGATCCTACATTATAGGGTGAACAATCTTCCTTTTCCATCTTTAACCACATTGGTTCATAATCCATATTTACCCACCAAAAATTCATATTCTTAATCTGGACTGCCCAAAAATAATATAAAAAATTTGGAAGTGCTAATCCTCCATTTATCTTAGATTTACATAAATGTTTTTTTACTTATTCTATGATTTTTATAATCCCAAATAAAACTATAAATAATATTATCTATTTTTTTAAAAAAGGTCTTTGGGAGAAAAAAAGGAATAGCCTGGAACAAATATAATAATTGTGGTAAAAACACCATCTTTATAGCGTTTATTCTACCAATCATGGATATAGGGAGTGTTTTCCAGTACAAAATATTTTTTTAAAGTTTATCTAATAATAGAGGGTAATTAGATTTAATTAGTGAATTATAAGATTTGGTTACACTAATTCCTAAATATTTAAATTTGTCTTTAACTATTTTTAACGGATATTGTTGTAATATATTTAAGTTAATTCCTGTTATAGGCATAATTTCACTTTTATTCCAGTTAATTCTAAATCCTGAAAATGTGCCAAAGATAGTTATAACATTGAGTAACTTAGGTAAACTAATTTCCAGTTTTGTAATATAAATCAAAACATCATCTGCATATAAAGATATTTTGTTAGTTGTTGTGTCAGTATTATAGCCATAGATTTCAGGTTCTGATCTGATTCTTTCCGCCAAAGGCTCTATCATCAAAGCAAATAGTAAAGGCGATAACGAACAACCCTGTCTACAACCCCTAGAGAGCTTAAATTTAGCTGATAATATTTGATTAGTTAAGATTCTTGCCGTTGGATTCAAATATAAAATTCTTATCCATTTACAAAATCTATCCCCCAATTGAAACTTTTCCATTATATTAAATAAATATAACCATTCCACCTGATCGAATGCCTTTTCTGCATCTAGCGATACAACTGCTAATTCCCTGTCCCGTACTCTTTTTGAATATATAATATTAAACAAGCGTCTGAGATTATGGGATGAGTAGCGTTTTGGGATAAAACCTGTTTGATCTTGATGTATTAATTTAGAAATCACCAAACTTAATCTCCGAGATAAAACTTTCGTTAGTATTTTTTGGTCTGTATTTAGAAGTGCGATCGCTCTATATGATCCTGGATCTTCCAAATCCTTATCTGCCTTAGAAATAAGTGTAATTGTAGATTCGTTTAAAGATTCTGGTAGTTTATCTTGTTCATACGCATATCTATATACTGTATATAATCTTGGGGAAATCAGATCTAGAATTTTTTAATAAAATTCTGCACTTATGCCATCGGGGCCCGCTGCTTTTCCATTCTTTAACAAACTAATTGATTCTTCAATATCTTTTACTGTTATTTCGGCGTTTAACAAATGTCTACCTTCCTGATCTAAACTGTTAATTTGACACTTTTGTAGAAATGTTTCCATATCCACTGTTTGTCCTGTTAATTTAGATGAATAAAGATTTTGATAATATTGTAGAAATCTGTCATTAATATCTTTTGGTATCGTCAATATATTTCCATCCACCGATCTAATTCTATGTATCAATTTTTCATCCTCTAATTTTCTAAGTTGTCTTGCTAATAGTTTTTGTGGTTTGTCTCCAAACTCGAAATGCACTTGTTTGGTTTGTTGAAATAGTTTAATGACTTGGTTAGAATATATTTTATTTAGTCTATATTTTGCTATTGCAATTTTGTTACTTAGCTCTTTAGAAGGGCGTTTTATATTTTCACTATCTAGTTGTTTTATCTCGTGTTCTAACTTTTGTTCCATCTTTCTATTTTCTTTATTAAGATAAGCCTGTGCAGATATTATTGCACCACGCATAAATGCTTTAAATGTGTCCCAGAGTAACGATGGTGAAGTTTCCGGTTTGTCATTAGTTTCAAAAAATAATTTAATCTGTTCCATCACATGTTTACAACAGTCCTTATCCTTTAATATCTGGGGATTAAATCTCCAAGTAGTCGTTTTATTAAGTATATCTTTTAGTTTTATCTTAAATGTAAGAGGCGCGTGATCTGAAATAATAATATTGTGATATTTTGCGTCATACGTAAAAGGTAGTAATTTTGAATCTATTAAAAAATCATCTATCCTAGAATAAGTTCCGTGTACGGGCGAAAAAAACGAGTATTCTCGTCCGGATGGATTATCTAATCTCCAAATATCCTTAACATTCGATGTATTAATAAAAGAATTTATAAGTTTACTTGAATTAGAGGTAACTTTCCTTTTTGTAGAAGACCTGTCTAGGTAGCTATCTAAGGTGCAATTAAAGTCACCACCAATAACTAAATTATATTGTGTGGAAATAGGAATATTATTAAATATTTTCTTAAAAAATAGTGGGTTATCAAAATTAGGGGCATATATATTCACCAAAATTACTTTCTGTGAATATAATTCCCCTGTAATTATTACATATCTACCCTCTTTGTCCTCTATTATAGAATACCCAAACGCCAATCCGATGAGAATTTCTATCTTCAGTAATCCATATACATATCTTCTTAGAGCGATTATACAATATCGTTCATAACTACATTCATATAATATATAACGCAGAATCAAATATTTAATATATAAGAAAAAGTACAAAGTGTAATTTAAAAAAGAAAAAAGGGTGTAAACAGGGTGCCCAGAAAAAAAAGAAACTACACTGGTATAGTGTGTAGTGTGCATTAGTGAAAGCCACACTAACGTGGCTATTAATCTACTGACTTCCGTTTTTTTTAAGAAAAGAGATGTTAAGTGTTCCAGCTCCTGTCTATAATACTATGTATATTGGGGTGGGGTACTAACTTTCAGTACTTAGTAAATATTTCTATTATTCATATTACTAATTACCAGTTATTAATTTCTAGTATAATTAATATTATAGTAGGTAATACTATGTTAGGGGACAATTAAAAATTTACTAATTAATACCAAGACATATAACAACATGTCCATTATTGCCCCTCTTTCTTAATGAATAATTCATAACCGCAGGTCGGTAATAAAAGTTCATTCTTCTTCTTCTTCTTCTTCAGTGCTTACTTCTTCTTCTGCTTCCTCTTCTGCCTTCTTCTGTATGCCTCGGGCGAATTCCAGTGCTTTGGTATGGTTAACAAAACGGAATTCCTTGTTGTCGTAGGTCACTCTCAATGTTGCTGGGTACATCAAACCATATCTGAGATCCTTTCCATCCTTTATATTCCGAAGAATGCCTCTTGTTTCTGAGAATAGAGATCTTCTCTTAGCCACTTCAGCCGGGTAATCTCTGAAGATACTGATATTAACTCCTTCATATTTCAGATTCCTCTTTCTTATTATTATCTTCATCATTTCTTCAAACTCGTGATCAAAAGCCACCTTTACAATCATTTGTCTTGGTGGTGCACCACTCCCAGGGGCCCGTCTTAAAGCCCTGTGGGCACGGCCCACCAGTGGTTCTTGGTCCAGATCCAGAATGTCCTTTAGGAGTTTTGCAGCAAATTTCCGCGGGTCCTGATTTCCTTCCCGACCCTCGGGCAATCCTACTATTCGCAAATTCTTACGTCTTTGTCGACCTTCCAAATCAATACATTTCTCATTTATTTTGTGGAGTAGTTCTGAAAGGCGTTTATTCTCGGCAAGTAGCTTCTCAGTTTCCTTGGCACTTTTTACAGCAAAATCAGCCAAATCTTTAATTGCGTCATTTTGTTGGTCGAATGTGATGACAATAGGATCAATCTTATCAATCAGCATTTGTTCCAGCCCAGCAACCTTGTCGTTTACCTCAGAGATTCGGTTTTGAAATTCAGCATCCGCCTTTCTTTTCCATTCGTTCATTATATTCTTTACCGTCTCGGTAACTTCTTTTGTTAATTCCACTTTAGTTCTCTCATGAGACACCAGAATCTCCGCTTTAAGAGTTTTTATTTCATCCTTATATTCTTTCTTCATGTCTTTAAATTCATCTTTATATTCCTTCTTCAAGTCTTTTATTTCTTTCACCAGTTTCTTCATCTCACCCATCAAAGAACTTTTAAATTCTTCCATTTCAACTTTTCTCTGTGAGATTTCTTCTTGGGAGGCAGTCAGACTCGAGCCCGAGGCTTTGGTGGCCTCTCTTCTAAGGCCCGTTTTCTTCAGGGGAGGGGAGGGGAGGAGGGCTGCATTTTAAATTTCTTACCGAAGTCGCGCGCCTGATGACGTCACGCAGCCTTCAATCGCACCGGAGCCGTTTTAAATCGATCTCCTGCGGTAAGTAGCGTTAGCACCCTCCTTTAACCCCGTTTTTTTAAACCGATTTTTACGGAGCTGGTCTGGCGCTGTTCTCCCCTAGAACATGGCGCCACCGGAAGTCCCCCGAAGAGCATTTGTATCTTTGCATTCATGTCCTCTTGAAAGAAATGCTACATTTTATGACCTTATGACAAAGATACATATAAAACATAGAAACATAGAAACATAGAAAATAGGTGCAGGAGTAGACCATTCGGCCCTTCGAGCCTGCACCGCCATTCAATGTGATCATGGCTGATCATCCAACTCAGTATTCCGTACCTGCCTTCTCTCCATACTCCCTGATCCCTTTAGCCACAAGTGCCACATCTAATGCCCTCTTAAATATAGCCAATGAACTGACCTCAACTACCTTCTGTGGCAGAGAATTCCAGAGACTCACCACTCTCTGTGGAAAGAATGTATTCCTCATTTCGGTCCTAAAGGAATTCCCCCTTATACTTAGACTGTGACCCCTTGTTCTGGACTCCCCCAACATCGGGAACAATCTTCCAGCATCTAGCTTGTCCAACCCCTTAAGAATTTTGTAAGTTTCTATAAGATCCCCCCTCAATCTTCTAAATTCCAGCGAGTACAGGCTGAGTCTATCCAATCTTTACTCATATGAAAGTCCTGACATCCCAGGAATCAGTCTGGTGAATCTTCTCTGCACCCCCTCTATGGCAAGGATGTCTTTCCTCAGATTTGGAGACCAAAACAGGTGCATGAATAGGCCAGTCGGCCCTTCGAGCCACCACCATCATTCAATGTGTTCATGGCTGATCATCCACAATCAGTACCCCATTCCTGCCTTCTCCCCATATCTCTTGATTCAAACTCTCTTTTGAATGTATAGTCGGCTTCCACTGCCTTCCGAGGCAAAGAAATCCCCAAATACACAACTCCCTGGATGAAAAAGTTTCTCCTCATCTTAGTTCTTCATGTTCTTAAACAGTGGCCCCTGGTTCACCAATGCATCCACAAATTATAGAGCCTTCTCCTTGAGTACCCTGAGATGCAGACCATCAGGCCCTGGGGATTTATCATCCTTCAGTCCCATCAGTCAACCCAACAGCATTTCCTGACTAATACGAATTTCCTTCAATTCCTCCATCACCATAGGTCCTCTGGCCACTAGTATACCTGGGAGATAGTTTGTGTCTTCCTTAGTGAAGACAGAACCAATTTACCTGTTCAGCTCGTCTGCCATTTCCTTGTTCCCCATAATAAATTCACCTCTTTATGTCTTCAAAAGGACCTACATTTGCCTTAACTATTTTTTTCCTCTTCACATACCTGATGAAGATTTATATTCTTGGTTAGCTTAGCTTCGTACTTCATCTTTTCTTGAATTTCTCCAAGTACCTCCTGGTACCACACACTTCAACTGCTGGGCGGCACGGTGGTGCAGCGGTAGAGTTGCTGCCTCACAGCGCCAGGGACCCGGTTTCCATCCTGACCACGGGTGCTGTCAGTATGGAGTTTGTACGTTCTCCCCGTGACGTGTGTAGGTTTTCTTCCAAGACCATTGGTTTCCTCCTACACTGCAAAGACGTATAGGTTTGAAGGTTAATTGGCTTGGTTCAAATATAAATTGTCCCTATTGTGTGTAGGAGAGTGTTAAGTGCCTGTCCCACTTATGTGTCCTTGGCACGCAAATTACGTGACCTCGTGGTCGCGTTGAGGTGCACAGGCATCGTATGGCCACGACCCACTGAGAAGCGCAGAGAGGTATGTAGTTGTGTGCGGTATCGCGCGGGGCTCCGGAATTTTTAATAGCGAACAAAATCTTTGCGCGCTCAAAATGCGGTCCAAATCCGACCGGGAGTGTGTGGCGGGACGGTACAGAGGTCCCCTATTACCCCACACCCCATCCGCTCCGTACTTGCAGATAGTACAGAAGTGATCTCACTAACTCTGACACATCTGACTTTGTTCATCACCGAGTCCATCGCTCCAGGCCTGTGCTGAATTTGAGCGCTGTGCAAATTTCCCTGGAACTTTGAATACCGTTCAGGACATGGCTGGTGAGCAAGTCTCCCTGAGGGGGAGAGAGAGAGATGTCAAGTGGAGAGTTTGAAGATAAACACACGGCACAGGGCGGCACGGTGGTGCAGCGGTAGAGTTGCTGCCTCACAGCTCCACGGACCCGGGTTCATTCCTGACTACGGGTGCTGCCTGTACGGAGTTTGTACGTTCTCCCCGTGAACAATGTGTGTTTTCTCCAGACGCTCTGGTTTCCTCCCACACTCCAAAGACATGTGTGTTTGTAGGTTAATTGGCTTTGATAAAATTGTATATTGTTCCAGTGTGGTTATGATAGTATGAGTGTACGGGGTGATCGCTGATCGTCGCGGTGCGCCGAAGGGCCTTTTTCGAAGCTGTATCTCTGAACTAAACTAAATCTATAGCTGTATGTACCTGCTACATTGGTGTATGATCGGCTGCTAAGGAAGATGAGAGCCCATGGTGTCAAAGGGCAGATACTAGCATGGATAGCAGGTTGGCTGGATGGCAGAAGACAAGGAGTGGCAATGAAGGGGGCTTTTTCTGCCTGGCTGCCAGTGACTAGTGGAGTTCCGCAAGGGTCGATGCTGGGGCCGTTACTCTTCACGTTGTATATTAATGATTTGGACATGGGGATGGAAGGCTTTGTTGCCTAGTTAGCGGATGATCAGATATACCAGAGGACATTGTGTGGAAACTAGCGAGGATATTGCGGGGACCCTGGTTGAAATTTATGAGTCCCCCTTAAATACAGGAGAGGTGCCAGAGGATTGGAGGGTGGCAAATGTTGTATCTCTTTTCAAGAAGGGCTGCAGGGAAAATGCTGGGAACTATAGGCCAGTGAGCTTAACATCTGTAGTTGGTAAGTTACTGGAGAGTATTCTGAGGGATCGGATATACATGCATTTGGAAGCAGAGGGATCTAGGAGCGCAGGGACATAGAAATATAGAAATTAGGTTCAGGAGTAGGCCATTCGGCCCTTCGAGCCTGCACCGCCATTCAATATGATCATGGCTGATCATCCAACTCAGTATCCCGTACCTGCCTTCTCTCCATACCCTCTGATCCCCTTAGCCACATGGGGCCACATCTAACTCCCTCTTAAATATAGCCAATGAACTGGCCTCAACTACCCTCTGTGGCAGAGAGTTCCGGAGACCCACCACTCTGTGTGTGAAAAAAGTCCTTCTCATCTCGGTCCTAAAGGATTTCCCCCTTATCCTTAAACTGTGACCCCTTGTCCTGGACCTCCCCAACATCGGGAACAATCTTCCTGCATCTAGCCTGTCCAACCCCTTAATAATTTTGTAAGTTTCTATAAGATCGCCCTTCAATCTCCTAAATTCTAGAGCGTATACACCGAGTCTATGCAGTCTTTGTTCATAAGACAGTCCTGACATCCCAGGAATCAGTCTGGTGAACATTCTCTGCACTCCCTCTATGGCAACATGAGGGGGATCTCCCCAATCCTTCTACGCTCCATGGAATAGAGACCCATCCTACTCAACCTCTCCCTATAACTCAAAACCTCTAGTCCTGGCAACATCCTCGTAAATCTTTTCTGAACCCTTTCTAGCTTGACAATATCTTTCCTACAACATGGTGCCCAGAACTGAACACGATATTATAAATGCAGTCTCGCCAATGTCTTATACAACTGCAACATGACCTCCCAACCTCTATACTCAATACTCTGACTAATGAAGGCCAAAGTGCCTAAAGCCTTTTTCACCACCTTATCTACCTGCGACTCAACCTTCATATAACCATGCACCTGTACTCCTAGATCCCTCTGCTCTACAACACTACCCAGAGGCCTACCATTTACTGTGAAAGTCCTGCCCTTCTTTGACGTTCCAAAATGCAACACCTCACACTTTTTTGTATTAAATTCCATCAACCATTCCTCCGCCCACCTGGCCAATCGATCCAGATCCTGCTGCAATCGTTCACTACCATCTTTACCATCTGAAAAAATACGAACTTTTATATCATCAGCAAACTTTCTAATCTAGCCCTGTATGTTCTCATCCAAATCATTGATATAAACGGCAAACAGTAACGGGCCCAGCACCGAACCCTGTGGCACACCACTAGTCACAGGCCACCATTCTGAGAAGCAACCTTCCACCATCACCCTCTGCTTCCTTCCATGGAACCAATTTGCTATCCATTCAGCTATCTCTCCTTGGATCCCATGAGATCTAACCTTCTAGAGCAGCCTACCTTGTTGAATGCCTTACTAAAGTCCATGTACACAACATGTACAGTTCTGCCCTCAATAACCATTTTGCTCACGCGTTCAAAATAATCAATCAAAGTTGTGAGGCACGACCTCCCACGTACAAAACCATGCTGACTGGCCCTAATCAGCTGTTGCCCATCCAAATGCCTGTATATCCGATCCCTCAGAATACTCTCCAGTAACTTACCAACTACAGATGTTAAGCTCACCGGCCTATAGTTCCCAGCATTTTCCCTGCAGCCTTTCTTGAAAAGAGGCACAACATTTGCCACCCTCCAATCCTCTGGCACCTCTTCTGTATTTAAGGACGACTTATAAATTTTAACCAGGGCTCCCAGAATTTCCTCTACAGTTTCCCGCAATGACCTCGGATATATCTGATCAGGCCCCGGAGTCGACCTTCAAACAAGACAGTACCTTCAGTACTTCCTCGACGGTAACCCTGACTGCTCTCATGACACTTCCTGTGACTGCTCCACTTTCCTCCGTACTACTGTCTTTCTCACCCCTAATTGAAAATAGTCAACCCATTTCTTCCCACTACCAAAGTGCATGGCTCCATATTTTGCTCCACTATATTCCATCTGCCACTTCTCTGCCCACTCTACCAACCTGTCCAAGTCCTTCTGCAGAGTCCCTGTTTTCTCTACACCACCTGCTGCTCCACCTAGTTTCGTATCATCCGCCAACTTGGCCACAAAACCTTCAATCCCCACGTCCAAATCATTAATATACAACGTGAAGAGTAACGGCCCCAGCGCCGACCCTTGCGGAACTTCACTAGTCATGTAAAGAAGTTCCCCCTCATGTTACCCCTAAACTTCTGTCCCTTAATTCTCATGTCATGCCCCCTTGTTTGAATCTTTCCTACCCTCAATGGGAAAAGCTTATCCACGTCAACTCTGTCTATCCCTTTCATCATTTTAAAGACCTCAATCAAGTCCGCCCTTAACCTTCTGCGCTCCAAAGAATAAAGACCTAACTTGTTCAACCTTTCTCTGTAACTTAGTTGGGTTTCTCTGTAAACCCACTGAGTTTCTCCAGCCTTTTGTGCACCCTCGATTCTCCAGCATCTGCAGTTCCTTCTTTAACTTATCCTATACTCTCTTTCCCTTTAACTCCATCCTTGTATTTCCAATTTGTCTCCTCCGCCCCACTATTTAGTTTAAACCCACCCGTGTGGCAGGACTTAGGGTGATGGAGAAACTGAAGGAGATTCACATTAGTCAGGAAATGGTGTTGGGTAGACTGACGGGACTGAAGGCTGATAAATCCCCAGGGCCTGATGGTCTGCATCCCAAGGAGGTGGCTCTACAAATTGTGGACATCTTGGTGAGCATTTTCCAAAGTTCTTCAGATTCAGGATCAGTTCCTGTGGGTGGGCGGGTAGCTAACGTTATCCCACTTTTTAAGAAAGGAGAGAGAGAGAAAGCACACCCATGTCTCTACTTCCTTAGAAGGCTTAGGACGTTCGGCATGTCCTCTTCAACTCTCACCAACTTCCACAGATGTGCTGTACAAAGCATTTTATCGCGATGCATCGCAGCGCGGTTTGGGAACAGCTCCATCTAAGACACACAACAAATTGCAGAGAGTTGTGGACGCAGCCCAGACCGTCACACAAACCAACCTCCCTTCCATCGACTTCATCTGCACCTCGCTGCCTCGGCAAGGCCAGCAGCATCATCAAGAAACAGTCTCACCCCGGTCACTCCCTCTTCTCCCCTCTCCCATCAGGCAAGAGGTACAGAAGTGTGAAAACGCACACAGCTCCAAATTCAGGGGCAGTTTCTTCCCGGCTGTTATCAGGCAATTGAACCGTCCTCTCACCAACTGGAGAGCGGTCCTCACCTCCCATCTACCTCATTGGAGACCCTTGAACTATCTTGAGTCAGACTTTATCGTGCACTAAATCCTTTATCCTTTATCTGTGTACTGTGGACGGCTTGTTTATAATCGTGAATAGTCTTTTCGTTGAAGATAGGCGCAAAATGTTGGAATAACTCAGCAGGATAGTCCTGGAGAGAAGGAATGGGTGATGTTTTGGGTCGAGACCCTTCTTCAGAGAAGGGGAGAGAAAGCCGAGACAAGACAAGAGACAAGAGGCATTCATTGTCACATGCACCAATTGGCACAGTGACATTTGTGGTCACCATACAGCCGTACGAATACAAAAAGAACACAGAACTTCAACACAAACATCCCCTACTGCGGAATCAACGTTTCCCACTGTGAGGGAAGGCACCAAAGTTCAGTCATCTTCCTCAGTTGTTCCCCCGTGGACGGGGCAACCCGAGCCCACCGCTGCCGCCGCTACGGGCAGCCCGATACTCAGGCCCGCTCGCCGGTATGATGGAACTCCGATGTCGGAACGGGAGAACATCCTCCGCGGCGGGCCCTCCGAATTGGCCCCTGCCCACCGGAGACCGCGGCTGCCGAAGTCCACAGGCCGAGCTGGGCGGAGATTCGCGCTGGCGGCCCTCGGCAAAAGGCCCCAGGACTCTGGGATGTTGGTCAGCGCCGCCCGCGGCTGGAAGCTCCGCAAACCCACAGCTCCGCGATGTTGAAGCTGCAGGCCCAACACTCCGGTGCTTCAGACACACCGGCGATCCAGGTAACGCATCGCCCGCTCCACGATGCATCCGGTGCTGCGCCGCTGATGAAGCCCTGGTCTGGTCCGCGGCAGGAAAGGCCGCGCCAATCCAGTTGGGGGGGCGATGACGCGACTCGGAGAATAGTCGCATTCTCGCCAGGAGGTGACTGGGAAACGGTTTCCTCCTTACCCTACCCCACGTAGAAATATGTAATTATCAAGAAAGCACATCAGCGCCTCTACTTCCTGAGAAGATTACGGAGAGTTGGTCTGTCAAGGAGGACTCTCTCTAACTTCTAGATTAAGGGTTTGGACACGCTAGAGGCAGGAAACATGTTCCCAATGTTGGGAGTGTCCAGAACACTCCCACAGTTTAAGAATAAGTGGTAAGCCATTTAGAACGGAGATGAGGATAAACTTTTTCACGCAGAGGGTTGTGAATCTGTGGAATTTTCTGCCTCAGAAGGCAGTGGATGCCAATTCTCTGGAGGCTTTCAAGGGAGAGTTAGACAGAGCTCTTAAAGATAGCGGGGTCAAGAGATATGGGGAGAAGGCAGGAATGGGTTTCTGAATGTGGATGATCAGCCATGATCACAGTGAATGGCGGTGCTGGCTCGAAGGGCCGACTGGCCTACTCATGCACCTATTTTCTATTGTCTATAACCAGTTCTCTATCCATGTCAACACCCTACCCACAATACCTTGTGCTTTAATTTTGCACACTAATCTCTTGTGTAGGACCGTGTCAATATTATAGACATGAATATATATTATATTAATACATATTATATAATTATAAATATATATTTGTGTTAATATTACATAAAAGTATATAAATACCATGTATAAATATTAATATATTACTATATTTCAACTTTCCACACATAGACTGGGAAACACATTCTGTAAATGGGCAGGATGGTTTGGAGTTTGTAAAATGTGTGCAGGATAGTTTTTTGCAGCAATACATAGAGGTGCCTACTAGAGGAGGGGCAGTGCTGGACCTCCTGTTAGGAAATGAGACGGGACAGGTGGCGGAGGTATGCGTTGGGGAGCACTTCGGGTCCAGTGATCACAATACCATTAGTTTCAATATAATTATGGAGAAGGACAGAACTGGGCCTAGGGTTGAGACTTTTGATTGGAGAAAGGCTAACTTTAGCGAGATGCAAGATGATTTAAAAGGAGTGAACTGGGACATTTTGTTTTATGGGAAAGATGTAGAGGAGAAATGGAGGACATTTAAAGGGGACATTTTAAGAGTACAGAATCTTTATGTTCCTGTTCGGTTGAAAGGAACCAGTAAAAATTGGAAAGAGCCCTGGTTTTCAAGGGAAATTGGACATCTTGTTCGGAAAAAGAGGGAAATCTACAATAATTATAGGCAGCATGAAGTAATGAGGTGCTTGAGGAGTATAAGGAATGTAAAAAGAATCTTAAGAAATAAATTAGAAAAGCTAAAAGAAGATATGAGGTTGCTTTGGCAAGTAAGGTGAAAGTAAATCCAAAGGGTTTCTACAGCTATATTAATAGCAAAAGGATAACGAGGGATAAAATTGGACCATTAGAGAGCCAGAATGGACAGCTATCTGCAGAGCCAAAAGAGATGGGGGAGATATTGAACAATTTCTTTTCTTCGGTATTCACCAAGGAGAAGGATATTGAATTATGTGAGGTAAGGGAAACTAGTACAGTAGCTATGGATACTATGAGTTTCAACGTAAAAGAAGTACTGACACTTTTGAAATATATAAAAGTGGACAAGTCTCCAGGTCCTGACAGGATATTCCCTAGGACATTGAGGGAAGTTAGTGTAGAAATAGCCAGGGCTATGACAGAAATATTTCAAATGTCATTAGAAACGGGAATAGTCCCCGAGGATTGGCGTACTGCGCATGTTGTTCCATTGTTTAAAAAGGGTTCTAAAAGTAAACCTAGCAATTATAGACCGGTTAGTTTGACTTCAGTGGTGGGCAAATTAATGGAAAAGATACTTAGAGATAATATATATAAGTATCTGGATAAACAGGGTCTAATTTGGAACAGTCAACATGGATTTATGCCTGGAAGGTCATGTTTGACTAATCTTCTTGAATTTTTTGAAGAGGTTACTAGGGAAATTGACGAGGGTAAAGCAGTGGATGTTGTCTATATGGACTTCAGTAAGGCCTTTGACAAGGTTCCTCATGGAAGGTTGGTTAAGAAGGTTCAACTGTTGGGTATAAATGCAGGAATAGCAAGATGGATTCAACAGTGGCTGAATGGGAGAAGCCAGAGGGTAATGGTGGATGGCTGTTTGTCGGGTTGGAGGCAGGTAACTAGTGGGGTGCCTCAGGGATCTGTGTTGGGTCCTTTGTTGTTTGTCATGTACATCAATGATCTGGATGAAGGGGTGGTAAATTGGATTAGTAAGTATGCAGATGATACCAAGATAGGGGGTGTTGTGGATAATGAAGAGGATTTCCAAAGTCTACAGAGTGATTTAGGCCAGTTGGAAAAATGGGCTGAAAGATGGCAGATGGAGTTTAATGCTGATAAATGTGAGGTGCTTGGAAGGACAAATCAAAATAGGACGTACATGGTAAACGGTAGGGAATTGAAGAATACAGTTGAACAGAGGGATCTGGGAATAACCGTGCATAGTTCCTTGAAGGTGGAATCTCATATAGATAGGGTGGTAAAGAAAGCTTTTGGTATGCTAGCCTTTATAAATCAGAGCATTGAGTATAGAAGCTGGGATGTAATGTTAAAATTGTACAAGGCATTGGTGAGACCAAATCTGGAGTATGGTGTACAATTTTGGTCGCCCAATTATAGGAAGGATGTCAACAAAATAGAGAGGGTACAGAGAAGATTTACTAGAATGTTGCCTGGGTTTCAACAGCTAAGTTACAGAGATAGGTTGAATAAGTTAGGTCTTTATTCTCTGGAGCACAGAAGGTTAAGGGGGGACTTGATAGAGGTCTTTAAAATGATGAGAGGGATAGACAGAGTTGATGTGGACAAGCTTTTCCCTATGAGAATAGGGAAGATTCAAACACGAGGACATGACTTTAGAATTAAGGGACAGAGGTTTAGGGGTAACATGAGGGGGAACTTCTTTACTCAGAGAGTGGTAGCGGTGTGGAATGAGCTTCCAGTGGAAGTGGTGGCGGCAGGTTCGTTGGTATCATTTAAAAATAAATTGGATAGGCATATGGATGAGAAGGGTATGGAGGGTTATGGTATGAGTGCAGGCAGGTGGGACTAAGGGAAAAAAGTTGTTCGGCATGGACTTGAAGGGCCGAGATGGCCTGTTTCCGTGCTGTAATTGTTATATGGTTATATATGGTTATTTTATTAATATTTATATATGATATTTATATAATTTTATTTAATATTAACATATATTATATGTATTAATATATATTACTATCTTCTATGTTGATTGTCACCTTGTTGTGGTGGAGAAGCTTGTCTGGTCCTGAGATCCTGAGAGTGATGCCGTCTGGAGTTATGCTGCTGGTAGGGCCACCTCTGACAAAGAGCAATCCAACCAAGACCTCAACGGTGGACTACATCCCCTGACAGGTGGACAAAAAATGCTGGTAAACTCAGCGGGTGAGGCTGCATCCATGGAGAGAAGGAATTGGCGACGTTTTGGTTCAAGACCCTTCTCCAGACTGATGTCTGGGGGGGGGGGGGGGGGAGAAGAAAGTAGGCGGGGACAGTAGGACTTGTGGGAGAACTGGGAAGGGGGGGGGGAGGAGGGAGAAAGCAAGAGCTTTATAACAAGAGGAGTCGAATATAGGAGCAAAGAGGTCCTGCAGAGCTAGTGAGACCACACCTGGAGTATTGTGCAGTTTTGGTCCCCTAATTTGAGAAAGGACATTCCTGCTATTGAGGGAGTGCAGTGTAGGTTTACAAGTTTAATTCCCGGGATGGTGGGACTGCCATATTCTGAGAAAATGGAGCAGCTGGGTTTGTACACTCTGGAGTTTAGAAGGATGAGAGGGGATCTCATTGAGACATATAAGATTGTTAAGGGTTTGGACACGCATATTCCCGATAATGGGGGAGTCCAGAACCAGGGGCCACAGTTTAAGAATAAGGAGTAAGCCATTTAGAACGGAGACGTGGAAACACTTTTTCTCACAGAAAGTGATGAGTCTGTGGAATTCTCTACCTCAGAGGGCGGTGGAGGCGGGTTCTCCGTGTGCTTTCAAGAGAGAGCTAGATAGGGCTCTTAAAGATAGTGGAGTCAGTGTGTTAAACTGAGTTCTTGTTAAACTAGTTAATAATCCGTCATTTAAACCACCCATTATTGATAAATCACTTACACATTGGGAAAGAATAGGAATTAAAATGTATGAAACTGGAAATCATTCCAACAACTACAACTTAAATACAATCTGAGAAGTAATCAATATTTTAAATATTTTCAAATCCGTGATTATTTGAAAAAATATACACAAGAATACCAAAATTTGACTCCTGACCAATTAGATGAAGCTATGAATAGAAAGGCGGACTCAACTAACTTAATATCATACTTGTATAATATCATCCTAAATATAGAAATACCATCATCCGATAGAATTAGAAGAGATTGGGAACAAGAACTATCTATAAAAACCTCGAATTGGGATAAACAGTTACTATATGTGCATAAATGCTCGATCAATAAGACATATTCTAATTCAATTTAAAATCCTACACAGATTATATTATTCGAAAACTAAAATGTAAACTCTTTCCAAATGTTTCCCCCACTTGTGATAAACATCTATCTCAAGATGCAACTATAGCACATTCCTTTGTTTTTTGCATAAAAATCCAAACTTTTTGGAATGAAATCTTTGAAATGTTTACAAAATTATTTAGAATAAAATTGAAACCAAACACAGAATTGACTATTTTTGGAACAGTGTAAGTCGGCTTTGAGCTGACTTAATTCCAAAAGAGTTTCCTTAATTATGGCTTAATAACGGCAAAAAAACTCAAATTTTGGAAAAATGCACCCACACCAACGGTAAAAATGTGGATTTCAAGTATGTCCGAAATGTTACACCTCAAAGACATGAGATTCGTCCCAGCAGGCAAATCAGACCAATTCTTGAAGATTTGGTCTCCATTTATCGACTTATTGCAAGCATAGGGTGCAACATAGCTCTGGAAATAAACGGTTTCAGGACCTGGTGAGGGGTGTGTAAAGATATGAAGTAGGCACATCCCTTTTATCTTATCTTATTTTCTTATATTTTCCTTTTTCTATTTTTCTTTTTCTTTTTTATCTTTTTTTATTCTTTCTCGCGTTCTACGTCTTTACGGGCTCTTTCTTTTCACTTTCTCATGCACTTACTAACTTAACTAACTTTCTCAATTTTTCTTTTTCTTCCTTCTGTTACTTTCCTATTACTAAAGTTTAAAACAAGAAGTGGTACATGAAATGTATTATGTTATTTTTGGCTTATACTACTGTACTGTACATTACTTCTAATAAAAAGAAAAGAGAAAAAAAAGCTGAGTTATTTTGTCAATCTAAAGTCAACTCGACGCAAACACTTGTAGCTGTTGAAATCGATTCTTTATTCAGCTGAGACTAGCCTCAGAACCTTCCAACACAGAGCTGATGCTCTTGGGAGGGTCCAGAGAATAGTAACTTTGATACAAACTCATGTCATGTATATAGGTTTTAGACATTTCAGATACAGAGGGTATGACAAGCTAGTAACCAATCATCAGGGTCCATCTGGTGATTTACAACATCAGTCACATGATTTCCCTTCCCTGGCCTCACAACCTTCGTTTGCCTGTGGTATAACTTTGCTTTAGAATGATTTTATTTCAACACAGCAAAACCCCAGTAGGCTCAATTATCAAAGGCCACTCCTCAAAATATAAGATACATATGTAATACAATGATCACACAAGTCACACACACTTCCCATACCAAGAAGAAAGATGTTTCTATAAATCTAAACAATTTCTATGTCTAATGTTTACATTCCTACTAAGAAAATTTCATAATTTGTTTCACTACAATTTTACTATTACATATGCATTTAAAACATTAATTATATAAGTTTGCTGAATTACAGTTTCTAAGTTCAAAACACACATCTCCAAACCAAGCATACATGGGTCGTAAATCTGTCATCTTAGTTAATAAGTGTTTGGTGCCAGGATACAACTTCAAACCATTACATCAGAGTTACATCTGCTTCTTCAACTTTCTATAAACATATCCATCAATCTAATTATCTTCTCCAAGCAACTACTCCCCTTCACATACATCCTATCCCTTATCATAATCTCATTATAATTTAACATAGCCAAGGCTAACTACAGGGTCTATTATCTCTCAGCCTTGAATTCTATCTCAAATTCAGCATAAACCTCACAGCTTAAGAATGTGCCCTATTTAGCTATCCATTCTCCAACACAATCATACCAAATACAATTTCCTGCAGCGATACAATTGCCTCAAAGCAATAAACTCAGCTAAGCAGGTTCAGATTAGCCATTTCTATGTCTTGATTCATCTGTTCAGTGTATGTGTCTCTTTGTACTTTATTTTGTTAGGAAAACCTTAAGCTTGTATTTTGCAAATTACCTAGCTTATATGAAAGTTATTATCCGAGCGGTTCTATTATATAATACTTCCTCATTCCCCACTCTGGTCATTCCATGACCACTAACAGGATAATAACACAGGCAGAGATTCATCAGCATTGGCTTATTAGTTATCCAAGTTTATGCCTAACCACGAGATGCTTTATAGCCCCCAAAACCTGGACCACGTAGGTCAGCACGCTGGCTTGTTGACACCAATGCTGTCCCCTACTTCTCTGCTGTGCTTCATACCCTAGCCCTTAGGGTGCTCAACTATTCTGGGTTCCATAGCACGTGTCTATCTCCATTTTATTCATTCAAATACATTAATCTTCTAACAATTCTTTCTCAACCTGCACATTTACCATTCTTTCAACTACCTCATCGTTCAACATTGGAATGTCTTCTTCTCCTAGATGTTGCAATAATATCTTCTCACCAGTTTCCACATTACCCAAGGCTGTCATTAGTCTAGCAATAATACAGTTAACAAAAGCAATTCCCATGAACCAGCACAAAACCACTATTGCTGCATATATGGCCATACTAATGATCCAATTATAAAATCCCCCAAATCCCCAGTCTCCCCATTCAATACCCTCCTTCATCCCATCGAGCAGGGTAATAATGTCATTTTGATGTTTGGTGATGTTCCTAGTTCTGTCCTGAATTCCCATCATACACCTGTCTTTCACAATAGCACATGCCCCTCCCTCATGGGCCAACAGATAGTATAAGGCATATCTATCCTGTACAGAGAACAGAGCATTTCTGATAGTACACCGCATAAGTCTTGTCTCTGCCTGTTCGTGCCCCACCGAACACATTTCCACATACCTTGACTCCATCCTATCCCCCTTTGTTAAATCCCTCCCCACCTATGTTCAAGACACCTCAGACACTCTCCATCGGCTCCACGCATTCCATTCCCCAGGCCCCCATCCTCTCACCTTCACCATGGACGTCCAGTCACTATACACCTCCATCCCCCACCAGGATGGTCTCAAAGCCCTCCAGTACTTCCTCGGCCAGAGGAGCAGCCCATACCCATCCACTGACACCCTCCTCCGCCTAGCGGAGTTGGTCCTTACCGTCAATGACTTCTCTTTTGAGCAGTCTGAAGAAGGGTCTCGACCCGAAACGTCGCCTATCTCCTTCGCTCCTTAGATGCTGCTGCACCCGCTGAGTTTCTCCAGCCTTTTGTGTAACCCTCTTGTCTTCACAACCCGGGTTAGAATGCCCATTATCACGAGGTAGTGGCAAACAGTTGGTGACAGTTTCGACCAGAACTGACTTCTCACCTTGACACCTTACTAATCGTTCAGTCCTCCCGCACTCTGTAGACACTGCAAATAGGCTACTAACTGATTTCATAGCATGGTAACACACAATTTGTCCTTTACCAAATAGTTCATTATGGGCTTGTATAAACATGTTGGAGTCTGTTTCTTCCAATGCCCATTTTTACCATGTTTTTCTCATGTTCTTTCTCCTGTAAACAAGGGAAGATCTCTAATGCTTCTCGATAGCATAGTCCATCATACAAATGTTCCTTTGCCGAGTTATCTTCCAAAGAATACCGTCTGCAGAAAAAGTCAAATTTGCACTCCTGAAACCAACAGGGTATTTCCCATAGGTGTCTGTTATCTAAGTCTGCCTGCCAATCGGGCTGACGCAGTATCACATTACAATAGTCAATCTTGGTGATGTTCCAGGATCCAAAGGCATCCGGGACATTGCACTGTACCACTTCTCGTTTGCAGAGGTGAAAGACTCTGCTTGTTTGTCCTGGGACACATCGTCAAATTTTTCCTTCATTTCCCTCCAACTGCAGTAGCATCAGGATGCATAGCAGGATGAATCGCCTCATTTTAAGTTATCTGGAATATGCAAAGGCTCACAAAAAGCTAATTTCTTACTTACTTAGCTTAAACAACTATTAATTTAAACACCCTTCACTCAGTCAGTCCAGTAATCAGTCGCATATTCTTAACCATATATTCAAAACTAAACATTAATATTCAAACCTAAACTTATGAGGACACGACTAAATTACATTGGCTTGCAAAAGTACTCATACCCCTTGAACTTTGCCACATTTTGTCATGTTACAACCACAAACGTAAATGTATTTTATTGGGATTTTATGTGATAGACCAACACAGAGTGGTGCATAATTGTGAAGTTGAAGGAAAATCTGCAGAGTTTGCAGAAATTACCTTTACGCTGACTGGTTAGCAGGCAACAAAAGCTTATCCCTGTACCTCGGTAAAGGTGACAATAAACTAAACTAAACTAATCTAGACTAAAGTCTGTTAATCGTGTACAGTCTGTGTATTCATGTACGGTCCATGATTCATGTATAGTCTATATTCCTGTATAGTCTGTTATACATGTATCGTCTGTTCTTTCACTGGATAGCATGCAAACTAACATCTTTACACAGTATCTCGTTTTTTTCCTGTATGCCTGTATGGTGACTTCATTTCACTGTGGCCAATTGGCACACGTGACAAATAAAATCCATATCTGTCCGGTACATGTGATGACAATAAACAAAACTAATTCTACCACACAGTTGTTCTCCAGTGCCACCTGCTGGCAACTCAATGAACAGTACTAACAACAGGTACCTAGATACAGTGACATTTGTGTAGGAAGGAACTGCAGATGTTGGTTTACACTGAAGATAGACATAAAATGCTGGAGTAACTCAACGGGACAGGCAGCAGCATCTCTGCAGAGAAGGAATGGTTTTGGTTCGAGACCCTTCTTCCTGCTTGACTAATCTTCTGGAATTTTTTGAGGATGTGATAAGTAAAATGGATGTAGGGGAGCCAGTGGATGTAGTGTATCCAGACTTTCAGAAAGCCTGTGATAAGGTCCCGCATGGGAGGCTGGTGACTAAAATTGGAGCACATGGTATTGGGGGTAGGGTGTTGACGTGGATAGAAAATTGGTTGGCAGAGTAGGAGTGAACGGGTCCTTTTCAGATCGCAGGCAGTGGCGAGTGGAGTGCCGCAAGGCTCGGTGTTGGGGCCGCAACTGTTTACCATATATATTAATGATTTGGAAGAGGGAAATAGGAGCAACACTAGCAAGTTTGCGGATGACACAAAGCTGGGTGGCAGTGTGAACTGTGAAGTGGTTGTTAGGAGGTTGCAGGGTGACCTGGACAGGTTGAGTGAGTGGGCAGATGCGTGGCAGATGCAGTATAATATAGATAAATGTGAGGTTATCCACTTTGGTGGTAAAAACAAGGGGGCAGACTATTATCTCAATGGAGTTAGGTTAGGCAAGGGGGATGTGCAGAGAGACCTGGGCGTCCTTGTTCACCAGTCACTGAAAGTTGGCGTGCAGGTGCAACAGGCAGTGAAGACAGCTAATGGAATGTTGGCCTTCATAACAAGATGATTTCAGTATAGAAGTAAAGAGGTTCTTCTGCAGTTGTATAGGGCTCTGGTGAGACCACATCTGAAGTATTGTGTACAGTTTTGGTCTCCTAATTTGAGGAAGGACATGATTGAGGCAGTGCAGCGTAGGTTCACGAGATTCATCCCTGGGATGGCGGGACTGTCATATGAGGAAAGATTGAAAAGAGTAGGCTTGTATTCACTGGAGTTTAGAAGGATGAAGGGGATTCTTATAGAAACATATAAAATTATAAAAGGACTGGACAAACTAGATGCAGGAAAAATGGTAGGATGGGGACCCATAGTCCCGTTTATATCAACCGGTCAATGGTGGAGAGGGGCAAGAGAATCAAATTCCTGGGCGTGCAAGTTTCTGAAGATCGCTCCTGGTCCCAGAACACTGATGCAATTATAAAGAAAACTCAACAGCGCCTCTACTTCCTGAGAAGATTATGGAGAGTCGATCTGTCAAGGAGGACTCTCTCTAACTTCTACAGGTGCACAGTAGAGAGCTTGCTGACCGGTTGCATCGTGGCTTGGTTCGGCAAATTGAACGTACAGGAGCAGAAAAGACTGCAAAATGTTGTAAACACTGCCCAGTCCATCATCGGTTCTGACCTCCCTACCATTGAGGGGACCTATCGCAGTCTCTGCCTCAGAAAGGCTGGCAGCATCTTCAAGGACCCACACCATCCTGGCCACTCACTCATCTCCCTGCTATCTTCAGGTAGAAGGTGCAGGTAGCAATGTTACAAAATTTTGAGATTTTAAAAATCAAGTCTGCAATTTATCCCATCAGATAAAGCATAAAAAGAAGTTTAATTTGACAGTTATGGCCATTTGCATACTCGGAAATTAGCATCTTGTTCCCCATTGCCTTTCAATTGACTTAACTCAAAAGCTGTGATCTAGAACCTTTAAAAGCCCATAATTTTCTTAAAAATTAAGAGAATGCAATGAAACTTTCAGTTATTATAGATTGAAGCATTCTGAAACAAATATGAAACAATCTTACTTGGATGACCTGAAATTAAAGCATATAATTAATTAGTTATCTAATTGTAGCTAAATACAAAATTCAATGAGTAGATCTAAACATCTATCCATTTCTTAAGAAAAGATAAACTTTTTTAAAATTGCTTAAGTGTCCAAATAACATTCACACAATAATCCAGAATATAACATAATTTTTAAATCTCATTTTCATGAATTTCTGGGCCAAATGGAAGGAATTTAGAGTTTGATTCCTGTAAATTAATGGCCATTTAAATCAACTAGCGAGTGGGTTTTAGTGGAATGCGGTGGATTGGAACGTTGGGGTTAGCGGTGAAGTCGGGAGGAAAAATACTGTTTGTTCATACATTTTTTTGGATCCCATTTCGCAACATGAAAATGTTATTAAAGCCTCCCGAAAAACCAACTTTTAATATAAAAATAAACTGTGTACCTTTTTTTCTCCCCTACGCAAAATCCTTCCCGTTGTCGGCGCTCACGGCTTTTGAAGGTGATTTTTAAATTACTCTAGATAATAAATAATTTAGCGTAATTTAAAAATACCTTCATTCATGAAATGTCGGAGCGATTTTTCTTCCGCAACGAAATCGCCCGACATTGATCGATTTTCCCCGCCTGTGGAAAAACGGCACTTTAAGCCCACCCCCCTCTGAAAGGTGCCAAAGTCGCGCACAGGGTAGCGGCAGAACTGCAGCGCTGCTCAAGGTAAGTTTTGTAACATACCTAGTACAGGAGCCTGAAATCTGCAACATCCAGGTTCAGGAATAGCGACTTCGCCACTCAACTCAACTCAAACACAACTCTGATCATTAATAGCCCATTGCACTTTGTCTGTTTATTTATGAGTGTGTATATATCTATATATTCATTGGTATATGGTCACACTGATCTGTTCAGTATTCATTTATGCCTACAATATTCTGTTGTGTTGAAGCAAAGCAGGAATTTCATTGTCCTATCTGTGACACGTGACAATAAACTCTCTTGATTCTTGATTCTTCTTCTTGTTCCCAATGTTGGGCGAGTCCAAATCCAGGGGCCACGGTCTTAGAATAAAGGGGAGGCCATTTAAGACTGAGGTGAGAAAAAACTTCTTCACCCAGAGAGTTATGAATTTATGCAATTCCCTGCCACAGAGGGCAGTGGAGGCCAAGTCACTGGATGGATTTAAGAGAGAGTAAAGGGCCTGCCCCACCAGCATGCAACTCTATGCGATGAGCGCGACCTAACGTGGTCGCTTGAGCCGTCCGGCGTTGCGGGGCCAGTCCCACTTCGATCGCCGGAGACGTGCGGAATGTGTGCCGTTCGTCCCGACATCGCGCGGGGCTCCGAAAAACTGACCATGTTCAAAGATTCCGCGCGGCAACGGCTTGTCGGCTCGCAGTCGCCTCGACGCATTACACACCGTTTCGATGTCGTGCCTCCGTGACCCTCTCTGTAGGTGCCTCCGTGGCCCTCTATGTGTGCGGCTCCGTGGCCCTCTGTGTGTGTGCCTCTGTGCCCCTCTCTGTGTGCCCCGCTCTGTCCTGGCAAACTTACCTTGCGGACTTCGCTCCAAGTTCGCCTCACTTTGCACCGCGTTGCGCCACTCACCCGACCTCCGCGCGGCCCCTGCTCCCAGTTTGGTCGCGCTTGCCGCATGCAGGCGCATGCTGTTGGGAACAGCCCTGTACAGGGATCACCTGACCTCCGCGTGGCCCCCGCTTCTAGTTTGGTTGCGCTCACCGCATGGAATTGCATGCAGGTGGGACAGGCACTTTAGATAGAGCTGTAGGGGCTAGTGGAGCCAAGGGATATGGGGAGAAGGCAGGCAGGATCGAGCAGCCATGGTCACAATGAATGGCGGTGCTGGCTCGAAGGGCTGAATGGCCTCCTCCTGCACCTATTTTCGATGTTTCTACGTTTCTATGTTTCTGTGGAACGTTGGAAAATTATCACCAAATAACACGATTTCTGGAGCCACTTCCTTAATTTCGCTGGGATGCAGACCATCAGGCCCTGGGGATTTATCAGCCTTCTGTCCCATCGATCTACCCAACACAATTTCCTGCCTAATGTGAATTTCTTTCAGTTCCCCTGTCACCCTCGGTCCTCCGGCCAATAGTATATCTGGGAGATAGCTTGTGTCTTCCTTAGTGAAGACAGATCCAAAGTACCTGTTCAACATGTCTGCCATTTCCTTGATCCCCTTAATAAATTCCCCTGCTTCTGTCTTCAGTGGTCCAACTTTGGTCTTAACTATTTTTTTCCTCTTCACAAACCTAAAGAAGCTTTTACTATCCTCCTTTATATTCTTGGCTAGCTTACCTTCGTGCCTCATCTTTTCTCCCCGTATTGTCTTTTTAGTTATCTTCTGTTGTTCTTTGAAAGTTTCCCAATCCTCTTGCTTCCCGCTCACCTTTGCTATGTTGTACTTCTTTTCTTTTATTTTATTTTATTAAAACTTATCATATTATGGTCACTACCTCCTGATGGCTACTTTACCTCAACAAGATGTCCCTTGTCACATCTGGTTCATAACACAACACAAAATCCATTTTTCTCACAGAGTGTGGTGAGTCTGTGGAATTCTCTGCCTCAGAGGGCAGTGGAGGCAGGTTCTCTGGATGCTTTCAAGGGAGAGCTGGATAGGGCTCTTAAAAATAGCGGAGTCAGGGGATAAGGGGATAAGGCAGGAACGGGGTACTGATTGCAGATAATCAGCCATGATCACATCGAAGGGCCAAATGGCCTACTCCTGCTACCTAATGTCGATTGTATGTTCTCATCCATATTATTGATGTAGATGACAAACAGTAACGGGCCCAGCACTGAACCCTGAGGCACACTACTAGTCACAGGCCACCATTCTGAGAAGCAACCTTCCACCATCATCCTCTGCTTCCTTCCATGGCATCAATTTGCTATCCACTCAGCTATCTCTCCTTGGATCCCATGAGATCTAACCTTCTAGAGCAGCCATCCATGCGGCACCTTGTCGAATGCCTTGCTAAAGTCCATGTACACAACATCTACAGCTCTGCCCTCATCAACCATTTTGCTCACATCTTCAAAAAAATCAATCAGATTTGTGAGACACGACCGTCCACGTACAAAACCATGCTGACTGTCCCTAATCAGCCCTTGTTCTTCCAAATGCCAGTATTTCCGATCCCTCAGAATACTCTCCAGTAACTTACCAACTACAGATGTTAAGCTCACCGGCCTATACTTCCCAGCATTTTCCCTGCTGCCCTTCTTGAAAAGATGCACAACATTTCCCACCCTCCAATCCTCTGGCACCTCTCCTGTATTTAAGGGGGACTTATAAATTTCAACCAGGGTCCCCGCAATATCCTCTCTAGTTTCCACACAATGTCCTCTGGTATATCTGATCATCCGCGAACTAGGCAACAAAGCCTTCCATCCCCATGTCCAAATCATTAATATACAACGTGAAGAGTAACGGCCCCAGCAACGACCCTTGCGGAACTCCACTAGTCACTGGCAGCCAGGCAGAAAAAGCCCCCTTTATTGCCACTCCTTGTCTTCTGCCATCCAGCCAACCTGCTATCCATGCTAGTATCTGCCCTTTGACACCATGGGTTCTCATCTTCCTCAGCAGCCGATCATACACCAATGTAGCAGGCACATACAGCTATAGATTTAGTTTAGTTTACAGATACAGCTTCGAAAAAGGCCCTTCGGCGCACCGCGACGATCAGCGATCACCCCGTACACTCATACTATCATAACCACACTTGGAACAATATACAATTTTATCAAAGGCAATTAACCTACAAACACACATGTCTTTGGAGTGTGGGAGGAAGCCAGAGCGCCTGGAGAAAACACACATTGTTCACGGGGAGAACGTACAAACTCTGTACAGGCAGCACCCGTAGTCAGGAATGAACCCGGGTCCGTGGCGCTGTGAGGCAGCAACTCTACCGCTGCACCACCGTGCCGCCCTGTGTCGTGTGTCTATCTTCAAACTCTCCCCTTGACATCTCTCTCTCTCCCCCTCAGGGAGACTTGCTCAGCAGCCATGTCCTGAACGGTATTCAAAGTTCCAGGGACAACTTTCCACGGCCCCAGCATCGACCCTTGCGGAACTATTTTTTTCCTCTTCACATACCTGATGAAGATTTATATTCTTGGTTAGCTTAGCTTCGTACTTCATCTTTTCTCTAATTTCTCCAAGTACCTCCTGGTACCACACACTTCAACTGCTGGGCGGCAAGGTGGTGCAGCGGTAGAGTTGCTGCCTCACAGCGCCATGGACCCGGGTTCCATCCTGACCACGGGTGCTGTCAGTATGGAGTTTGTACGTTCTCCCCGTGACGTGTGTAGGTTTTCTTCCAAGACCATTGGTTTCCTCCTACACTACAAAGACGTATAGGTTTGAAGGTTAATTGGCTTGGTTCAAATATAAATTGTCCCTATTGTGTTTAGGAGAGTGTTAAGTGCCTGTCCCACTTATGTGTCCTTGGCACGCAAATTACGTGACCTCGTGGTCACGTTGAGGTGCACGGGCATCGTATGGCCACGTCCCACTGAGAAGCGCAGAGAGGTATGTAGTTGTGCGCGGTATCGCGCGGGGCTCCGGAATTTTTATAGCGAACAAAATCTTTGCGCGCTCAAAATGCGGTCCAAATCCGACCGGGAGTGTGTGGCGGGACGGTACAGAGGTCCCCTATTACCCCACGCCCAATACGCTCCGTACTTGCAGATGGTACAGAAGTGATCTCACTAACTCTGACTCATCTGACTTTGTTCATCACCGAGTTCATCGCTCCAGGCCTGTGCTGAGTTTGAGCGCTGTGCAAATTTCCCTGGAACTTTGAATACCGTTCAGGACATGGCTGGTGAGCAAGTCGCCCTGAGGCGGAGAGAGAGAGATGTCAAGTGGAGAGTTTGAAGATAGACACACGACACAGGGCGGCACGGTGGTGCAGCGGTAGAGTTGCTGCCTCACAGCGCCACGGACCCGGGTTCATTCCTGACTACGGGTGCTGCCTGTACGGAGTTTGTACGTTCTCCCCGTGAACAATGTGTGTTTTCCGAGTCTATGCAGTCTTTGTTCATAAGACAGTCCTGACATCCCAGTAATCAGTCTGGTGAACCTTCTCTGCACTCCCTGTATGGCAATAATGTCCTTCCTCAGATTTGGAGACCAGAACTGTACGCAATACTCCAGGTGTGGTCTCACCAAGACCCTATACAACTGAAGTAGAACCTCCCTGCTCCTATACTCAAATCCTTTTGCTATGAACAAGTTCACAAGGTTAATTCCCGGGATGGCTGGACTGTCATATGCTGAGAGAATCGAGCAGGTGGTCTTATATACTTTAGAATTATGAAGGAACATGGAACATAGAAACATTGAAACATAAAAAATAGGTGCAGGAGGAGGCCATTCGGCCCTTCGATCCAGCGCCGCCATTCATTGTGAACATGGCTGATCGTCCACTATCAATAACCCGTGCCTGCCTTCTCCCCATATCCCTTGACTCCACGAGCCCCGAAAGCTCTTTCTAACTCTCTCTTAAATCCATCCAGTGACTTGGCCTCCACTGCCCTCTGTGGCAAGGAATTCCATAAATTCACAACTCTCTGGGTGAAAAAGTATATTCTCACCTCAGTCTTAAATGACCTTCCCTGAGAGGGGATCTTCTTGTGTAACCTGTGCAACTCATCTGCCATTTCCTTGTTCCCCATTAAAAAATCACCTATTTCTGTCTTCCAAGGGACCCACATTTGTCTTAACTAATTTTTTTCCTCTTCACATACCTGATGTAGATTTATATTCTTGGCTAACTTACCTTCATACTTGATCTTTTCTCCAATTTCTCCAAGTACCTCCTGGTACCACACACTTAAACTGCTGGGTGGCACGGTGGTGCAGCGGTAGAGTTGCTGCCTCACAGCGCCAGGGACCCGGGTTCCATCCTGACCACGGGTGCCGTCTGTACGGATTTTGTATGTTCTCCCCGTGACCTGTGTGGGTTTTCTCCGAGACCTTTGGTTTCCTCCCCCACTGTAAAGACATGCAGGTTTGTATGTTAATTGGTTTGGTTCAAATGTAAATTGTCGCTAGTGCGTGTAGAATAGTGTTAATGTTCGGGGATCGCTGGTCGGCACGGACTGGGTGGGGTGGAGAGCCTATTTCCGCGCTGTATCTCCAATCTCAACTAAACTGCTGTTCCCACTCCCATAGAGTTATAGAATCATAATCATAGAGTGATACAGTGTGGAAACAGGCCCTTCAGCCCAACTTGCCCACACCGGCCAACATGTCCCATCTGCACTAGTCGTTCCTGCCTGCATATGGTCCATATCCCTCCAAACCTGTCTGATCCATGTAGCTGTCCAAATGTTTCTTAAACGTTGCGACAGTCCCTGCCTCACCCCCCTCCCTCCTCCTTCTACAACACTCCCTGTCTACCTGTGACCCCACATTCGGGGAACCATGTGATATGTGAAGAGAAAGAGATTAGTTAAAACAAATGTAGGTCCCTTGCAGTCAGAAACAGGTGAGTTGATCATGGGGAACAAGGATATGGCGGACCAATTGAATAACTACTTTGGTTCCGTCTTCACTGAGGAAGACATAAATAATCTGCCGGAAATAGCAGGGGACCGCGGGTCAAAGGAGGACTTGAGTGAAATCCAGGTTAGTCGGGAAGTGGTGTTGGGTAAATTGAATGGATTAAAGGCCGATAAATCCCAAGGGCCAGATAGGCTGCATCCCAGAGTACTTAAGGAAGTAGCTCTGGAAATAGTGGATGCATTAGTGATAATCTTTCAAAGCTCTTTAGATTCTGGAGTAGTTCCTGAGGATTGGCGGGTAGCAAACGTAACCCCTCTTTTTAAGAAGGGGGGGAGAGAGAAAACGGGGAATTACAGACCAGTTAGTCTAACATCGGTAGTGGGGAAACTGCTAGAGTCAGTTATTAAAGATGGGATAGCAGCACATTTGGAAAGTGGTGAAATCATTGGACAAAGTCAGCATGGATTTACGAAAGGTAAATCATGTCTGACGAATCTTGTGGAATTTTTCGAGGATGTAACTAGTAGCGTGGATAGGGGAGAACCAGTGGATGTGGTGTATCTGGACTTCCAGAAGGCTTTCGACAAGGTCACACATAAGAGATTAGTATATAAACGTAAAGCATACGGCATTGGGGGTTCAGTATTGATGTGGATAGAGAACTGGCTGGCAAACAGGAAGCAAAGAGTAGGAGTAAACGGGTCCTTTTCACAATGGCAGGCAGTGACTAGTGGGGTACCGCAAGGCTCAGTGCTGGGACCCCAGCTATTTACAATATACATTAATGATCTGGATGAGGGAATTGAAGGCAATATCTCCAAGTTTGCGGATGACACTAAGCTGGGGGGCAGTGTTAGCTGTGAGGAGGATGCTAGGAGACTGCAAGGTGACTTGGATAGGCTGGGTGAGTGGGCAAAAGTTTGGCAGATGCAGTATAATGTGGATAAATGTGAGGTTATCCACTTTGGTGGCAAAAATAGGAAAACAGACTATTATCTAAATGGAGGCCGATTAGGAAAAGGGGAGATGCAGCGCGACCTGGGTGTCATGGTACACCAGTCATTGAAAGTAGGCATGCAGGTGCAGCAGGCAGTGAAGAAAGCAAATGATATGTTAGCTTTCATAACAAAAGCATTTGAGTATAGGAGCAGGGAGGTTCTACTTCAGTTGTATGGGGTCTTGTTGAGACCACACCTGGAGTATTGCGTACAGTTCTGGTCTCCAAATCTGAGGAAGGACATTATTGCCATAGAGGGAGTGCAGAGAAGGTTCACCAGACTGATTCCTGGGATGTCAGGACTGTCTTATGAACAAAGACTGCATAGACTCGGTTTATACTCTCTAGAATTTAGGAGATTGAGAGGCGATCTTATAGAAACTTACAAAATTCTTAAGGGGTTGGACAGGCTAGATGCAGGAAGATTGTTCCCGATGTTGGGGAGGTCCAGGACAAGGGGTCACAGCTTAAGGATAAGGGGGAAATCCTTTAGGACCGAGATGAGAAGGATTTTTTTCACACAGAGAGTGATGGGTCTCTGGAACTCTCTGCCACAGAGGGTAGTTGAGGCCAGTTCATTGGCTATATTTAAGAGGGAGTTGGATGTGGCCCTTGTGGCTAAGGGGATCAGAGGGTATGGAGAGAAGGCAGGTACGGGATACTGAGTTGGATGATCAGCCATGATCATATTGAATGGCGGTGCAGGCTCGAAGGGCCGAATGGCCTACTCCTGCACCTAATTTCTATGTTTCTATGTTTCTATGTCCCTGCGCTCCTAGATCCCTCTGCTCCACTGTCAGGGAGCTGTGGACTTGGACCCCAAGATCCCTCTGTACATCGATGCTGTTCAGGGTCTTGCCGTTCACTGTAGACTTTCCCCTTACATTGCACCTCACAAAGTGCAACACCTCACACTTGCCCGGTTACTCACAAACTCTCCCCGTGACCTCTCCCTCTCCCCATCAGAGAGACTTGCTCAGCAGCCCTGTCCAGAACGTTATTCAAAGTTCCAGGGCAATTTGCCCAGCGCTCAAACTCTGCCCAGACCTGGAGGCATAGTCTTGGTGATAAACAAAGTCATCGATGAGTCATGGGAGAGAGAGAGAGGAGAGAGAGGGAGGGAGGGGGTGGGGACTGGGATGGACATAAAAGCGTCTCCCGTCCCGTCCCCAGACACAGAACTGTCCCCACCCCGGTGGCCACAGACGGAAGGATCCAGAAACTGAGCAGAGACTGGACAAGATGTGGGGAGCGCTGCTACTGGTGGTGGTGGGAGCGACACTGCTGACCCAGGGAACTGTCCATGCAGGACCCGACCCAGGACCCTACACACACCTTAGATTTGCTAAAAAACATGGTAAGTCTCTCTCCCTCTCCCTCATCCCCTCTCTCTTGCCCTTTCACCCTCCTTCTCTTTCTCCCGCTCTCCCCCTTTGCCTTTTCTCACTCTCTCCCCTCTCTCAATCTCCCCCTCTCTCTCTCTGCCCTCTTTCCTGCCCTCCCTCCCCCTCTCTTTCTCCCCCCCCCACCCCCCACTATCCCCCCTCCCCCGCCCTCTCTCTCGCCCTCTTTCTCACCCTCTCTCTTCCCCCTCTCTCTTGCACTTGCCCCCATCTCTCCCCCCTGGGTCGGAAGGAGACGAGAGGGGAGACACAGAAAAAGAGGAAACAGATGGATGGAGGGAGTGAGGGAGGGAGGGAGAGAGAGAGAGAGAGAGAGAGGGAGAGAGAGAGGGAGAATTGGGAGAGGGACGGACGGAGGGAGGTAGGGAGGTAGAGGGAGGGAGGAGGGAGATGGAGTGAGGAGAGAGGTAGCTATTTACAATATACATCAATGATTTAGATGAGGAGAGAGATAGAGAGAAGGAAACAGAGAGAGAGAAAACATGCAGAGAAAGAGAGAGCGAAGGAAAAAGGAGAGGGAGAAGGAAACAGAGGGAGAGAGAGAAGCAAAGAGAAAGGGAGAGAGAGACAGAGAAGAGAGAGAGAGAGAGAGAGGGAGAAAGAGAGAGAGGGGTATAAAGGGGAGGGTAGAGGGAGGAAGGAAGGGGAGCAAGAGAGAGAGAGAGAGAGAGAGGGGAGGGGTGGGATGAGTGGGTTGGGGAGGGCAGAATGTCTCTTTCCCCACCCCCAGGCTGGACTGACTATCTTGTCTCTCCCCACAGATGGCAGCTGTTTGCCTGCGTTGGGGATTTGCCGCAATGGTGGCTGTGGAAACGGCAAGAGTCCATTAAGTCCCTTGGAATGTCAAGAGTCTGGCTGGAAATGCTGCCCCCATGGTGGCTGACGCACCCTCTCCTCCCTCTCTCCGTCTCCCCCTCCCTCTCTCCATCTCCCCCTCCCCCCCCCCCCCCCCCCCCACCTCCAACATGGGACGGGATGTCCTGAGAGCGGATGTGAAATAAAAACCTCCCCAGCATTGTGAAAATAACGTCTGGTGTCTGTCTGTGTGGGAGAGGGAGAGAGGGAGGGATGGAGGGAGAGAGGGAGGGATGGAGGGAGAGAGGGAGGGATGGAGGGAGAGAGGGAGGAGGGAGGGGTGCTATGTACTATGGTAATTGGCTTTGGTCAAATTGTAAATCGTCCCTGCTGTGTTTATGATAGTATCAGTGAGTTTAGATATCTGGGAATTTACGTGACTAGAAAGCACTCCTCTCTATTTAAAACACATTTTCCACCATTAATCACTAAACTATACGCCTACATTTAATTTTGGAAAACCATATAACCATATAACAATTACAGCGCGGAAACAGGCCTTCTCAGCCCTTCCAGTCCGTGCCGACCATTTATTTTCCCCTAGTCCCATCTACCTGCACTCAGACCATACCCCTCCATTCCCTTCCCGCCCATATACCTATCCACTTTACTTTTAAATGTTAAAATCGATCCTGCCTCCACCACTTCTGCTGGAAGATCATTCCACACAGCCACCACTCTCTGAGTAAAGAAGTTCCCCCTCATGTTACCCCTAAACTTCTGTCCCTTAATTCTCATGTCATGCCCTCTTGTTTGAATCTTCCCTTCCCTCAATGGGAAAAGCTTATCCACGTCAACTCTGTCTATCCCTTTCATCATTTTGAAGACCTCAATCAAGTCCCCCCCTTAACCTTCTGCGTTCCAAAGAATAAAGACCTAACTTGTTCAACCTTTCTCTGTAACTTAGTTGCTGGAACCCAGGCAACATTCTAGTAAATCTCCTCTGTACTCTGTCTATTTTGTTGACAATAGGAAGGATGTGCTGTGTTCCACATATCTGGGGAAGGATGTGCTGGCTCTGGAGAGAGTACAGAGAAGGTTTAATAGAATGATCCCACAAATGAGTGGGTTAACATATGATGAGCATCTCACGGCACTGGGCCTGTACTCAGAAGGACAGGAAGGGGAGGGCTAATATTGAACAGTGAAAGGCCTAGACAGAATGGCAAGGTTTAGGGGAATATGGGCCAAATGCAGGTTAATGCAAATAGCTTAGAACCCAGGATGCTGGATCTGTGAGTCAGCATCACTACCTGTGCTGCCTTTCAGTCCATAAATCAGTACCAATTCTCCGCAAGAGACGTGCCTTCACCATGCCATTACCTTTAGAGGTGGCACGGAGACGCAGCAGTAGAGTTGCTGCCTTATAGAGCCAGAGATTTAGATTCGATCCTGACGGCGGGTGCTGTCTGCACACAGCTTGTACGTTCTCCTCCTGACCGCGTGGGTTTTCTCCGGGCGTTACGGTTTACTCCCACTCTCCAAAGACATATAGGATGGGTCTCTATTCCATGGAGCGTAGGAGGATGAGGGGATATCTTATAGAGGTAGACAAAGTCATGAGAGGAATAGATCAGTTCACAAGGTTAATTCCCGGGATGGCGGGACTGTCATATGTTGAGAGAATGAAGCGGCTGGGCTTGTATACTTTAGAATTTAGAAGGATGCGAGGGGATCTTATAGAAACATAAAAGATTATTGAGGATTTAAATACGATAGAGGCAGGAAACATGTTCCCAATTTTGGGGGATCCGGAACCAGGGGCCACAGTTTAAGAATACGCGGTAATCCTTTCAGAACGGAGATGAGGAAACACTTTTTCACACAGAGAGTTGTGAGTCTGTGGAATTCTCTACCGCAGAGGGCGGTCAGGAAGGTTTTCTGGATACTTTCAAGAGAGATCTAGATATCGCTCCTAAAGATAGCAGAGTCAGAGGATATGGGGAGAAGGCAGGAACAGGGTACTGATTGTGGATGATCAGTCATGATCACATTGAATGGAGGTGCTGGCTCGAAGAGCATTTGTATCTTTGCATTCATCTCCTCTCGAAAGAAATGCTACATTTTATGACCTTATGACAAAGATACATATAAAACATAGAAACATAGAAACATAGAAAATAGGTGCAGGAGTTGACCATTCGGCCCTTCGAGCCTGCACCGCCATTCAATGTGATCATGGCTGATCATCCAACTCAGTATTCCGTACCTGCCTTCTCTCCATACTCCCTGATCCCTTTAGCCACAAGTGCCACATCTAACGCCCTCTTAAATATAGCCAATGAACTGACCTCAACTACCTTCTGTGGCAGAGAATTCCAGAGACTCACCACTCTCTGTGCAAAGAATGTATTCCTCATTTCGGTCCTAAAGGAATTCCCCCTTATACTTAGACTGTGACCCCTTGTTCTGGACTCCCCCAACATCGGGAACAATCTTCCAGCATCTAGCTTGTCCAACCCCTTAAGAATTTTGTAAGTTTCTATAAGATCCCCCCTCAATCTTCTAAATTCCAGCGAGTACAGGCTGAGTCTATCCAATCTTTCCTCATATGAAAGTCCTGACATCCCAGGAATCAGTCTGGTGAATCTTCTCTGTACCCCCTCTATGGCAAGGATGTCTTTCCTCAGATTTGGAGACCAAAACAGGTGCATGAATAGGCCAGTCGGCCCTTCGAGCCACCACCATCATTCAATGTGTTCATGGCTGATCATCCACAATCAGTACCCCGTTCCTGCCTTCTCCCCATATCTCTTGATTCTAACTCTCTTTTGAATGTATAGTCGCCTTCCACTGCCTTCCGAGGCAAAGAAATCCACAAATACACAACTCCCTGGATGAAAATGTTTCTCCTCATCTTAGTTCTTCATATTCTTAAACTGTGGCCCCTGGTTCACCAATGCTTCCACAAATTATAGAGCCTTCTCCTTGAGTACCCTGAGGCAGACCATCAGGCCCTGGGGATTTATCATCCTTCAGTCCCATCAGTCAACCCAACAGCATTTCCTGACTAATACGAATTTCCTTCAATTCCTCCATCACCATAGGTCCTCTGGCCACTAGTATACCTGGGAGATAGTTTGTGTCTTCCTTAGTGAAGACAGAACCAATTTACCTGTTCAGCTCGTCTGCCATTTCCTTGTTCCCCATAATAAATTCACCTCTTTATGTCTTCAAAAGGACCTACATTTGTCTTAACTATTTTTTTCCTCTTCACATACCTGATGAAGATTTATATCCTTGGCTAGCTTAGCTTCGTACTTCATCTTTTCTCTAATTTCTCCAAGTACCTCCTGGTACCACACACTTCAACTGCTGGGCCTCAAGGTGGTGCAGCGGTAGACTTGCTGCCTCACAGCGCCAGGGACCCGGTTTCCATCCTGACCACGGGTGCTGTCAGTATGGAGTTTGTACGTTCTCCCCGTGACGTGTGTAGGTTTTCTTCCAAGACCATTGGTTTCCTCCTACACTGCAAAGACGTATAGGTTTGAAGGTTAATTGGCTTGGTTCAAATATAAATTGTCCCTATTGTGTGTAGGAGAGTGTTAAGTGCCTGTCCCACTTATGTGTCCTTGGCACGCAAATTACGTGACCTCGTGGTCGCGTTGAGGTGCACAGGCATCGTATGGCCACGACCCACTGAGAAGCGCAGAGAGGTATGTAGTTGTGTGCGGTATCGCGCGGGGCTCCGGAATTTTTAATAGCGAACGAAATCTTTGCGCGCTCAAAATGCGGTCCAAATCCGACCGGGAGTGTGTGGCGGAACGGTACAGAGGTCCCCTATTACCCCACACCCCATCCGCTCCGTACTTGCAGATGGTACAGAAGTGATCTCACTAACTCTGACACATCTGACTTTGTTCATCACCGAGTCCATCGCTCCAGGCCTGTGCTGAGTTTGAGTGCTGTGCAAATTTCCCTGGAACTTTGAATACCGTTCAGGACATGGCTGGTGAGCAAGTCTCCCTGAGGGGGAGAGAGAGAGATGTCAAGTGGAGAGTTTGAAGATAGACACACGACACAGGGCGGCACGGTGGTGCAGCGGTAGAGTTGCTGCCTCACAGCTCCACGGACCCGGGTTCATTCCTGACTACGGGTGCTGCCTGTACGGAGTATGTACGTTCTCCCCGTGAACAATGTGTGTTTTCTCCAGGCGCTCTGGTTTCCTCCCACACTCCAAAGACATGTGTGTTTGTAGGTTAATTGGCTTTGATAAAATTGTATATTGTTCCAAGTGTGGTTATGATAGTATGAGTGTACGGGGTGATCGCTGATCGTCGCGGTGCGCCGAAGGGCCTTTTTCGAAGCTGTATTTCTAAACTAAACTAAATCTATAGCTGTATGTACCTGCTACATTGGTGTATGATCGGCTGCTAAGGAAGATGAGAGCCCATGGTGTCAAAGGGCAGATACTAGCATGGATAGCAGGTTGGCTGGGTGGCAGAAGACAAGGAGTGGCAATAAAGGGAGCTTTTTCTGCCTGGCTGCCAGTGACTAGTGGAGTTCCGCAAGGGTCGATGCTGGGGCCGTTACTCTTCACGTTGTATATTAATGACGTGGACAAGGGGATGGAAGGCTTTGTTGCCTAGTTAGCGGATGATCAGATATACCAGAGGACATTGTGTGGAAACTAGAGAGGATATTGCGGGGACCCTGGTTGAAATTTATAAGTCCCCCTTAAATACAGGAGAGGTGCCAGAGGATTGGAGGGTGGCAAATGTTGTGCTTCTTTTCAAGAAGGGCAGCAGGGAAAGTGCTGGGAACTATAGGCCAGTGAGCTTAACATCTGTAGTTGGTAAGTCACTGGAGAGTATTCTGAGGGATCGGATAAACAGGCATTTGGAAGAACAAGGGCTGATTCGGGACAGTCAGCATGGTTTTGTACGTGGACGGTCGTGTCGCACAAATCTGATTGATTTTTTTGAAGATGTGAGCAAAATGGTTGATGAGGGCAGAGCTGTTGATGTTGTGTACATGGACTTTAGCAAGGCATTCAACAAGGTGCCACATGGGTGGCTGCTCTAGAAGGTTAGATCTCATGGGATCCAAGGAGAGATAGCTGAGTGGATAGCAAATTGATGCCATGGAAGGAAGCAGAGGGTGATGGTGGAAGGTTGCTTTTCAGAATGGTGGCCTGTGACTAGTGGTGTGCCACAGGGTTCGGTGCTGGGCCCGTTACTGTTTGTCGTCTATATCAATGATTTGGATGAGAACATACAGGGCAAGATTAGCAAGTTCGCCAATGATACAAAAAGGGGTTGTTTTGCAGACAGTGAAGATGGTTGTGAATGATTGCAGCAGGATCTGGATCGATTGGCCAGGTGGGCGGAGGAATGGTTGATGGAATTTAATACAGAGAAATGTGAGGTGTTGCATTTTGGGACGTCGAACAAGGGCAGGCCCAACACAGTGAATGGTCGGCCTCTGGGTAGTGTTGTAGAGCAGAGAGATCTAGGAGTACAGGTGCATGGTTCCATGAATGTCGAGTCGCAGGTAGATAAAGCGGTGAAAAAGGCTTTTGGCACTTTGGCCTTCATTAGTCAGAGTTTTGAGTATAGAGGTTGGGAGGTCATGTTGCAATTGTATAAAACATTGGTGAGACCGCATTTAGAATATTGTGATCAATTCTGTGCACCAGATTATAGGAAAGATATTGTCAAGCTTGAAAGGGTTCAGAAAAGATTTACGAGGATGTTGCCAGGACTAGAGCGTGTGGGCTATAGGGAGAGGTTGAGTAGGCTGGGTCTCTATTCCATGGAGCGTAGGAGGATGAGGGGATATCTTATAGGGGTAGACAAAATCATGAGAGGAATAGATCAGTTCACAAGGTTAATTCCCGGGATGGCGGGACTGTCATATGTTGAGAGAATGAAGCGGCTGGGCTTCTATACTTTAGAATTTAGAAAGATGCGAGGGGATCTTATTGAAACATAAAAGATTATTGAGGATTTAAATACGATAGAGGCAGGAAACATGTTCCCGATTTTGGGGGATCCGGAACCAGGGGCCACAGTTTAAGAATACGCGGTAATCCTTTCAGAACGGAGATGAGGAAACACTTTTTCACACAGAGAGTAGTGAGTCTGTGGAATTCTCTACCGCAGAGGGCGGTCAGGAAGGTTTTCTGGATACTTTCAAGAGAGATCTAGATATTGCTCTTAAAGGTAGCGGAGTCAGAGGATATGGGGAGAAGGCAGGAACAGGGTACTGATTGTGGATGATCAGCCATGATCACATTGAATGGAGGTGCTGGCTCGAAGAGCATTTGCATTATGCATTCATGTCCTCTCAAAATAAATGCTACCTTTTATGACCTTATGACAAAGATACATATAAAACAAGTGCATGAATAGGCCAGTCGGCCCTTCGAGCCACCACCATCATTCAATGTGTTCATGGCTGATCATCCACAATCAGTACCCCGTTCCTGCCTTCTCCCCATATCTCTTGATTCTAACTCTCTTTTGAATGTATAGTCGGCTTCCACTGCCTTCCGAGGCAAAGAAATCCACAAATACACAACTCCCTGGATGAAAACGTTTCTCCTCATCTTAGTTCTTCATATTCTTAAACTGCGGCCCCTGGTTCACCAATGCATCCACAAAATATAGAGCCTTCTCCTTGAGTACCCTGAGGCAGACCATCAGGCCCTGGGGATTGATCATAGAAACATAGAAACATAGAAAAATAGGTGCAGGAGTAGGCCATTCGGCCCTTCGAGCCTGCACCGCCATTTAATGTGATCATGGCTGATCATCCAACTCAGTATCCCGTACCTGCCTTCTCTCCATACCCCCTGATCCCTTTAGCCACAAGTGCCACATCTAACGCCCTCTTAAATATAGCCAATGAACTGGCCTCAACTACCTTCTGTGGCAGAGAATTCCAGAGACTCACCACTCTCTGTGTAAAGAATGTTTTCCTCATCTCTGTCCTAAAGGAATTCCCCCTTATCCGTAGACTGTGACCCCTTGCTCTGGACTCCCCCAACATCGGGAACAATCTTCCAGCATCTAGCTTGTCCAATTCCTTAAGAATTTTGTAAGTTTCTATAAGATCCCCCCTCAATCTTCTAAATTCCAGCGAGTACAAGTCTATCCAATCTTTTCTCATATCAAAGTCCTGACATCGCAGGAATCAGTCTGGTGAATCTTCTCTGTACCCCCTCTATGGCAAGGATGTCTTTCCTCAGATTTGGAGACCAAAACTGTACGCAATACTCCAGGTGTGGCCTCACCAAAACCCTGTACAACTGCAGTAGAACCTCCCTGCTCCTATACTCAAATCCTTTCACTATGAATGCTAACATACCATTTGCTTTCTTCACTGCCTGCTGCACCTGCATGCCTACTTTCAATGACTGGTGTACCATGACACCCAAGTCTCATTGCATCTCCCCTTTTCCTAATCTGCCACCATTCAGATAATAGTCTACCCTCATGTTTTTGCCACCAAAGTGGATAACCTCACATTTATCCACATTATACTGCATCTGCCATGCATCTGCCCATTCACTCAGCCTACCCAAATCACCCTGCAGCCTCCAAGCATCCTCCTCACACCTAACTATACTCCCCAGCTTGGTGTCATCTGCAAATTTGGAGATGTTGCATTGAATTCCCTCGTCCAAATCATTAATATATATTGTAAATAGCTGGGGTCCCAGCACTGAGCCTTGCAGCACCCCACTAGTCACTGCCTACCATTCTGAAAAGGACCCGTTTTCTCCTACCCTTTGCCTCCTGTCTGCTAGCCAGTTCTCTATCCACATCAATACTGAACCCCCAATACCATGTGCTTTAAGTTTGTATGCTAATCTCTTATGTGGGACCTTAGAAAGCCTTCTGAAAGTCTAGATATAACACATCCACTGGTTCTCCCTTATCCACTCTACTAGTTACATCCTCGAAAAATTCTATCAGATTTGTCAGACATGATTTACCTTTTGTAAATCCATGCTGACTTTGTCCAATGATTTCACCACTTTCCAAATCCACTGCTATCCCATCTTTAATAACTGACTCTAGCAGTTTCCCCACTACCGATGTCAGACTAACTGGTCTGTAATCCCCGCTTTCTCTCTCCCTCCTTTTTTAAAAAGTGGGGTTACATTAGCTACCCTCCAATCCTCAGGAACTACTCCAGAATCGAAGGAATTTTGAAAAATTATCACTAATGCCTCCACTATTTCTGTGGCTACCTCCTTGAGTACTCTGGGATGCAGACTATCTGGCCCTGGGGATTTATCGGCCTTCAATCCGTTCAATTTACCCAACACCACCTCCCGGCTAACCTGGATTTCACTCAGTTCCTCCATCTTATTTAACCCCCATTCCACTGCTATTTCCGGCACATTATTTATGTCTTCCTTAGTGAAGAGAACCAAAGTAGTTATTCAATTGGTCTGCCATGTCCTTGTTCCCCATGATCAATTCACCTGTTTCTGACTGCAAGGGACCAACATTTGTTTTAACTAGTCTCTTTCTCTTCACATATCTATAAAAACATTTGCAGTCAGTTTTTATGTTCCCTGCCAGTTTCCTTTCATAATCTATTTTCCCTTTCCTAATTAAGCCCTTTGTCCTCCTCTGCTGGATTCTGAATTTCTCCCAGTCCTCCGGTAGGCTGCTTTTTCTGGCAAATTTGTATGCCTCATCTTTTGTTTTTATACTATCCCTGATTTCCCTTGTTATAGAAACATAGAAACATAGAAATTAGGTGCAGGAGTAGGCCATTCGGCCCTTTGAGCCTGCACCGCCATTCAATATGATCATGGCTGATCATCCAACTCAGTATCCCGTACCTGCCTTCTCTCCATACCCTCTGATCCCCTTAGCCACAAGGGCCACATCTAACTCCCTCTTATCCATGGATGCACCACCTTCCCCGATTTATTCTTTTGCCAAACTGGTATGAACAATTTTTGTACTTCATCCATGCAGTCTTTAAATACCTTCCATTGCACATCCACTGTCAACCCTTTAAGAATCACCTGCCAGTCTATCTTGGCCAATTCACATCTCATACCTTCAAAGTTGCCTTTGTTCAAGTTCAGAACCCTTGTTTCTGACTTAATGTTGTCACTCTCCATCCTAATGAAGAACTCAACCATATTATGGTCACTCTTGCCCAAGGGGCCACGCACAACAAGACTGCTAACTAACCCTTCCTCATTACTCAATACCCAATCTAGAATAGCCTGCTCTCTCGTTGGTTCCTCCACATGTTGGTTGAGAAAACTATCCCGCATACATTCCAAGAAATCCTCTTCCTCAGCACCCCTGCCAATTTGATTCACCCAATCTCCATGCAGATTGAAGTCACCCATTATAACCGTGTTACCCTTGTTGCACGCATTTCTAATTTCCTGTTTGATGCCATCCCTAACTCCAATACTACTGTTAGGTGGCCTGTACACAGCTCCCACTAGCGTTTCCTGCCCCTTGGTGTTTCGCAGCTCTACCCATATCGATTCCACATCCTCCACGCTAATGTCCTTCCTTTCTATTGCATTAATCTCCTCTCTCACCAGCAACGACACCCCACCTCCTTTTCCTTTTCGTCTATCCCTCCTGAATATTGAACATCCCTGGATGTTCAGCTCCCAGCCTTGGTCACCCTGGAGCCATGTCTCCGAGCCACATCATCCTTCAGTCCCATCAGTCAACCCAACAGCATTTCCTGACTAATATGAATTTCCTTCAATTCCTCCATCACCATAGGTCCTCTGGCCACTAGTATACCTGGGAGATAGTTTGTGTCTTCCTTAGTGAAGACAGAACCAATTTACCTGTTCAGCTCATCTGCCATTTCCTTGTTCCCCATAATAAATTCACCTCTTTCTGTTTTCAAAGGGACCCACATTTGTCTTAACTATTTTTTTCCTCTTCACATACCTGATGAAGATTTATATTCTTGGCTAGCTTAGCTTCGTACTTCATCTTTTCTCTAATTTCAAAAAGTACCTCCTGGTACCACACACTTCAACTGCTGGGCGGCACGGTGGTGCAGCGGTAGAGTTGCTGCCTCACAGCGCTTGGGACCCTGGTTCCATCCTGACCATGGGTGCTGTCAGTACGGAGTTTGTACGTTCTCCCCGTGACGTGTGCAGGTTTTCTTCCAAGGCCATTGGATTCCTCCTACACTGCAAAGACGTATAGGTTTGAAGGTTAATTGGCTTGGTTCAAATATAAATTGTCCCTATTGTTTGTAGGAGAGTGTTAAGTGCCTGTCCCACTTATGTGTCCTTGGCACGCAAATTACGCGACCTCGTGGTTGCGTTGAGGTGCACGGGCATCGTATGGCCACGTCCCACTAAGAAGCGCAGAGAGGTATGTAGTTGTGTGCGTTATCGCGCGGGGCTCCGGAATTTTTTATAGCGAACAAAATCTTTGCGCGTTCAAAATGCGGTCCAAATCCGACCGGGAGTGTGTGGCGGGACGGTACAGAGGTCCCCTTTAACGCCACACCCCATCTGCTCCGTACTTGCAGATGGTACAGAAGTGATCTCACTAACTCTGACTCATCTGACTTTGTTCATCACCGAGTCCATCGCTCCAGGCCTGTGCTGAGTTTGAGCGCTGTGCAAATTTCCCTGGAACTTTGAATAACGTTCAGGACATGACTGCTGAGCAAGTCTCCCTGAGGGGGAGAGAGAGAGATTTCAAGTGGAGAGTTTGAAGATAGACACACGACACAGGGCGGCACGGTGGTGCAGCGGTAGAGTTGCTGCCTCACAGCTCCACGGACCCGGGTTCATTCCTGACTACGGGTGCAGCCTGTACGGAGTTTGTACGTTCTCCCCGTGAACAATGTGTGTTTTCTCCAGGCGCTCTGGTTTCCTCCCACACTCCAAAGACATGTGTGTTTGTAGGTTAATTGCCTTTGATAAAATTGTATATTGTTCCAAGTGTGGTTATGATAGTATGAGTGTACGGGGTGATCGCTGATCGTCGCGGTGCGCCGAAGGGCCTTTTTCGAAGCTGTATCTCTGAACTAAACTAAATCTATAGCTGTATGTACCTGCTACATTGGTGTATGATCGGCTGCTAAGGAAGATGAGAGCCCATGGTGTCAAAGGGCAGATACTAGCATGGATAGCAGGTTGGCTGGATGGCAGAAGACAAGGAGTGGCAATAAAGGGAGCTTTTTCTGCCTGGCTGCCAGTGACTAGTGGAGTTCCACAAGGGTCGGTGCTGGGGCCGTTACTCTTCACGTTGTATATTAATGATTTGGACATGGGGATGGAAGGCTTTGTTGCCTAGTTAGCGGATGATCAGATATACCAGAGGACATTGTGTGAAAACTAGAGAGGATATTGCGGGGACCCTAGTTGAAATTTATAAGTCCCCCTTAAATACAGGAGAGGTGCCAGAGGATTGGAGGGTGGCAAATGTTGTGCATCTTTTCAAGAAGGGCTGCAGGGAAAATGCTGGGAACTATAGGCTGGTGAGCTTAACATCTGTAGTTGGTAAGTTACTGGAGAGCATTCTGAGGGATCGGATATACAGGCATTTGGAAGAACAAGGGCTGATTAGGGACAGTCAGCATGGTTTTGTACGTGGACAGTCGTGTCTCACAAATCTGATTGATTTTTTTGAAGATGTGAGCAAAATGGTTGATGAGGGCAGAGCTGTTGATGTTGTGTACATGGACTTTAGCAAGGCATTCAACAAGGTGCCGCATGGATGGCTGCTCTGGAAGGTTAGATCTCATGGGATCCAAGGAGAGATAGCTGAGTGGATAGCAAATTGATGCCATGGAAGGAAGCAGAGGGTGATGGTGGAAGGTTGCTTCTCAGAATGGAGGCCTGTGACTAGTGGTGTGCCACAGAGTTCGGTGCTGGGCCCGTTACTGTTTGTCGTCTATATCAATGATTTGGATGAGAACATACAGGGCAAGATTAGCAAGTTTGCTGATGATACAAAAGTTAGTGGGTTTTCAGATAGTGAAGATGGTTTTGAATTATTGCAGCAGGATCTGGATTGATTGGGCAGGTGGGCGGAGGAATGGTTGATGGAATTTAATACAGAGAAATGTGAGGTGTTGCATTTTGGGACGTCGAACAAGGGCAGGACCAACACAGTGAATGGTCGGCCTCTGGGTAGTGTTGTAGAGCAGAGGGATCTAGTACAGGTGCATGGTTCCATGAATGTCGAGTAGCAGGTAGATAAGGTGGTGAAAAAGGCTTTTGGCACTTTGGCCTTCATTAGTCAGAGTTTTGAGTATAGAGGTTGGGAGGTCATGTTGCAATTGTATAAAACATTGGTGAGACCGTATTCAGAATATTGTGATCAATTCTGTGCACCATATTATAGGAAAGATATTGTCAAGCTTGAAAGGGTTCAGAAAAGATTTACGAGGATGTTGCCGGGACTAGAGCGTGTGGGCTATAGGGAGAGGTTGAGTAGGCTGGGTGTCTATTCCATGGAGCGTAGGAGGATGAGGGGATATCTTATAGAGGTAGACAAAATCATGAGAGGAATAGATCAGTTCACAAGATTAATTCCCGGGATGGCGGGACTGTCATATGTTGAGAGAATGAAGCGGCTGGGCTTGTATACTTTAGAATTTAGAAGGATGTGAGGGGATCTTATTGAAACATAAAAGATTATTGAGGATTTAAATACGATAGAGGAAGGAAACATGTTCCCGATTTTGGGGGATCCGGAACCAGGGGCCACAGTTTAAGAATACGCGGTAATCCTTTCAGAACAGAGATGAGGAAACACTTTTTCACACAGAGAGTTGTGAGTCTGTGGAATTCTCTACATAGAAACATAGAAAATAGGTGCAGGAGTAGGCCATTCGGCCCTTCGAGCCTGCACCGCCATTCAATGTGATCATGGCTGATCATCCAACTCAATATCCTGTACCTGCCTTCTCTCCATACCCCCTGATCCCTTTAGCCACAAGTGCCACATCTAACGCCCTCTTAAATGTAGCCAATGAACTGGCCTCAACTACCTTCTGTGGCAGAGAATTCCAGAGACTCACGACTCTCTGTGTAAAGAATGTTTTCCTCATTTCGGTCCTAAAGGAATTCCCCCTTATCCTTAGACTGTGACCCCTTGTTCTGGACTCCCCCAACATCGGGAACAATCTTCCAGCATCTAGCTTGTCCAATCCCTTAAGAATTTTGTAAGTTTCTATAAGATCCCCCCTCAATCTTCTAAATTTCAGCGAGTACAAGCCGAGTCTATCCAATCTTTCCTCATATGAAAGTCCTGACATCCCAGGAATCAGTCTGGTGAATCTTCTCTGTACCCCTTCTATGGCAAGGATGTCTTTCCTCAGATTTGGAGACCAAAACTGTACGCAATACTCCAGGTGTGGCCTCACCAAAACCCTGTACAACTGCAGTAGAACCTCCCTGCTCCTATACTCAAATCCTTTCGCTATGAATGCTAACATACCATTTGCTTTCTTCACTGCCTGCTGCACCTGCATGCCTACCTTCAATGACTGGTGTACCATGACACCCAAGTCTCATTGCATCTCCCCTTTTCCTAATCTGCCACCATTCAGATAATAGTCTACCCTCATGTTTTTGCCACCAAAGTGGATAACCTCACATTTATCCACATTATACTGCATCTGCCATGCATCTGCCCATTCACTCAGTCTATCCAAATCACCCTGCAGCCTCCAAGCATCGTCCTCACACCTAACTATACCCCCCAGCTTGGTATCATCTGCAAATTTGGAGATGTTGCATTGAATTCCCTCGTCCAAATCATTAATATATATTGTAAATAGCTGGGGTCCCAGCACTGAGCCTTGTGGCACCCCACTAGTCACTGCCTGCCATTCTGAAAAGGACCCGTTTACTCCTACCCTTTGCCTCCTGTCTGCTAGCCAGTTCTCTATCCACATCAATACTGAACCCCCAATACCGTGTGCTTTAAGTTTGTATGCTAATCTCTTATGCGGGACCTTGTCGAAAGCCTTCTGAAAGTCTAGATATAACACATTCACTGGTTCTCCCTTATCCACTCTACTAGTTACATCCTCGAAAAATTCTATCAGATTTGTCAGACATGATTTACCTTTCGTAAATCCATGCTGACTGTCCAATGATTTCACCACTTTCCAAATGCGCTGCTATCCCATCTTTAATAACTGACTCTAGCAGTTTCCCCACTACCGATGTTAGACTAACTGGTCTGTAATTCCCCGCTTTCTCTCTCCCTCCTTTTTTAAAAAGTGGGGTTACATTAGCTACCCTCCAATCCTCAGGAACTACTCCAGAATCTAAGGAATTTTGAAAAATTATCACTAAAGCATCCACTATTTCCGTGGCTACCTCCTTGAGTACTCTGGGATGCAGACTATCTTGCCCTGGGGATTTATCGGCCTTCAATCCATTCAATTTACCCAACACCACCTCCCGGCTAACCTGGATTTCACTCAGTTCCTCCATCTTATTTGACCCCCGTTCCACTGCTATTTCCGGCACATTATTTATGTCTTCCTTAGTGAAGACAGAACCAAAGTAGTTATTCAATTGGTCTGCCATGTCCTTGTTCCCCATGATCAATTCACCTGTTTCTGACTGCAAGGGACCAACATTTGTTTTAACTAGTCTCTTTCTCTTCACATATCTATAAAAACTTTTGCAGTCAGTTTTTATGTTCCCTGCCAGTTTTCTTTCATAATCTATTTTCCCTTTCCTAATTAAGCCCTTTGTCCTCCTCTGCTGCATTCTGAATTTCTCCCAGTCCTCCGGTAGGCTGCTTTTTCTGGCAAATTTATATGCCTCATCTTTTGTTTTTATACTATCCCTGATTTCCCTTGTTATCCATGGATGCACCACCTTCCCCGATTTATTCTTTTGCCAAACTGGTATGAACAACTTTTGTACTTCATCCATGCAGTCTTTAAATACCTTCCATTGCACATCCACTGTCAACCCTTTAAGAATCACCTGCCAGTCTATCTTGGCCAATTCACATCTCATACCTTCAAAGTTACCTTTGTTCAAGTTCAGAACCCTTGTTTCTGACTTAATTTTGTCACTCTCCATCCTAATGAAGAACTCAACCATATTATGGTCACTCTTGCCCAAGGGGCCACGCACAACAAGACTGCTAACTAACCCTTCCTCATTACTCAATACCCAGTCTAGAATAGCCTGCTCTCTCGTTGGTTCCTCCACATGTTGGTTGAGAAAACTATCCCGCATACATTCCAGGAAATCCTCTTCCTCAGCACCCCTGCCAATTTGATTCACCCAATCTACATGCAGATTGAAGTCACCCATTATAACCGTGTTACCCTTGTTGCACGCATTTCTAATTTCCTGTTTGATGCCATCCCCAACTCCAATACTACTGTTAGGTGGCCTGTACACAGCTCCCACTAGCGTTTTCTGCCCCTTAGAGTTTCGCAGCTCTACCCATATCGATTCCACATCCTCCACGCTAATGTCCTTCCTTTCTATTGCATAAATCTCCTCTCTCACCAGCAACGCTACCCCACCTCCTTTTCCTTTTCGTCTATCCCTCCTGAATATTGAATATCCCTGGATGTTCAGCTCCCAGCCTTGGTCATCCTGGAGCCATGTCTCCGTGATCCCAACTATAGCATAGTCATTAATCGCTATCTGCACCTTCAACTCATCCACCTTATTACGAATGCTCCTCGCATTGAGACACAAAGCCTTCAGGCTTGTTTTTACAACACTCTTCCTCCTTATACAATTATGTTGACAAGTGGCCCCTTTCACATCGACCCCTATTACACTTGGCCATACTCTCCTATCCCTTTGTGAGCATTCTTTCCCATTAATTCTGGGGTCATTAACCTACCACAGAGGGCGGTCAGGAATGTTTTCTGGATACTTTCAAGCGAGATCTAGATATCGCTCTTAAAGATAGCGGAGTCAGAGGATATGGGGAGAAGGCAGGAACTGGGTACTGATTGTGGATGATCAGTCATGATCACATTGAATGGAGGTGCTGGCTCGAAGAGCATTTGTATCTTTGCATTCATGTCCTCTCAAAATAAATGCTACATTTTATGACCTTATGACAAAGATACATATAAAACAGGTGCATGAATAGGCCAGTCGGCCCTTCGAGCCACCACCATCATTCAATGTGTTCATGGCTGATCATCCACAATCAGTACCCCGTTCCTGCCTTCTCCCCATATCTCTTGATTCTAACTCTCTTTTGAATGTATAGTCGGCTTCCACTGCCTTCCGAGGCAAAGAAATACACAAATACACAACTCCCTGGATGAAAAAGTTTCTCCTCATCTTAGTTCTTCATATTCTTAAACTGTGGCCCCTGGTTCACCAATGCATCCACAAATTATAGAGCCTTCTCCTTGAGTACCCTGAGATGCAGACCATCAGGCCCTGGGGATTTATCATCCTTCAGTCCCATCAGTCAACCCAACAGCATTTCCTGACTAATATGAATTTCCTTCAATTCCTCCATCACCATAGGTCCTCTGGCCACTAGTATACCTGGGAGATAGTTTGTGTCTTCCTTAGTGAAGACAGAACCAATTTACCTGTTCAGCTCGTCTGCCATTTCCTTGTTCCCCATAATAAATTCACCTCTTTATGTCTTCAAAAGGACCCACATTTGTCTTAACTATTTTTTTCCTCTTCACATACCTGATGAAGATTTATATTCTTGGCTAGCTTAGCTTCGTACTTCATCTTTTCTCTAATTTCTCCAAGTACCTCCTGGTACCACACACTTCAACTGCTGGGCGGCACGGTGGTGCAGCGGTAGAGTTGCTGCCTCACAGCGCCAGGGACCCGGGTTCCATCCTGACCACGGGTGCTGTCAGTATGGAGTTTGTACGTTCTCCCCGTGACGTGTGTAGGTTTTCTTCCAAGACCATTGGTTTCCTCCTACACTGCAAAGTCGTATAGGTTTGAAGGTTAATTGGCTTGGTTCAAATATAAATTGTCCCTATTGTGTGTAGGAGAGTGTTAAGTGCCTGTCCCACTTATGTGTCCTTGGCACGCAAATTACGCGACCTCGTGGTCGCGTTGAGGTGCACGGGCATCGTATGGCCACGTCCCACTGAGAAGCGCAGAGAGGTATGTAGTTGTGCGCGGTATCGCGCGGGGCTCCGGAATTTTTATAGCGAACAAAATCTTTGCGCGTTCAAAATGCGGTCCAAATCCGACCGGGAGTGTGTGGCGGGACGGTACAGAGGTCCCCTATTACCCCACACCCCATACGCTCCGTACTTGCAGATGGTACAGATGTGATCTCACTAACTCTGACTCATCTGACTTTGTTCATCACCGTGTCCATCGCTCCAGGCCTGTGCTGAGTTTGAGCGCTGTGCAAATTTCCCTGGAACTTTGAATACCGTTCAGGACATGGCTGCTGAGCAAGTCGCCCTGAGCGGGAGAGAGAGAGATGTCAAGTGGAGAGTTTGAAGATAGACACACGACACAGGGCGGCACAGTGGTGCAGCGGTAGAGTTGCTGCCTCACAGCGCCACGGACCCGGGTTCATTTCTGACTACGGGTGCTGCCTGTTTGGAGTTTGTACGTTCTCCCCGTGAACAATGTGTGTTTTCCGAGTCTATGCAGTCTTTGTTCATAAGACAGTCCTGACATCCCAGTAATCAGTCAAGGATTTGAGTATAGGAGCAGGGAGGTTCTAATTCAGTTGCATAGGGTCTTGTTGAGACCACACCTGGAGTATTGCGTACAGTTCTGGTCACCAAATCTGAGGAAGGACATTATTGCCATAGAGGGAGTGCAGAGAAGGTTCACCAGACTGATTCCTGGGATGTCAGGACTGTATTATGAACAAAGACTGCATAGACTCGGTTTATACTCTCTAGAATTTAGGAGATTGGGAGGCAATCTTATGGAAACTTACAAAATTCTTAAGGGGTTGGACAGGCTAGATGCAGGGAGATTGTTCCCGATGTTGGGGAGGTCCAGGACAAGGGGTCACAGCTTAAGGATAAGGGGAAAATCCTTTAGGACCGAGATGAGAAGGACTTTTTTCACACAGAGAGTGGTGGGTCTCTGGAACTCTCTGCCACAGAGGGTAGTTGAGGCCAGTTCATTGGCTAGATTTAAGAGGGAGTTAGATGTGGCCCTTGTGACTAAGGGGATCAGAGGATATGGAGAGAAGGCAGGTACGGGATACTGAGTTGGATGATCAGCCATGATCATATTGAATGGCGGTGCAGGCTCGAAGGGCCGAATGGCCTACTCCTGCACCTAATTTCTTTGTTTCTATGTTTCTATGTCCCTGCGCTCCTAGATCCCTCTGCTCCACTGTCAGGGAGCTGTGGACTTGGACCCCAAGATCCCTCTGTACATCGATGCTGTTCAGGGTCTTGCCGTTCACTGTAGACTTTCCCCTTACATTGCACCTCACAAAGTGCAACACCTCACACTTGCCCGGTTACTCACAAACTCTCCCCGTGACCACTCCCTCTCTCCCCATCAGGGAGACTTGCTCAGCAGCCCTGTCCAGAACGTTATTCAAAGTTCCAGGGCAATTTGCCCAGCGCTCAAACTCTGCCCAGACCTGGAGGCATAGACTTGGTGATAAACAAAGTCATCGATGAGTCATGGGAGAGAGAGAGAGGAGAGAGAGGGAGGGAGGGGGTGGGGACTGGGATGGACATAAAAGCGTCTCCCGTCCCGTCCCCAGACACAGAACTCTCCCCACCCCAGTGGCCACAGACGGAAGGATCCAGAAACTGAGCAGAGACTGGACAAGATGTGGGGAGCGCTGCTACTGGTGGTGGTGGGAGCGACACTGCTGACCCAGGGAACTGTCCATGCAGGACCCGACCCAGGACCCAACCCACACCATGGATTTGCTGAAAAACATGGTAAGTCTCTCTCCCTCTCCCTCATCCCCTCTCTCTTGCCCTTTCACCCTCCTTCTCTTTCTCCCCCCCTCACCCCCCACTATCCCCCCTCCCCCACCCTCTCTCTCGCCCTCTTTCTCACCCTCTCTCTTCCCCCTCTCTCTTGCACTTGCCCCCATCTCTCCCCCCTGGGTCGGAAGGAGACGAGAGGGGAGACACAGAAAAAGAGGAAACAGATGGATGGAGGGAGTGAGGGAGGGAGGGAGAGAGAGAGAGAGAGAGGGAGAGAGAGAGGGAGAATTGGGAGAGGGATGGACGGACGGAGGGAGGTAGGGAGGTAGAGGGAGGGAGGAGGGAGATGGAGTGAGGAGAGAGTTAGCTATTTACAATATACATCAATGATTTAGATGAGGAGAGAGATAGAGAGAAGGAAACAGAGAGAGAGAAAACATGCAGAGAAAGAGAGAGCGAAGGAAAAAGGAGAGGGAGAAGGAAACAGAGAGAGAGAGAAGCAAAGAGAAAGGGAGAGAGAGACAGAGAAGAGAGAGAGAGAGGGAGAGGGGGAAAGAGAGAGAGGGGTATAAAGGGGAGGGTAGAGGGAGGAAGGAAGGGGAGCAAGAGAGAGAGAGAGAGAGAGAGGGGAGGGGTGGGATGAGTGGGTTGGGGAGGGCAGAATGTCTCTTTCCCCACCCCCAGGCTGGACTGACCATCTTGTCTCTCCCCACAGATGGCAGCTGTTTGCCTGCGTTGGGGATTTGCCGCAATGGTGGCTGTGGAAACGGCAAGAGTCCATTAAGTCCCTTGGAATGTCAAGAGTCTGGCTGGAAATGCTGCCCCCATGGTGGCTGACGCACCCTCTCCCTCCCTCTCTCCATCTCCCCCTCCCTCTCTCCATCTCCCCCTCCCCCCCCCCCCCCCCCCCCCCCCCCCACCTCCAACATGGGACGGGATGTCCTGAGAGTGGATGTGAAGTAAAAACCTCCCCAGCATTGTGAAAATAACGTCTGGTGTCTGTCTGTGTGGGAGAGGGAGAGAGGGAGGGATGGAGGGAGAGAGGGAGGGATGGAGGGAGAGAGGGAGGGATGGAGGGAGAGAGGCAGGAGGGAGGGGTGCTATGTACTATGGTAATTGGCTTTGGTCAAATTGTAAATCGTCCCTGCTGTGTTTATGATAGTATCAGTGAGTTTAGATATCTGGGAATTTACGTGACTAGAAAGCACTCCTCTCTATTTAAAACACATTTTCCACCATTAATCACTAAACTATACGCCTACATTTAATTTTGGAAAACCATATAACCATATCAGCGCGGAAACAGGCCTTCTCGGCCCTTCCAGTCCGTGCCGACCATTTATTTTCCCCTAGTCCCATCTACCTGCACTCAGACCATACCCCTCCATTCCCTTCCCGCCCATATACCTATCCACTTTGCTTTGAAATGTTAAAATCGATCCTGCCTCCACCACTTCTGCTGGAAGATCATTCCACACAGCCACCACTCTCTGAGTAAAGAAGTTCCCCCTCATGTTACCCCTAAACTTCTGTCCCTTAATTCTCATGTCATGCCCTCTTGTTTGAATCTTCCCTACCCTCAATGGGAAAAGCTTATCCACGTCAACTCTGTCTATCCCTTTCATCATTTTAAAGACCTCAATCAAGTCCCCCCCTTAACCTTCTGCGCTCCAAAGAATAAAGACCTAACTTGTTCAACCTTTCTCTGTAACTTAGTTGCTGGAACCCAGGCAACATTCTAGTAAATCTCCTCTGTACTCTGTCTATTTTGTTGACAATAGGAAGGATGTGCTGTGTTCCACATATCTGGGGAAGGATGTGCTGGCTCTGGAGAGAGTACAGAGAAGGTTTAATAGAATGATCCCACAAATGAGTGGGTTAACATATGATGAGCATCTCACGGCACTGGGCCTGTACTCAGAAGGACAGGAAGGGGAGGGCTTATATTGAACAGTGAAAGGCCTAGACAGAATGGCAAGGTTTAGGGGAATATGGGCCAAATGCAGGTTAATGCAAATAGCTTAGAACCCAGGATGCTGGATCTGTGAGTCAGCATCACTACCTGTGCTGCCTTTCAGTCCATAAATCAGTACCAATTCTCCGCAAGAGACGTGCCTTCACCATGCCATTACCTTTAGAGGTGGCACGGAGACGCAGCAGTAGAGATGCTGCCTTATAGAGCCAGATATTCAGATTCGATCCTGACGGCGGGTGCTGTCTGCACACAGTTTGTACGTTCTCCTCCTGACCGCGTGGGCTTTCTCCGGGCGTTACGGTTTACTCCCACTCTACAAAGACATATAGGATGGGTCTCTATTCCATGGAGCGTAGGAGGATGAGGGGATATCTTATAGAGGTAGACAAAGTCATGAGAGGAATAGATCAGTTCACAAGGTTAATTCCCGGGATGGCGGGACTGTCATATGTTGAGAGAATGAAGCGGCTGGGCTTGTATACTTTAGAATTTAGAAGGATGCGAGGGGATCTTATTGAAACATAAAAGATTATTGAGGATTTAAATACGAGAGAGGCAGGAAACATGTTCCCGATTTTGGGGGATCTGGAACCAGGGGCCATAGTTTAAGAATACGAGGTAATCCTTTCAGAACGGAGATGAGGAAACACTTTTTCACACAGAGAGTTGTGAGTCTGTGGAATTCTCTACCGCAGAGGGCGGTCAGGAAGGTTTTCTGGATACTTTCAAGAGAGATCTAGATATCGCTCTTAAAGATAGCAGAGTCAGAGGATATGGGGAGAAGGCAGGAACAGGGTACTGATTGTGGATGATCAGCCATGATCACATTGAATGGAGGTGCTGGCTCGAAGAGCATTTGGTTTTTTTTTATACTTTATTTTATTAGAAGTAATCTATTTACAATAATGTAAACAGCTTTACAAACCTCAACTTAATTACACATTTTTTAAATAACCCATTGACAGTTATCATCTTCTATTTTTTTGGAAATAAAGAAAAGAATAGAATAGTTTTAAATCAATAAGAAAGTGATTAAATAATAATTTGATTATATAGAAAAGAAGAAGAAAATAGAGCAAGGAAAAAAGATTATAGATTAACAACAAGTGAAAAAATATTATATATATATATATATATCAATGGAAATCAACAAAATATATTGTATCTAAAACTATTACAAATAGTAATATCAATGAAGACATGCCTATTAATCCTAGTATAAGAATCAATTATCCTCATCAAATCCCGCTGGGTACCCGTCAGGCTGTGACGTCAAGAACAGCTACTTCTCTAGATACTGTATATATGGAGACCATATTTGTTCGAAGATATTATATTTGTCCAATAGGACAAATCTGATTCTTTCTAATTGTAACGTCTCCAACATCTCTGCTGCCCACATTTTAATTGTGGGGGATAATGTTCCCTTCCAAAATTTCAATATGATTTTTTTCCCTATTATCAAACAGTAATCAAAGAAATTTCTTTGATTTCCTGTAAGTACCGAATTTGAATCCAAAATCCCAAGTATTATTAACTTTGGGTCTGGATCCAATCTAATTTTTAGAACCTCAGAAATAACCTTAAAAATTTCTGACCAGTAGTAACTCAGTTTGGGACATGTAGCAAAACTATGTATTAAATTTGCTTCTAAGTTCTTACATTTATCACAAATTGAAGAGAGATTGTGAAAGATACTCTTTAATTTAGTTTTTGAATAGTGTAATCTGTATAATACTTTGAATTGTATCAATGTATGTCTGGCATTTAACGAACACCGATGTATTTGCTGTAAACTTTCTTCCCAATTTTCTTTTGTTATGGATAAACCAATTTCCTTTTCCCATGCTTGCCGATATGTTTCCGTTGTTGGATTCTCCTTATCCAAAATTATGTTATATATATGGGCTATTAATTTTTCTGTATTTGGGTGTAAATTAAACAAATCATCTAATAATCCTGGTACTTTATTTTTATAATCTAGTGTGTTTGATTTTATATAATCTCTAATTTGTAAGTACCTAAACAAGTGTTGCGGAGACAATCCATAGATATCTTGTAACTCTTGGAATAAAAGAAATTTTCCTTTTCTATAAAGGTGCTCTATCCTTTTAATTCCTAAATCATCCCAATGTCTAAACCCTCCATCCAATATAGAGGGCTTAAATAATGGGTTATTCATTATTGGTAGTCTAAGTGAAAGATTATCTAGCTGTAAAGTCTTAACTATTTGTTTCCAAATACATCTATTATTATAAATTATAGGGTTATCCCTATAAATTTTTTTTTGTACTTCCTTTGGGGCAAAGAGAACCGATCCTACATTATAGGGTGAACAATCTTCCTTTTCCATCTTTAACCACATTGGTTCATAATCCATATTTACCCACCAAAAATTCATATTCTTAATCTGGACTGCCCAAAAATAATATAAAAAATTTGGAAGTGCTAATCCTCCATTTATCTTAGATTTACATAAATGTTTTTTTACTTATTCTATGATTTTTATAATCCCAAATAAAACTATAAATAATATTATCTATTTTTTTAAAAAAGGTCTTTGGGAGAAAAAAAGGAATAGCCTGGAACAAATATAATAATTGTGGTAAAAACACCATCTTTATAGCGTTTATTCTACCAATCATGGATATAGGGAGTGTTTTCCAGTACAAAATATTTTTTTAAAGTTTATCTAATAATAGAGGGTAATTAGATTTAATTAGTGAATTATAAGATTTGGTTACACTAATTCCTAAATATTTAAATTTGTCTTTAACTATTTTTAACGGATATTGTTGTAATATATTTAAGTTAATTCCTGTTATAGGCATAATTTCACTTTTATTCCAGTTAATTCTAAATCCTGAAAATGTGCCAAAGATAGTTATAACATTGAGTAACTTAGGTAAACTAATTTCCAGTTTTGTAATATAAATCAAAACATCATCTGCATATAAAGATATTTTGTTAGTTGTTGTGTCAGTATTATAGCCATAGATTTCAGGTTCTGATCTGATTCTTTCCGCCAAAGGCTCTATCATCAAAGCAAATAGTAAAGGCGATAACGAACAACCCTGTCTACAACCCCTAGAGAGCTTAAATTTAGCTGATAATATTTGATTAGTTAAGATTCTTGCCGTTGGATTCAAATATAAAATTCTTATCCATTTACAAAATCTATCCCCCAATTGAAACTTTTCCATTATATTAAATAAATATAACCATTCCACCTGATCGAATGCCTTTTCTGCATCTAGCGATACAACTGCTAATTCCCTGTCCCGTACTCTTTTTGAATATATAATATTAAACAAGCGTCTGAGATTATGGGATGAGTAGCGTTTTGGGATAAAACCTGTTTGATCTTGATGTATTAATTTAGAAATCACCAAACTTAATCTCCGAGATAAAACTTTCGTTAGTATTTTTTGGTCTGTATTTAGAAGTGCGATCGCTCTATATGATCCTGGATCTTCCAAATCCTTATCTGCCTTAGAAATAAGTGTAATTGTAGATTCGTTTAAAGATTCTGGTAGTTTATCTTGTTCATACGCATATCTATATACTGTATATAATCTTGGGGAAATCAGATCTAGAATTTTTTAATAAAATTCTGCACTTATGCCATCGGGGCCCGCTGCTTTTCCATTCTTTAACAAACTAATTGATTCTTCAATATCTTTTACTGTTATTTCGGCGTTTAACAAATGTCTACCTTCCTGATCTAAACTGTTAATTTGACACTTTTGTAGAAATGTTTCCATATCCACTGTTTGTCCTGTTAATTTAGATGAATAAAGATTTTGATAATATTGTAGAAATCTGTCATTAATATCTTTTGGTATCGTCAATATATTTCCATCCACCGATCTAATTCTATGTATCAATTTTTCATCCTCTAATTTTCTAAGTTGTCTTGCTAATAGTTTTTGTGGTTTGTCTCCAAACTCGAAATGCACTTGTTTGGTTTGTTGAAATAGTTTAATGACTTGGTTAGAATATATTTTATTTAGTCTATATTTTGCTATTGCAATTTTGTTACTTAGCTCTTTAGAAGGGCGTTTTATATTTTCACTATCTAGTTGTTTTATCTCGTGTTCTAACTTTTGTTCCATCTTTCTATTTTCTTTATTAAGATAAGCCTGTGCAGATATTATTGCACCACGCATAAATGCTTTAAATGTGTCCCAGAGTAACGATGGTGAAGTTTCCGGTTTGTCATTAGTTTCAAAAAATAATTTAATCTGTTCCATCACATGTTTACAACAGTCCTTATCCTTTAATATCTGGGGATTAAATCTCCAAGTAGTCGTTTTATTAAGTATATCTTTTAGTTTTATCTTAAATGTAAGAGGCGCGTGATCTGAAATAATAATATTGTGATATTTTGCGTCATACGTAAAAGGTAGTAATTTTGAATCTATTAAAAAATCATCTATCCTAGAATAAGTTCCGTGTACGGGCGAAAAAAACGAGTATTCTCGTCCGGATGGATTATCTAATCTCCAAATATCCTTAACATTCGATGTATTAATAAAAGAATTTATAAGTTTACTTGAATTAGAGGTAACTTTCCTTTTTGTAGAAGACCTGTCTAGGTAGCTATCTAAGGTGCAATTAAAGTCACCACCAATAACTAAATTATATTGTGTGGAAATAGGAATATTATTAAATATTTTCTTAAAAAATAGTGGGTTATCAAAATTAGGGGCATATATATTCACCAAAATTACTTTCTGTGAATATAATTCCCCTGTAATTATTACATATCTACCCTCTTTGTCCTCTATTATAGAATACCCAAACGCCAATCCGATGAGAATTTCTATCTTCAGTAATCCATATACATATCTTCTTAGAGCGATTATACAATATCGTTCATAACTACATTCATATAATATATAACGCAGAATCAAATATTTAATATATAAGAAAAAGTACAAAGTGTAATTTAAAAAAGAAAAAAGGGTGTAAACAGGGTGCCCAGAAAAAAAAGAAACTACACTGGTATAGTGTGTAGTGTGCATTAGTGAAAGCCACACTAACGTGGCTATTAATCTACTGACTTCCGTTTTTTTTAAGAAAAGAGATGTTAAGTGTTCCAGCTCCTGTCTATAATACTATGTATATTGGGGTGGGGTACTAACTTTCAGTACTTAGTAAATATTTCTATTATTCATATTACTAATTACCAGTTATTAATTTCTAGTATAATTAATATTATAGTAGGTAATACTATGTTAGGGGACAATTAAAAATTTACTAATTAATACCAAGCTATAACAACATGTCCATTATTGCCCCTCTTTCTTAATGAATAATTCATAACCGCAGGTCGGTAATAAAAGTTCATTCTTCTTCTTCTTCTTCTTCAGTGCTTACTTCTTCTTCTGCTTCCTCTTCTGCCTTCTTCTGTATGCCTCGGGCGAATTCCAGTGCTTTGGTATGGTTAACAAAACGGAATTCCTTGTTGTCGTAGGTCACTCTCAATGTTGCTGGGTACATCAAACCATATCTGAGATCCTTTCCATCCTTTATATTCCGAAGAATGCCTCTTGTTTCTGAGAATAGAGATCTTCTCTTAGCCACTTCAGCCGGGTAATCTCTGAAGATACTGATATTAACTCCTTCATATTTCAGATTCCTCTTTCTTATTATTATCTTCATCATTTCTTCAAACTCGTGATCAAAAGCCACCTTTACAATCATTTGTCTTGGTGGTGCACCACTCCCAGGGGCCCGTCTTAAAGCCCTGTGGGCACGGCCCACCAGTGGTTCTTGGTCCAGATCCAGAATGTCCTTTAGGAGTTTTGCAGCAAATTTCCGCGGGTCCTGATTTCCTTCCCGACCCTCGGGCAATCCTACTATTCGCAAATTCTTACGTCTTTGTCGACCTTCCAAATCAATACATTTCTCATTTATTTTGTGGAGTAGTTCTGAAAGGCGTTTATTCTCGGCAAGTAGCTTCTCAGTTTCCTTGGCACTTTTTACAGCAAAATCAGCCAAATCTTTAATTGCGTCATTTTGTTGGTCGAATGTGATGACAATAGGATCAATCTTATCAATCAGCATTTGTTCCAGCCCAGCAACCTTGTCGTTTACCTCAGAGATTCGGTTTTGAAATTCAGCATCCGCCTTTCTTTTCCATTCGTTCATTATATTCTTTACCGTCTCGGTAACTTCTTTTGTTAATTCCACTTTAGTTCTCTCATGAGACACCAGAATCTCCGCTTTAAGAGTTTTTATTTCATCCTTATATTCTTTCTTCATGTCTTTAAATTCATCTTTATATTCCTTCTTCAAGTCTTTTATTTCTTTCACCAGTTTCTTCATCTCACCCATCAAAGAACTTTTAAATTCTTCCATTTCAACTTTTCTCTGTGAGATTTCTTCTTGGGAGGCAGTCAGACTCGAGCCCGAGGCTTTGGTGGCCTCTCTTCTAAGGCCCGTTTTCTTCAGGGGAGGGGAGGGGAGGAGGGCTGCATTTTAAATTTCTTACCGAAGTCGCGCGCCTGATGACGTCACGCAGCCTTCAATCGCACCGGAGCCGTTTTAAATCGATCTCCTGCGGTAAGTAGCGTTAGCACCCTCCTTTAACCCCGTTTTTTTAAACCGATTTTTACGGAGCTGGTCTGGCGCTGTTCTCCCCTAGAACATGGCGCCACCGGAAGTCCCCCGAAGAGCATTTGTATCTTTGCATTCATGTCCTCTTGAAAGAAATGCTACATTTTATGACCTTATGACAAAGATACATATAAAACATAGAAACATAGAAACATAGAAAATAGGTGCAGGAGTAGACCATTCGGCCCTTCGAGCCTGCACCGCCATTCAATGTGATCATGGCTGATCATCCAACTCAGTATTCCGTACCTGCCTTCTCTCCATACTCCCTGATCCCTTTAGCCACAAGTGCCACATCTAATGCCCTCTTAAATATAGCCAATGAACTGACCTCAACTACCTTCTGTGGCAGAGAATTCCAGAGACTCACCACTCTCTGTGGAAAGAATGTATTCCTCATTTCGGTCCTAAAGGAATTCCCCCTTATACTTAGACTGTGACCCCTTGTTCTGGACTCCCCCAACATCGGGAACAATCTTCCAGCATCTAGCTTGTCCAACCCCTTAAGAATTTTGTAAGTTTCTATAAGATCCCCCCTCAATCTTCTAAATTCCAGCGAGTACAGGCTGAGTCTATCCAATCTTTACTCATATGAAAGTCCTGACATCCCAGGAATCAGTCTGGTGAATCTTCTCTGCACCCCCTCTATGGCAAGGATGTCTTTCCTCAGATTTGGAGACCAAAACAGGTGCATGAATAGGCCAGTCGGCCCTTCGAGCCACCACCATCATTCAATGTGTTCATGGCTGATCATCCACAATCAGTACCCCATTCCTGCCTTCTCCCCATATCTCTTGATTCAAACTCTCTTTTGAATGTATAGTCGGCTTCCACTGCCTTCCGAGGCAAAGAAATCCCCAAATACACAACTCCCTGGATGAAAAAGTTTCTCCTCATCTTAGTTCTTCATGTTCTTAAACAGTGGCCCCTGGTTCACCAATGCATCCACAAATTATAGAGCCTTCTCCTTGAGTACCCTGAGATGCAGACCATCAGGCCCTGGGGATTTATCATCCTTCAGTCCCATCAGTCAACCCAACAGCATTTCCTGACTAATACGAATTTCCTTCAATTCCTCCATCACCATAGGTCCTCTGGCCACTAGTATACCTGGGAGATAGTTTGTGTCTTCCTTAGTGAAGACAGAACCAATTTACCTGTTCAGCTCGTCTGCCATTTCCTTGTTCCCCATAATAAATTCACCTCTTTATGTCTTCAAAAGGACCTACATTTGTCTTAACTATTTTTTTCCTCTTCACATACCTGATGAAGATTTATATTCTTGGCTAGCTTAGCTTCGTACTTCATCTTTTCTCTAATTTCTCCAAGTACCTCCTGGTACCACACACTTCAACTGCTGGGCGGCAAGGTGGTGCAGCGGTAGAGTTGCTGCCTCACAGCGCCAGGGACCCGGTTTCCATCCTGACCACGGGTGCTGTCAGTATGGAGTTTGTACGTTCTCCCCGTGACGTGTGTAGGTTTTCTTCCAAGACCATTGGTTTCCTCCTACACTGCAAAGACGTATAGGTTTGAAGGTTAATTGGCTTGGTTCAAATATAAATTGTCCCTATTGTGTGTAGGAGAGTGTTAAGTGCCTGTCCCACTTATGTGTCCTTGGCACGCAAATTACGTGACCTCGTGGTCGCGTTGAGGTGCACAGGCATCGTATGGCCACGACCCACTGAGAAGCGCAGAGAGGTATGTATTTGTGTGCGGTATCGCGCGGGGCTCCGGAATTTTTAATAGCGAACAAAATCTTTGCGCGCTCAAAATGCGGTCCAAATCCGACCGGGAGTGTGTGGCGGGACGGTACAGAGGTCCCCTATTACCCCACACCCCATCCGCTCCGTACTTGCAGATAGTACAGAAGTGATCTCACTAACTCTGACACATCTGACTTTGTTCATCACCGAGTCCATCGCTCCAGGCCTGTGCTGAATTTGAGCGCTGTGCAAATTTCCCTGGAACTTTGAATACCGTTCAGGACATGGCTGGTGAGCAAGTCTCCCTGAGGGGGAGAGAGAGAGATGTCAAGTGGAGAGTTTGAAGATAAACACACGGCACAGGGCGGCACGGTGGTGCAGCGGTAGAGTTGCTGCCTCACAGCTCCACGGACCCGGGTTCATTCCTGACTACGGGTGCTGCCTGTACGGAGTTTGTACGTTCTCCCCGTGAACAATGTGTGTTTTCTCCAGACGCTCTGGTTTCCTCCCACACTCCAAAGACATGTGTGTTTGTAGGTTAATTGGCTTTGATAAAATTGTATATTGTTCCAGTGTGGTTATGATAGTATGAGTGTACGGGGTGATCGCTGATCGTCGCGGTGCGCCGAAGGGCCTTTTTCGAAGCTGTATCTCTGAACTAAACTAAATCTATAGCTGTATGTACCTGCTACATTGGTGTATGATCGGCTGCTAAGGAAGATGAGAGCCCATGGTGTCAAAGGGCAGATACTAGCATGGATAGCAGGTTGGCTGGATGGCAGAAGACAAGGAGTGGCAATGAAGGGGGCTTTTTCTGCCTGGCTGCCAGTGACTAGTGGAGTTCCGCAAGGGTCGATGCTGGGGCCGTTACTCTTCACGTTGTATATTAATGATTTGGACATGGGGATGGAAGGCTTTGTTGCCTAGTTAGCGGATGATCAGATATACCAGAGGACATTGTGTGGAAACTAGCGAGGATATTGCGGGGACCCTGGTTGAAATTTATGAGTCCCCCTTAAATACAGGAGAGGTGCCAGAGGATTGGAGGGTGGGAAATGTTGTATCTCTTTTCAAGAAGGGCTGCAGGGAAAATGCTGGGAACTATAGGCCAGTGAGCTTAACATCTGTAGTTGGTAAGTTACTGGAGAGTATTCTGAGGGATCGGATATACATGCATTTGGAAGCAGAGGGATCTAGGAGCGCAGGGACATAGAAATATAGAAATTAGGTTCAGGAGTAGGCCATTCGGCCCTTCGAGCCTGCACCGCCATTCAATATGATCATGGCTGATCATCCAACTCAGTATCCCGTACCTGCCTTCTCTCCATACCCTCTGATCCCCTTAGCCACATGGGGCCACATCTAACTCCCTCTTAAATATAGCCAATGAACTGGCCTCAACTACCCTCTGTGGCAGAGAGTTCCGGAGACCCACCACTCTGTGTGTGAAAAAAGTCCTTCTCATCTCGGTCCTAAAGGATTTCCCCCTTATCCTTAAACTGTGACCCCTTGTCCTGGACCTCCCCAACATCGGGAACAATCTTCCTGCATCTAGCCTGTCCAACCCCTTAATAATTTTGTAAGTTTCTATAAGATCGCCCTTCAATCTCCTAAATTCTAGAGCGTATACACCGAGTCTATGCAGTCTTTGTTCATAAGACAGTCCTGACATCCCAGGAATCAGTCTGGTGAACATTCTCTGCACTCCCTCTATGGCAACATGAGGGGGATCTCCCCAATCCTTCTACGCTCCATGGAATAGAGACCCATCCTACTCAACCTCTCCCTATAACTCAAAACCTCTAGTCCTGGCAACATCCTCGTAAATCTTTTCTGAACCCTTTCTAGCTTGACAATATCTTTCCTACAACATGGTGCCCAGAACTGAACACGATATTATAAATGCAGTCTCGCCAATGTCTTATACAACTGCAACATGACCTCCCAACCTCTATACTCAATACTCTGACTAATGAAGGCCAAAGTGCCTAAAGCCTTTTTCACCACCTTATCTACCTGCGACTCAACCTTCATATAACCATGCACCTGTACTCCTAGATCCCTCTGCTCTACAACACTACCCAGAGGCCTACCATTTACTGTGAAAGTCCTGCCCTTCTTTGACGTTCCAAAATGCAACACCTCACACTTTTTTGTATTAAATTCCATCAACCATTCCTCCGCCCACCTGGCCAATCGATCCAGATCCTGCTGCAATCGTTCACTACCATCTTTACCATCTGAAAAAATACGAACTTTTATATCATCAGCAAACTTTCTAATCTAGCCCTGTATGTTCTCATCCAAATCATTGATATAAACGGCAAACAGTAACGGGCCCAGCACCGAACCCTGTGGCACACCACTAGTCACAGGCCACCATTCTGAGAAGCAACCTTCCACCATCACCCTCTGCTTCCTTCCATGGAACCAATTTGCTATCCATTCAGCTATCTCTCCTTGGATCCCATGAGATCTAACCTTCTAGAGCAGCCTACCTTGTTGAATGCCTTACTAAAGTCCATGTACACAACATGTACAGTTCTGCCCTCAATAACCATTTTGCTCACGCGTTCAAAATAATCAATCAAAGTTGTGAGGCACGACCTCCCACGTACAAAACCATGCTGACTGGCCCTAATCAGCTGTTGCCCATCCAAATGCCTGTATATCCGATCCCTCAGAATACTCTCCAGTAACTTACCAACTACAGATGTTAAGCTCACCGGCCTATAGTTCCCAGCATTTTCCCTGCAGCCTTTCTTGAAAAGAGGCACAACATTTGCCACCCTCCAATCCTCTGGCACCTCTTCTGTATTTAAGGACGACTTATAAATTTTAACCAGGGCTCCCAGAATTTCCTCTACAGTTTCCCGCAATGACCTCGGATATATCTGATCAGGCCCCGGAGTCGACCTTCAAACAAGACAGTACCTTCAGTACTTCCTCGACGGTAACCCTGACTGCTCTCATGACACTTCCTGTGACTGCTCCACTTTCCTCCGTACTACTGTCTTTCTCACCCCTAATTGAAAATAGTCAACCCATTTCTTCCCACTACCAAAGTGCATGGCTCCATATTTTGCTCCACTATATTCCATCTGCCACTTCTCTGCCCACTCTACCAACCTGTCCAAGTCCTTCTGCAGAGTCCCTGTTTTCTCTACACCACCTGCTGCTCCACCTAGTTTCGTATCATCCGCCAACTTGGCCACAAAACCTTCAATCCCCACGTCCAAATCATTAATATACAACGTGAAGAGTAACGGCCCCAGCGCCGACCCTTGCGGAACTTCACTAGTCATGTAAAGAAGTTCCCCCTCATGTTACCCCTAAACTTCTGTCCCTTAATTCTCATGTCATGCCCCCTTGTTTGAATCTTTCCTACCCTCAATGGGAAAAGCTTATCCACGTCAACTCTGTCTATCCCTTTCATCATTTTAAAGACCTCAATCAAGTCCGCCCTTAACCTTCTGCGCTCCAAAGAATAAAGACCTAACTTGTTCAACCTTTCTCTGTAACTTAGTTGGGTTTCTCTGTAAACCCACTGAGTTTCTCCAGCCTTTTGTGCACCCTCGATTCTCCAGCATCTGCAGTTCCTTCTTTAACTTATCCTATACTCTCTTTCCCTTTAACTCCATCCTTGTATTTCCAATTTGTCTCCTCCGCCCCACTATTTAGTTTAAACCCACCCGTGTGGCAGGACTTAGGGTGATGGAGAAACTGAAGGAGATTCACATTAGTCAGGAAATGGTGTTGGGTAGACTGACGGGACTGAAGGCTGATAAATCCCCAGGGCCTGATGGTCTGCATCCCAAGGAGGTGGCTCTACAAATTGTGGACATCTTGGTGAGCATTTTCCAAAGTTCTTCAGATTCAGGATCAGTTCCTGTGGGTGGGCGGGTAGCTAACGTTATCCCACTTTTTAAGAAAGGAGAGAGAGAGAAAGCACACCCATGTCTCTACTTCCTTAGAAGGCTTAGGACGTTCGGCATGTCCTCTTCAACTCTCACCAACTTCCACAGATGTGCTGTACAAAGCATTTTATCGCGATGCATCGCAGCGCGGTTTGGGAACAGCTCCATCTAAGACACACAACAAATTGCAGAGAGTTGTGGACGCAGCCCAGACCGTCACACAAACCAACCTCCCTTCCATCGACTTCATCTGCACCTCGCTGCCTCGGCAAGGCCAGCAGCATCATCAAGAAACAGTCTCACCCCGGTCACTCCCTCTTCTCCCCTCTCCCATCAGGCAAGAGGTACAGAAGTGTGAAAACGCACACAGCTCCAAATTCAGGGGCAGTTTCTTCCCGGCTGTTATCAGGCAATTGAACCGTCCTCTCACCAACTGGAGAGCGGTCCTCACCTCCCATCTACCTCATTGGAGACCCTTGAACTATCTTGAGTCAGACTTTATCGTGCACTAAATCCTTTATCCTTTATCTGTGTACTGTGGACGGCTTGTTTATAATCGTGAATAGTCTTTTCGTTGAAGATAGGCGCAAAATGTTGGAATAACTCAGCAGGATAGTCCTGGAGAGAAGGAATGGGTGATGTTTTGGGTCGAGACCCTTCTTCAGAGAAGGGGAGAGAAAGCCGAGACAAGACAAGAGACAAGAGGCATTCATTGTCACATGCACCAATTGGCACAGTGACATTTGTGGTCACCATACAGCCGTACGAATACAAAAAGAACACAGAACTTCAACACAAACATCCCCTACTGCGGAATCAACGTTTCCCACTGTGAGGGAAGGCACCAAAGTTCAGTCATCTTCCTCAGTTGTTCCCCCGTGGACGGGGCAACCCGAGCCCACCGCTGCCGCCGCTACGGGCAGCCCGATACTCAGGCCCGCTCGCCGGTATGATGGAACTCCGATGTCGGAACGGGAGAACATCCTCCGCGGCGGGCCCTCCGAATTGGCCCCTGCCCACCGGAGACCGCGGCTGCCGAAGTCCACAGGCCGAGCTGGGCGGAGATTCGCGCTGGCGGCCCTCGGCAAAAGGCCCCAGGACTCTGGGATGTTGGTCAGCGCCGCCCGCGGCTGGAAGCTCCGCAAACCCACAGCTCCGCGATGTTGAAGCTGCAGGCCCAACACTCCGGTGCTTCAGACACACCGGCGATCCAGGTAACGCATCGCCCGCTCCACGATGCATCCGGTGCTGCGCCGCTGATGAAGCCCTGGTCTGGTCCGCGGCAGGAAAGGCCGCGCCAATCCAGTTGGGGGGGCGATGACGCGACTCGGAGAATAGTCGCATTCTCGCCAGGAGGTGACTGGGAAACGGTTTCCTCCTTACCCTACCCCACGTAGAAATATGTAATTATCAAGAAAGCACATCAGCGCCTCTACTTCCTGAGAAGATTACGGAGAGTTGGTCTGTCAAGGAGGACTCTCTCTAACTTCTAGATTAAGGGTTTGGACACGCTAGAGGCAGGAAACATGTTCCCAATGTTGGGAGTGTCCAGAACACTCCCACAGTTTAAGAATAAGTGGTAAGCCATTTAGAACGGAGATGAGGATAAACTTTTTCACGCAGAGGGTTGTGAATCTGTGGAATTTTCTGCCTCAGAAGGCAGTGGATGCCAATTCTCTGGAGGCTTTCAAGGGAGAGTTAGACAGAGCTCTTAAAGATAGCGGGGTCAAGAGATATGGGGAGAAGGCAGGAATGGGTTTCTGAATGTGGATGATCAGCCATGATCACAGTGAATGGCGGTGCTGGCTCGAAGGGCCGACTGGCCTACTCATGCACCTATTTTCTATTGTCTATAACCAGTTCTCTATCCATGTCAACACCCTACCCACAATACCTTGTGCTTTAATTTTGCACACTAATCTCTTGTGTAGGACCGTGTCAATATTATAGACATGAATATATATTATATTAATACATATTATATAATTATAAATATATATTTGTGTTAATATTACATAAAAGTATATAAATACCATGTATAAATATTAATATATTACTATATTTCAACTTTCCACACATAGACTGGGAAACACATTCTGTAAATGGGCAGGATGGTTTGGAGTTTGTAAAATGTGTGCAGGATAGTTTTTTGCAGCAATACATAGAGGTGCCTACTAGAGGAGGGGCAGTGCTGGACCTCCTGTTAGGAAATGAGACGGGACAGGTGGCGGAGGTATGCGTTGGGGAGCACTTCGGGTCCAGTGATCACAATACCATTAGTTTCAATATAATTATGGAGAAGGACAGAACTGGGCCTAGGGTTGAGACTTTTGATTGGAGAAAGGCTAACTTTAGCGAGATGCAAGATGATTTAAAAGGAGTGAACTGGGACATTTTGTTTTATGGGAAAGATGTAGAGGAGAAATGGAGGACATTTAAAGGGGACATTTTAAGAGTACAGAATCTTTATGTTCCTGTTCGGTTGAAAGGAACCAGTAAAAATTGGAAAGAGCCCTGGTTTTCAAGGGAAATTGGACATCTTGTTCGGAAAAAGAGGGAAATCTACAATAATTATAGGCAGCATGAAGTAATGAGGTGCTTGAGGAGTATAAGGAATGTAAAAAGAATCTTAAGAAATAAATTAGAAAAGCTAAAAGAAGATATGAGGTTGCTTTGGCAAGTAAGGTGAAAGTAAATCCAAAGGGTTTCTACAGCTATATTAATAGCAAAAGGATAACGAGGGATAAAATTGGACCATTAGAGAGCCAGAATGGACAGCTATCTGCAGAGCCAAAAGAGATGGGGGAGATATTGAACAATTTCTTTTCTTCGGTATTCACCAAGGAGAAGGATATTGAATTATGTGAGGTAAGGGAAACTAGTACAGTAGCTATGGATACTATGAGTTTCAACGTAAAAGAAGTACTGACACTTTTGAAATATATAAAAGTGGACAAGTCTCCAGGTCCTGACAGGATATTCCCTAGGACATTGAGGGAAGTTAGTGTAGAAATAGCCAGGGCTATGACAGAAATATTTCAAATGTCATTAGAAACGGGAATAGTCCCCGAGGATTGGCGTACTGCGCATGTTGTTCCATTGTTTAAAAAGGGTTCTAAAAGTAAACCTAGCAATTATAGACCGGTTAGTTTGACTTCAGTGGTGGGCAAATTAATGGAAAAGATACTTAGAGATAATATATATAAGTATCTGGATAAACAGGGTCTAATTTGGAACAGTCAACATGGATTTATGCCTGGAAGGTCATGTTTGACTAATCTTCTTGAATTTTTTGAAGAGGTTACTAGGGAAATTGACGAGGGTAAAGCAGTGGATGTTGTCTATATGGACTTCAGTAAGGCCTTTGACAAGGTTCCTCATGGAAGGTTGGTTAAGAAGGTTCAACTGTTGGGTATAAATGCAGGAATAGCAAGATGGATTCAACAGTGGCTGAATGGGAGAAGCCAGAGGGTAATGGTGGATGGCTGTTTGTCGGGTTGGAGGCAGGTAACTAGTGGGGTGCCTCAGGGATCTGTGTTGGGTCCTTTGTTGTTTGTCATGTACATCAATGATCTGGATGAAGGGGTGGTAAATTGGATTAGTAAGTATGCAGATGATACCAAGATAGGGGGTGTTGTGGATAATGAAGAGGATTTCCAAAGTCTACAGAGTGATTTAGGCCAGTTGGAAAAATGGGCTGAAAGATGGCAGATGGAGTTTAATGCTGATAAATGTGAGGTGCTTGGAAGGACAAATCAAAATAGGACGTACATGGTAAACGGTAGGGAATTGAAGAATACAGTTGAACAGAGGGATCTGGGAATAACCGTGCATAGTTCCTTGAAGGTGGAATCTCATATAGATAGGGTGGTAAAGAAAGCTTTTGGTATGCTAGCCTTTATAAATCAGAGCATTGAGTATAGAAGCTGGGATGTAATGTTAAAATTGTACAAGGCATTGGTGAGACCAAATCTGGAGTATGGTGTACAATTTTGGTCGCCCAATTATAGGAAGGATGTCAACAAAATAGAGAGGGTACAGAGAAGATTTACTAGAATGTTGCCTGGGTTTCAACAGCTAAGTTACAGAGATAGGTTGAATAAGTTAGGTCTTTATTCTCTGGAGCACAGAAGGTTAAGGGGGGACTTGATAGAGGTCTTTAAAATGATGAGAGGGATAGACAGAGTTGATGTGGACAAGCTTTTCCCTATGAGAATAGGGAAGATTCAAACACGAGGACATGACTTTAGAATTAAGGGACAGAGGTTTAGGGGTAACATGAGGGGGAACTTCTTTACTCAGAGAGTGGTAGCGGTGTGGAATGAGCTTCCAGTGGAAGTGGTGGCGGCAGGTTCGTTGGTATCATTTAAAAATAAATTGGATAGGCATATGGATGAGAAGGGTATGGAGGGTTATGGTATGAGTGCAGGCAGGTGGGACTAAGGGAAAAAAGTTGTTCGGCATGGACTTGAAGGGCCGAGATGGCCTGTTTCCGTGCTGTAATTGTTATATGGTTATATATGGTTATTTTATTAATATTTATATATGATATTTATATAATTTTATTTAATATTAACATATATTATATGTATTAATATATATTACTATCTTCTATGTTGATTGTCACCTTGTTGTGGTGGAGAAGCTTGTCTGGTCCTGAGATCCTGAGAGTGATGCCGTCTGGAGTTATGCTGCTGGTAGGGCCACCTCTGACAAAGAGCAATCCAACCAAGACCTCAACGGTGGACTACATCCCCTGACAGGTGGACAAAAAATGCTGGTAAACTCAGCGGGTGAGGCTGCATCCATGGAGAGAAGGAATTGGCGACGTTTTGGTTCAAGACCCTTCTCCAGACTGATGTCTGGGGGGGGGGGGGGGGAGAAGAAAGTAGGCGGGGACAGTAGGACTTGTGGGAGAACTGGGAAGGGGGGGGGGAGGAGGGAGAAAGCAAGAGCTTTATAACAAGAGGAGTCGAATATAGGAGCAAAGAGGTCCTGCAGAGCTAGTGAGACCACACCTGGAGTATTGTGCAGTTTTGGTCCCCTAATTTGAGAAAGGACATTCCTGCTATTGAGGGAGTGCAGTGTAGGTTTACAAGTTTAATTCCCGGGATGGTGGGACTGCCATATTCTGAGAAAATGGAGCAGCTGGGTTTGTACACTCTGGAGTTTAGAAGGATGAGAGGGGATCTCATTGAGACATATAAGATTGTTAAGGGTTTGGACACGCATATTCCCGATAATGGGGGAGTCCAGAACCAGGGGCCACAGTTTAAGAATAAGGAGTAAGCCATTTAGAACGGAGACGTGGAAACACTTTTTCTCACAGAAAGTGATGAGTCTGTGGAATTCTCTACCTCAGAGGGCGGTGGAGGCGGGTTCTCCGTGTGCTTTCAAGAGAGAGCTAGATAGGGCTCTTAAAGATAGTGGAGTCAGTGTGTTAAACTGAGTTCTTGTTAAACTAGTTAATAATCCGTCATTTAAACCACCCATTATTGATAAATCACTTACACATTGGGAAAGAATAGGAATTAAAATGTATGAAACTGGAAATCATTCCAACAACTACAACTTAAATACAATCTGAGAAGTAATCAATATTTTAAATATTTTCAAATCCGTGATTATTTGAAAAAATATACACAAGAATACCAAAATTTGACTCCTGACCTATTAGATGAAGCTATGAATAGAAAGGCGGACTCAACTAACTTAATATCATACTTGTATAATATCATCCTAAATATAGAAATACCATCATCCGATAGAATTAGAAGAGATTGGGAACAAGAACTATCTATAAAAACCTCGAATTGGGATAAACAGTTACTATATGTGCATAAATGCTCGATCAATAAGACATATTCTAATTCAATTTAAAATCCTACACAGATTATATTATTCGAAAACTAAAATGTAAACTCTTTCCAAATGTTTCCCCCACTTGTGATAAACATCTATCTCAAGATGCAACTATAGCACATTCCTTTGTTTTTTGCATAAAAATCCAAACTTTTTGGAATGAAATCTTTGAAATGTTTACAAAATTATTTAGAATAAAATTGAAACCAAACACAGAATTGACTATTTTTGGAACAGTGTAAGTCGGCTTTGAGCTGACTTAATTCCAAAAGAGTTTCCTTAATTATGGCTTAATAACGGCAAAAAAACTCAAATTTTGGAAAAATGCACCCACACCAACGGTAAAAATGTGGATTTCAAGTATGTCCGAAATGTTACACCTCAAAGACATGAGATTCGTCCCAGCAGGCAAATCAGACCAATTCTTGAAGATTTGGTCTCCATTTATCGACTTATTGCAAGCATAGGGTGCAACATAGCTCTGGAAATAAACGGTTTCAGGACCTGGTGAGGGGTGTGTAAAGATATGAAGTAGGCACATCCCTTTTATCTTATCTTATTTTCTTATATTTTCCTTTTTCTATTTTTCTTTTTCTTTTTTATCTTTTTTTATTCTTTCTCGCGTTCTACGTCTTTACGGGCTCTTTCTTTTCACTTTCTCATGCACTTACTAACTTAACTAACTTTCTCAATTTTTCTTTTTCTTCCTTCTGTTACTTTCCTATTACTAAAGTTTAAAACAAGAAGTGGTACATGAAATGTATTATGTTATTTTTGGCTTATACTACTGTACTGTACATTACTTCTAATAAAAAGAAAAGAGAAAAAAAAGCTGAGTTATTTTGTCAATCTAAAGTCAACTCGACGCAAACACTTGTAGCTGTTGAAATCGATTCTTTATTCAGCTGAGACTAGCCTCAGAACCTTCCAACACAGAGCTGATGCTCTTGGGAGGGTCCAGAGAATAGTAACTTTGATACAAACTCATGTCATGTATATAGGTTTTAGACATTTCAGATACAGAGGGTATGACAAGCTAGTAACCAATCATCAGGGTCCATCTGGTGATTTACAACATCAGTCACATGATTTCCCTTCCCTGGCCTCACAACCTTCGTTTGCCTGTGGTATAACTTTGCTTTAGAATGATTTTATTTCAACACAGCAAAACCCCAGTAGGCTCAATTATCAAAGGCCACTCCTCAAAATATAAGATACATATGTAATACAATGATCACACAAGTCACACACACTTCCCATACCAAGAAGAAAGATGTTTCTATAAATCTAAACAATTTCTATGTCTAATGTTTACATTCCTACTAAGAAAATTTCATAATTTGTTTCACTACAATTTTACTATTACATATGCATTTAAAACATTAATTATATAAGTTTGCTGAATTACAGTTTCTAAGTTCAAAACACACATCTCCAAACCAAGCATACATGGGTCGTAAATCTGTCATCTTAGTTAATAAGTGTTTGGTGCCAGGATACAACTTCAAACCATTACATCAGAGTTACATCTGCTTCTTCAACTTTCTATAAACATATCCATCAATCTAATTATCTTCTCCAAGCAACTACTCCCCTTCACATACATCCTATCCCTTATCATAATCTCATTATAATTTAACATAGCCAAGGCTAACTACAGGGTCTATTATCTCTCAGCCTTGAATTCTATCTCAAATTCAGCATAAACCTCACAGCTTAAGAATGTGCCCTATTTAGCTATCCATTCTCCAACACAATCATACCAAATGCAATTTCCTGCAGCGATACAATTGCCTCAAAGCAATAAACTCAGCTAAGCAGGTTCAGATTAGCCATTTCTATGTCTTGATTCATCTGTTCAGTGTATGTGTCTCTTTGTACTTTATTTTGTTAGGAAAACCTTAAGCTTGTATTTTGCAAATTACCTAGCTTATATGAAAGTTATTATCCGAGCGGTTCTATTATATAATACTTCCTCATTCCCCACTCTGGTCATTCCATGACCACTAACAGGATAATAACACAGGCAGAGATTCATCAGCATTGGCTTATTAGTTATCCAAGTTTATGCCTAACCACGAGATGCTTTATAGCCCCCAAAACCTGGACCACGTAGGTCAGCACGCTGGCTTGTTGACACCAATGCTGTCCCCTACTTCTCTGCTGTGCTTCATACCCTAGCCCTTAGGGTGCTCAACTATTCTGGGTTCCATAGCACGTGTCTATCTCCATTTTATTCATTCAAATACATTAATCTTCTAACAATTCTTTCTCAACCTGCACATTTACCATTCTTTCAACTACCTCATCGTTCAACATTGGAATGTCTTCTTCTCCTAGATGTTGCAATAATATCTTCTCACCAGTTTCCACATTACCCAAGGCTGTCATTAGTCTAGCAATAATACAGTTAACAAAAGCAATTCCCATGAACCAGCACAAAACCACTATTGCTGCATATATGGCCATACTAATGATCCAATTATAAAATCCCCCAAATCCCCAGTCTCCCCATTCAATACCCTCCTTCATCCCATCGAGCAGGGTAATAATGTCATTTTGATGTTTGGTGATGTTCCTAGTTCTGTCCTGAATTCCCATCATACACCTGTCTTTCACAATAGCACATGCCCCTCCCTCATGGGCCAACAGATAGTATAAGGCATATCTATCCTGTACAGAGAACAGAGCATTTCTGATAGTACACCGCATAAGTCTTGTCTCTGCCTGTTCGTGCCCCACCGAACACATTTCCACATACCTTGACTCCATCCTATCCCCCTTTGTTAAATCCCTCCCCACCTATGTTCAAGACACCTCAGACACTCTCCATCGGCTCCACGCATTCCATTCCCCAGGCCCCCATCCTCTCACCTTCACCATGGACGTCCAGTCACTATACACCTCCATCCCCCACCAGGATGGTCTCAAAGCCCTCCAGTACTTCCTCGGCCAGAGGAGCAGCCCATACCCATCCACTGACACCCTCCTCCGCCTAGCGGAGTTGGTCCTTACCGTCAATGACTTCTCTTTTGAGCAGTCTGAAGAAGGGTCTCGACCCGAAACGTCGCCTATCTCCTTCGCTCCTTAGATGCTGCTGCACCCGCTGAGTTTCTCCAGCCTTTTGTGTAACCCTCTTGTCTTCACAACCCGGGTTAGAATGCCCATTATCACGAGGTAGTGGCAAACAGTTGGTGACAGTTTCGACCAGAACTGACTTCTCACCTTGACACCTTACTAATCGTTCAGTCCTCCCGCACTCTGTAGACACTGCAAATAGGCTACTAACTGATTTCATAGCATGGTAACACACAATTTGTCCTTTACCAAATAGTTCATTATGGGCTTGTATAAACATGTTGGAGTCTGTTTCTTCCAATGCCCATTTTTACCATGTTTTTCTCATGTTCTTTCTCCTGTAAACAAGGGAAGATCTCTAATGCTTCTCGATAGCATAGTCCATCATACAAATGTTCCTTTGCCGAGTTATCTTCCAAAGAATACCGTCTGCAGAAAAAGTCAAATTTGCACTCCTGAAACCAACAGGGTATTTCCCATAGGTGTCTGTTATCTAAGTCTGCCTGCCAATCGGGCTGACGCAGTATCACATTACAATAGTCAATCTTGGTGATGTTCCAGGATCCAAAGGCATCCGGGACATTGCACTGTACCACTTCTCGTTTGCAGAGGTGAAAGACTCTGCTTGTTTGTCCTGGGACACATCGTCAAATTTTTCCTTCATTTCCCTCCAACTGCAGTAGCATCAGGATGCATAGCAGGATGAATCGCCTCATTTTAAGTTATCTGGAATATGCAAAGGCTCACAAAAAGCTAATTTCTTACTTACTTAGCTTAAACAACTATTAATTTAAACACCCTTCACTCAGTCAGTCCAGTAATCAGTCGCATATTCTTAACCATATATTCAAAACTAAACATTAATATTCAAACCTAAACTTATGAGGACACGACTAAATTACATTGGCTTGCAAAAGTACTCATACCCCTTGAACTTTGCCACATTTTGTCATGTTACAACCACAAACGTAAATGTATTTTATTGGGATTTTATGTGATAGACCAACACAGAGTGGTGCATAATTGTGAAGTTGAAGGAAAATCTGCAGAGTTTGCAGAAATTACCTTTACGCTGACTGGTTAGCAGGCAACAAAAGCTTATCCCTGTACCTCGGTAAAGGTGACAATAAACTAAACTAAACTAATCTAGACTAAAGTCTGTTAATCGTGTACAGTCTGTGTATTCATGTACGGTCCATGATTCATGTATAGTCTATATTCCTGTATAGTCTGTTATACATGTATCGTCTGTTCTTTCACTGGATAGCATGCAAACTAACATCTTTACACAGTATCTCGTTTTTTTCCTGTATGCCTGTATGGTGACTTCATTTCACTGTGGCCAATTGGCACACGTGACAAATAAAATCCATATCTGTCCGGTACATGTGATGACAATAAACAAAACTAATTCTACCACACAGTTGTTCTCCAGTGCCACCTGCTGGCAACTCAATGAACAGTACTAACAACAGGTACCTAGATACAGTGACATTTGTGTAGGAAGGAACTGCAGATGTTGGTTTACACTGAAGATAGACATAAAATGCTGGAGTAACTCAACGGGACAGGCAGCAGCATCTCTGCAGAGAAGGAATGGTTTTGGTTCGAGACCCTTCTTCCTGCTTGACTAATCTTCTGGAATTTTTTGAGGATGTGATAAGTAAAATGGATGTAGGGGAGCCAGTGGATGTAGTGTATCCAGACTTTCAGAAAGCCTGTGATAAGGTCCCGCATGGGAGGCTGGTGACTAAAATTGGAGCACATGGTATTGGGGGTAGGGTGTTGACGTGGATAGAAAATTGGTTGGCAGAGTAGGAGTGAACGGGTCCTTTTCAGATCGCAGGCAGTGGCGAGTGGAGTGCCGCAAGGCTCGGTGTTGGGGCCGCAACTGTTTACCATATATATTAATGATTTGGAAGAGGGAAATAGGAGCAACACTAGCAAGTTTGCGGATGACACAAAGCTGGGTGGCAGTGTGAACTGTGAAGTGGTTGTTAGGAGGTTGCAGGGTGACCTGGACAGGTTGAGTGAGTGGGCAGATGCGTGGCAGATGCAGTATAATATAGATAAATGTGAGGTTATCCACTTTGGTGGTAAAAACAAGGGGGCAGACTATTATCTCAATGGAGTTAGGTTAGGCAAGGGGGATGTGCAGAGAGACCTGGGCGTCCTTGTTCACCAGTCACTGAAAGTTGGCGTGCAGGTGCAACAGGCAGTGAAGACAGCTAATGGAATGTTGGCCTTCATAACAAGATGATTTCAGTATAGAAGTAAAGAGGTTCTTCTGCAGTTGTATAGGGCTCTGGTGAGACCACATCTGAAGTATTGTGTACAGTTTTGGTCTCCTAATTTGAGGAAGGACATGATTGAGGCAGTGCAGCGTAGGTTCACGAGATTCATCCCTGGGATGGCGGGACTGTCATATGAGGAAAGATTGAAAAGAGTAGGCTTGTATTCACTGGAGTTTAGAAGGATGAAGGGGATTCTTATAGAAACATATAAAATTATAAAAGGACTGGACAAACTAGATGCAGGAAAAATGGTAGGATGGGGACCCATAGTCCCGTTTATATCAACCGGTCAATGGTGGAGAGGGGCAAGAGAATCAAATTCCTGGGCGTGCAAGTTTCTGAAGATCGCTCCTGGTCCCAGAACACTGATGCAATTATGAAGAAAACTCAACAGCGCCTCTACTTCCTGAGAAGATTATGGAGAGTCGATCTGTCAAGGAGGACTCTCTCTAACTTCTACAGGTGCACAGTAGAGAGCTTGCTGACCGGTTGCATCGTGGCTTGGTTCGGCAAATTGAACGTACAGGAGCAGAAAAGACTGCAAAATGTTGTAAACACTGCCCAGTCCATCATCGGTTCTGACCTCCCTACCATTGAGGGGACCTATCGCAGTCTCTGCCTCAGAAAGGCTGGCAGCATCTTCAAGGACCCACACCATCCTGGCCACTCACTCATCTCCCTGCTATCTTCAGGTAGAAGGTGCAGGTAGCAATGTTACAAAATTTTGAGATTTTAAAAATCAAGTCTGCAATTTATCCCATCAGATAAAGCATAAAAAGAAGTTTAATTTGACAGTTATGGCCATTTGCATACTCGGAAATTAGCATCTTGTTCCCCATTGCCTTTCAATTGACTTAACTCAAAAGCTGTGATCTAGAACCTTTAAAAGCCCATAATTTTCTTAAAAATTAAGAGAATGCAATGAAACTTTCAGTTATTATAGATTGAAGCATTCTGAAACAAATATGAAACAATCTTACTTGGATGACCTGAAATTAAAGCATATAATTAATTAGTTATCTAATTGTAGCTAAATACAAAATTCAATGAGTAGATCTAAACATCTATCCATTTCTTAAGAAAAGATAAACTTTTTTAAAATTGCTTAAGTGTCCAAATAACATTCACACAATAATCCAGAATATAACATAATTTTTAAATCTCATTTTCATGAATTTCTGGGCCAAATGGAAGGAATTTAGAGTTTGATTCCTGTAAATTAATGGCCATTTAAATCAACTAGCGAGTGGGTTTTAGTGGAATGCGGTGGATTGGAACGTTGGGGTTAGCGGTGAAGTCGGGAGGAAAAATACTGTTTGTTCATACATTTTTTTGGATCCCATTTCGCAACATGAAAATGTTATTAAAGCCTCCCGAAAAACCAACTTTTAATATAAAAATAAACTGTGTACCTTTTTTTCTCCCCTACGCAAAATCCTTCCCGTTGTCGGCGCTCACGGCTTTTGAAGGTGATTTTTAAATTACTCTAGATAATAAATAATTTAGCGTAATTTAAAAATACCTTCATTCATGAAATGTCGGAGCGATTTTTCTTCCGCAACGAAATCGCCCGACATTGATCGATTTTCCCCGCCTGTGGAAAAACGGCACTTTAAGCCCACCCCCCTCTGAAAGGTGCCAAAGTCGCGCACAGGGTAGCGGCAGAACTGCAGCGCTGCTCAAGGTAAGTTTTGTAACATACCTAGTACAGGAGCCTGAAATCTGCAACATCCAGGTTCAGGAATAGCGACTTCGCCACTCAACTCAACTCAAACACAACTCTGATCATTAATAGCCCATTGCACTTTGTCTGTTTATTTATGAGTGTGTATATATCTATATATTCATTGGTATATGGTCACACTGATCTGTTCAGTATTCATTTATGCCTACAATATTCTGTTGTGTTGAAGCAAAGCAGGAATTTCATTGTCCTATCTGTGACACGTGACAATAAACTCTCTTGATTCTTGATTCTTCTTCTTGTTCCCAATGTTGGGCGAGTCCAAATCCAGGGGCCACGGTCTTAGAATAAAGGGGAGGCCATTTAAGACTGAGGTGAGAAAAAACTTCTTCACCCAGAGAGTTATGAATTTATGCAATTCCCTGCCACAGAGGGCAGTGGAGGCCAAGTCACTGGATGGATTTAAGAGAGAGTAAAGGGCCTGCCCCACCAGCATGCAACTCTATGCGATGAGCGCGACCTAACGTGGTCGCTTGAGCCGTCCGGCGTTGCGGGGCCAGTCCCACTTCGATCGCCGGAGACGTGCGGAATGTGTGCCGTTCGTCCCGACATCGCGCGGGGCTCCGAAAAACTGACCATGTTCAAAGATTCCGCGCGGCAACGGCTTGTCGGCTCGCAGTCGCCTCGACGCATTACACACCGTTTCGATGTCGTGCCTCCGTGACCCTCTCTGTAGGTGCCTCCGTGGCCCTCTATGTGTGCGGCTCCGTGGCCCTCTGTGTGTGTGCCTCTGTGCCCCTCTCTGTGTGCCCCGCTCTGTCCTGGCAAACTTACCTTGCGGACTTCGCTCCAAGTTCGCCTCACTTTGCACCGCGTTGCGCCACTCACCCGACCTCCGCGCGGCCCCTGCTCCCAGTTTGGTCGCGCTTGCCGCATGCAGGCGCATGCTGTTGGGAACAGCCCTGTACAGGGATCACCTGACCTCCGCGTGGCCCCCGCTTCTAGTTTGGTTGCGCTCACCGCATGGAATTGCATGCAGGTGGGACAGGCACTTTAGATAGAGCTGTAGGGGCTAGTGGAGCCAAGGGATATGGGGAGAAGGCAGGCAGGATCGAGCAGCCATGGTCACAATGAATGGCGGTGCTGGCTCGAAGGGCTGAATGGCCTCCTCCTGCACCTATTTTCGATGTTTCTACGTTTCTATGTTTCTGTGGAACGTTGGAAAATTATCACCAAATAACACGATTTCTGGAGCCACTTCCTTAATTTCGCTGGGATGCAGACCATCAGGCCCTGGGGATTTATCAGCCTTCTGTCCCATCGATCTACCCAACACAATTTCCTGCCTAATGTGAATTTCTTTCAGTTCCCCTGTCACCCTCGGTCCTCCGGCCAATAGTATATCTGGGAGATAGCTTGTGTCTTCCTTAGTGAAGACAGATCCAAAGTACCTGTTCAACATGTCTGCCATTTCCTTGATCCCCTTAATAAATTCCCCTGCTTCTGTCTTCAGTGGTCCAACTTTGGTCTTAACTATTTTTTTCCTCTTCACAAACCTAAAGAAGCTTTTACTATCCTCCTTTATATTCTTGGCTAGCTTACCTTCGTGCCTCATCTTTTCTCCCCGTATTGTCTTTTTAGTAATCTTCTGTTGTTCTTTGAAAGTTTCCCAATCCTCTTGCTTCCCGCTCACCTTTGCTATGTTGTACTTCTTTTCTTTTATTTTATTTTATTAAAACTTATCATATTATGGTCACTACCTCCTGATGGCTACTTTACCTCAACAAGATGTCCCTTGTCACATCTGGTTCATAACACAACACAAAATCCATTTTTCTCACAGAGTGTGGTGAGTCTGTGGAATTCTCTGCCTCAGAGGGCAGTGGAGGCAGGTTCTCTGGATGCTTTCAAGGGAGAGCTGGATAGGGCTCTTAAAAATAGCGGAGTCAGGGGATAAGGGGATAAGGCAGGAACGGGGTACTGATTGCAGATAATCAGCCATGATCACATCGAAGGGCCAAATGGCCTACTCCTGCTACCTAATGTCGATTGTATGTTCTCATCCATATTATTGATGTAGATGACAAACAGTAACGGGCCCAGCACTGAACCCTGAGGCACACTACTAGTCACAGGCCACCATTCTGAGAAGCAACCTTCCACCATCATCCTCTGCTTCCTTCCATGGCATCAATTTGCTATCCACTCAGCTATCTCTCCTTGGATCCCATGAGATCTAACCTTCTAGAGCAGCCATCCATGCGGCACCTTGTCGAATGCCTTGCTAAAGTCCATGTACACAACATCTACAGCTCTGCCCTCATCAACCATTTTGCTCACATCTTCAAAAAAATCAATCAGATTTGTGAGACACGACCGTCCACGTACAAAACCATGCTGACTGTCCCTAATCAGCCCTTGTTCTTCCAAATGCCAGTATTTCCGATCCCTCAGAATACTCTCCAGTAACTTACCAACTACAGATGTTAAGCTCACCGGCCTATACTTCCCAGCATTTTCCCTGCTGCCCTTCTTGAAAAGATGCACAACATTTCCCACCCTCCAATCCTCTGGCACCTCTCCTGTATTTAAGGGGGACTTATAAATTTCAACCAGGGTCCCCGCAATATCCTCTCTAGTTTCCACACAATGTCCTCTGGTATATCTGATCATCCGCGAACTAGGCAACAAAGCCTTCCATCCCCATGTCCAAATCATTAATATACAACGTGAAGAGTAACGGCCCCAGCAACGACCCTTGCGGAACTCCACTAGTCACTGGCAGCCAGGCAGAAAAAGCCCCCTTTATTGCCACTCCTTGTCTTCTGCCATCCAGCCAACCTGCTATCCATGCTAGTATCTGCCCTTTGACACCATGGGTTCTCATCTTCCTCAGCAGCCGATCATACACCAATGTAGCAGGCACATACAGCTATAGATTTAGTTTAGTTTACAGATACAGCTTCGAAAAAGGCCCTTCGGCGCACCGCGACGATCAGCGATCACCCCGTACACTCATACTATCATAACCACACTTGGAACAATATACAATTTTATCAAAGGCAATTAACCTACAAACACACATGTCTTTGGAGTGTGGGAGGAAGCCAGAGCGCCTGGAGAAAACACACATTGTTCACGGGGAGAACGTACAAACTCTGTACAGGCAGCACCCGTAGTCAGGAATGAACCCGGGTCCGTGGCGCTGTGAGGCAGCAACTCTACCGCTGCACCACCGTGCCGCCCTGTGTCGTGTGTCTATCTTCAAACTCTCCCCTTGACATCTCTCTCTCTCCCCCTCAGGGAGACTTGCTCAGCAGCCATGTCCTGAACGGTATTCAAAGTTCCAGGGACAACTTTCCACGGCCCCAGCATCGACCCTTGCGGAACTATTTTTTTCCTCTTCACATACCTGATGAAGATTTATATTCTTGGCTAGCTTAGCTTCGTACTTCATCTTTTCTCTAATTTCTCCAAGTACCTCCTGGTACCACACACTTCAACTGCTGGGCGGCACGGTGGTGCAGCGGTAGAGTTGCTGCCTCACAGCGCCAGGGACCCGGTTTCCATCCTGACCACGGGTGCTGTCAGTATGGAGTTTGTACGTTCTCCCCGTGACGTGTGTAGGTTTTCTTCCAAGACCATTGGTTTCCTCCTACACTACAAAGACGTATAGGTTTGAAGGTTAATTGGCTTGGTTCAAATATAAATTGTCCCTATTGTGTTTAGGAGAGTGTTAAGTGCCTGTCCCACTTATGTGTCCTTGGCACGCAAATTACGTGACCTCGTGGTCACGTTGAGGTGCACGGGCATCGTATGGCCACGTCCCACTGAGAAGCGCAGAGAGGTATGTAGTTGTGCGCGGTATCGCGCGGGGCTCCGGAATTTTTATAGCGAACAAAATCTTTGCGCGCTCAAAATGCGGTCCAAATCCGACCGGGAGTGTGTGGCGGGACGGTACAGAGGTCCCCTATTACCCCACGCCCAATACGCTCCGTACTTGCAGATGGTACAGAAGTGATCTCACTAACTCTGACTCATCTGACTTTGTTCATCACCGAGTTCATCGCTCCAGGCCTGTGCTGAGTTTGAGCGCTGTGCAAATTTCCCTGGAACTTTGAATACCGTTCAGGACATGGCTGGTGAGCAAGTCGCCCTGAGGCGGAGAGAGAGAGATGTCAAGTGGAGAGTTTGAAGATAGACACACGACACAGGGCGGCACGGTGGTGCAGCGGTAGAGTTGCTGCCTCACAGCGCCACGGACCCGGGTTCATTCCTGACTACGGGTGCTGCCTGTACGGAGTTTGTACGTTCTCCCCGTGAACAATGTGTGTTTTCCGAGTCTATGCAGTCTTTGTTCATAAGACAGTCCTGACATCCCAGTAATCAGTCTGGTGAACCTTCTCTGCACTCCCTGTATGGCAATAATGTCCTTCCTCAGATTTGGAGACCAGAACTGTACGCAATACTCCAGGTGTGGTCTCACCAAGACCCTATACAACTGAAGTAGAACCTCCCTGCTCCTATACTCAAATCCTTTTGCTATGAACAAGTTCACAAGGTTAATTCCCGGGATGGCTGGACTGTCATATGCTGAGAGAATCGAGCAGGTGGTCTTATATACTTTAGAATTATGAAGGAACATGGAACATAGAAACATTGAAACATAAAAAATAGGTGCAGGAGGAGGCCATTCGGCCCTTCGATCCAGCGCCGCCATTCATTGTGAACATGGCTGATCGTCCACTATCAATAACCCGTGCCTGCCTTCTCCCCATATCCCTTGACTCCACGAGCCCCGAAAGCTCTTTCTAACTCTCTCTTAAATCCATCCAGTGACTTGGCCTCCACTGCCCTCTGTGGCAAGGAATTCCATAAATTCACAACTCTCTGGGTGAAAAAGTATATTCTCACCTCAGTCTTAAATGACCTTCCCTGAGAGGGGATCTTCTTGTGTAACCTGTGCAACTCATCTGCCATTTCCTTGTTCCCCATTAAAAAATCACCTATTTCTGTCTTCCAAGGGACCCACATTTGTCTTAACTAATTTTTTTCCTCTTCACATACCTGATGTAGATTTATATTCTTGGCTAACTTACCTTCATACTTGATCTTTTCTCCAATTTCTCCAAGTACCTCCTGGTACCACACACTTAAACTGCTGGGTGGCACGGTGGTGCAGCGGTAGAGTTGCTGCCTCACAGCGCCAGGGACCCGGGTTCCATCCTGACCACGGGTGCCGTCTGTACGGATTTTGTATGTTCTCCCCGTGACCTGTGTGGGTTTTCTCCGAGACCTTTGGTTTCCTCCCCCACTGTAAAGACATGCAGGTTTGTATGTTAATTGGTTTGGTTCAAATGTAAATTGTCGCTAGTGCGTGTAGAATAGTGTTAATGTTCGGGGATCGCTGGTCGGCACGGACTGGGTGGGGTGGAGAGCCTATTTCCGCGCTGTATCTCCAATCTCAACTAAACTGCTGTTCCCACTCCCATAGAGTTATAGAATCATAATCATAGAGTGATACAGTGTGGAAACAGGCCCTTCAGCCCAACTTGCCCACACCGGCCAACATGTCCCATCTGCACTAGTCGTTCCTGCCTGCATATGGTCCATATCCCTCCAAACCTGTCTGATCCATGTAGCTGTCCAAATGTTTCTTAAACGTTGCGACAGTCCCTGCCTCACCCCCCTCCCTCCTCCTTCTACAACACTCCCTGTCTACCTGTGACCCCACATTCGGGGAACCATGTGATATGTGAAGAGAAAGAGATTAGTTAAAACAAATGTAGGTCCCTTGCAGTCAGAAACAGGTGAGTTGATCATGGGGAACAAGGATATGGCGGACCAATTGAATAACTACTTTGGTTCCGTCTTCACTGAGGAAGACATAAATAATCTGCCGGAAATAGCAGGGGACCGCGGGTCAAAGGAGGACTTGAGTGAAATCCAGGTTAGTCGGGAAGTGGTGTTGGGTAAATTGAATGGATTAAAGGCCGATAAATCCCAAGGGCCAGATAGGCTGCATCCCAGAGTACTTGAGGAAGTAGCTCTGGAAATAGTGGATGCATTAGTGATAATCTTTCAAAGCTCTTTAGATTCTGGAGTAGTTCCTGAGGATTGGCGGGTAGCAAACGTAACCCCTCTTTTTAAGAAGGGGGGGAGAGAGAAAACGGGGAATTACAGACCAGTTAGTCTAACATCGGTAGTGGGGAAACTGCTAGAGTCAGTTATTAAAGATGGGATAGCAGCACATTTGGAAAGTGGTGAAATCATTGGACAAAGTCAGCATGGATTTACGAAAGGTAAATCATGTCTGACGAATCTTGTGGAATTTTTCGAGGATGTAACTAGTAGCGTGGATAGGGGAGAACCAGTGGATGTGGTGTATCTGGACTTCCAGAAGGCTTTCGACAAGGTCACACATAAGAGATTAGTATATAAACGTAAAGCATACGGCATTGGGGGTTCAGTATTGATGTGGATAGAGAACTGGCTGGCAAACAGGAAGCAAAGAGTAGGAGTAAACGGGTCCTTTTCACAATGGCAGGCAGTGACTAGTGGGGTACCGCAAGGCTCAGTGCTGGGACCCCAGCTATTTACAATATACATTAATGATCTGGATGAGGGAATTGAAGGCAATATCTCCAAGTTTGCGGATGACACTAAGCTGGGGGGCAGTGTTAGCTGTGAGGAGGATGCTAGGAGACTGCAAGGTGACTTGGATAGGCTGGGTGAGTGGGCAAAAGTTTGGCAGATGCAGTATAATGTGGATAAATGTGAGGTTATCCACTTTGGTGGCAAAAATAGGAAAACAGACTATTATCTAAATGGAGGCCGATTAGGAAAAGGGGAGATGCAGCGCGACCTGGGTGTCATGGTACACCAGTCATTGAAAGTAGGCATGCAGGTGCAGCAGGCAGTGAAGAAAGCAAATGATATGTTAGCTTTCATAACAAAAGCATTTGAGTATAGGAGCAGGGAGGTTCTACTTCAGTTGTATGGGGTCTTGTTGAGACCACACCTGGAGTATTGCGTACAGTTCTGGTCTCCAAATCTGAGGAAGGACATTATTGCCATAGAGGGAGTGCAGAGAAGGTTCACCAGACTGATTCCTGGGATGTCAGGACTGTCTTATGAACAAAGACTGCATAGACTCGGTTTATACTCTCTAGAATTTAGGAGATTGAGAGGCGATCTTATAGAAACTTACAAAATTCTTAAGGGGTTGGACAGGCTAGATGCAGGAAGATTGTTCCCGATGTTGGGGAGGTCCAGGACAAGGGGTCACAGCTTAAGGATAAGGGGGAAATCCTTTAGGACCGAGATGAGAAGGATTTTTTTCACACAGAGAGTGATGGGTCTCTGGAACTCTCTGCCACAGAGGGTAGTTGAGGCCAGTTCATTGGCTATATTTAAGAGGGAGTTGGATGTGGCCCTTGTGGCTAAGGGGATCAGAGGGTATGGAGAGAAGGCAGGTACGGGATACTGAGTTGGATGATCAGCCATGATCATATTGAATGGCGGTGCAGGCTCGAAGGGCCGAATGGCCTACTCCTGCACCTAATTTCTATGTTTCTATGTTTCTATGTCCCTGCGCTCCTAGATCCCTCTGCTCCACTGTCAGGGAGCTGTGGACTTGGACCCCAAGATCCCTCTGTACATCGATGCTGTTCAGGGTCTTGCCGTTCACTGTAGACTTTCCCCTTACATTGCACCTCACAAAGTGCAACACCTCACACTTGCCCGGTTACTCACAAACTCTCCCCGTGACCTCTCCCTCTCCCCATCAGAGAGACTTGCTCAGCAGCCCTGTCCAGAACGTTATTCAAAGTTCCAGGGCAATTTGCCCAGCGCTCAAACTCTGCCCAGACCTGGAGGCATAGTCTTGGTGATAAACAAAGTCATCGATGAGTCATGGGAGAGAGAGAGAGGAGAGAGAGGGAGGGAGGGGGTGGGGACTGGGATGGACATAAAAGCGTCTCCCGTCCCGTCCCCAGACACAGAACTGTCCCCACCCCGGTGGCCACAGACGGAAGGATCCAGAAACTGAGCAGAGACTGGACAAGATGTGGGGAGCGCTGCTACTGGTGGTGGTGGGAGCGACACTGCTGACCCAGGGAACTGTCCATGCAGGACCCGACCCAGGACCCTACACACACCTTAGATTTGCTAAAAAACATGGTAAGTCTCTCTCCCTCTCCCTCATCCCCTCTCTCTTGCCCTTTCACCCTCCTTCTCTTTCTCCCGCTCTCCCCCTTTCCCTTTTCTCACTCTCTCCCCTCTCTCAATCTCCCCCTCTCTCTCTCTGCCCTCTTTCCTGCCCTCCCTCCCCCTCTCTTTCTCCCCCCCCCACCCCCCACTATCCCCCCTCCCCCGCCCTCTCTCTCGCCCTCTTTCTCACCCTCTCTCTTCCCCCTCTCTCTTGCACTTGCCCCCATCTCTCCCCCCTGGGTCGGAAGGAGACGAGAGGGGAGACACAGAAAAAGAGGAAACAGATGGATGGAGGGAGTGAGGGAGGGAGGGAGAGAGAGAGAGAGAGAGAGAGGGAGAGAGAGAGGGAGAATTGGGAGAGGGACGGACGGAGGGAGGTAGGGAGGTAGAGGGAGGGAGGAGGGAGATGGAGTGAGGAGAGAGGTAGCTATTTACAATATACATCAATGATTTAGATGAGGAGAGAGATAGAGAGAAGGAAACAGAGAGAGAGAAAACATGCAGAGAAAGAGAGAGCGAAGGAAAAAGGAGAGGGAGAAGGAAACAGAGGGAGAGAGAGAAGCAAAGAGAAAGGGAGAGAGAGACAGAGAAGAGAGAGAGAGAGAGAGAGGGAGAAAGAGAGAGAGGGGTATAAAGGGGAGGGTAGAGGGAGGAAGGAAGGGGAGCAAGAGAGAGAGAGAGAGAGAGAGGGGAGGGGTGGGATGAGTGGGTTGGGGAGGGCAGAATGTCTCTTTCCCCACCCCCAGGCTGGACTGACTATCTTGTCTCTCCCCACAGATGGCAGCTGTTTGCCTGCGTTGGGGATTTGCCGCAATGGTGGCTGTGGAAACGGCAAGAGTCCATTAAGTCCCTTGGAATGTCAAGAGTCTGGCTGGAAATGCTGCCCCCATGGTGGCTGACGCACCCTCTCCTCCCTCTCTCCGTCTCCCCCTCCCTCTCTCCATCTCCCCCTCCCCCCCCCCCCCCCCACCTCCAACATGGGACGGGATGTCCTGAGAGCGGATGTGAAATAAAAACCTCCCCAGCATTGTGAAAATAACGTCTGGTGTCTGTCTGTGTGGGAGAGGGAGAGAGGGAGGGATGGAGGGAGAGAGGGAGGGATGGAGGGAGAGAGGGAGGGATGGAGGGAGAGAGGGAGGAGGGAGGGGTGCTATGTACTATGGTAATTGGCTTTGGTCAAATTGTAAATCGTCCCTGCTGTATTTATGATAGTATTAGTGAGTTTAGATATCTGGGAATTTACGTGACTAGAAAGCACTCCTCTCTATTTAAAACACATTTTCCACCATTAATCACTAAACTATACGCCTACATTTAATTTTGGAAAACCATATAACCATATCAGCGCGGAAACAGGCCTTCTCGGCCCTTCCAGTCCGTGCCGACCATTTATTTTCCCCTAGTCCCATCTACCTGCACTCAGACCATACCCCTCCATTCCCTTCCTGCCCACATACCTATCCACTTTGCTTTGAAATGTCAAAATCGATCCTGCCTCCACCACTTCTGCTGGAAGATCATTCCACACAGCCACCACTCTCTGAGTAAAGAAGTTCCCCCTCATGTTACCCCTAAACTTCTGTCCCTTAATTCTCATGTCATGCCCTCTTGTTTGAATCTTCCCTACCCTCAATGGGAAAAGCTTATCCACGTCAACTCTGTCTATCCCTTTCATCATTTTAAAGACCTCAATCAAGTCCCCCCCTTAACCTTCTGCGCTCCAAAGAATAAAGACCTAACTTGTTCAACCTTTCTCTGTAACTTAGTTGCTGGAACCCAGGCAACATTCTAGTAAATCTCCTCTGTACTCTGTCTATTTTTTTGACAATAGGAAGGATGTGCTGTGTTCCACATATCTGGGGAAGGATGTGCTGGCTCTGGAGAGAGTACAGAGAAGGTTTAATAGAATGATCCCACAAATGAGTGGGTTAACATATGATGAGCATCTCACGGCACTGGGCCTGTACTCAGAAGGACAGGAAGGGGAGGGCTTATATTGAACAGTGAAAGGCCTAGACAGAATGGCAAGGTTTAGGGGAATATGGGCCAAATGCAGGTTAATGCAAATAGCTTAGAACCCAGGATGCTGGATCTGTGAGTCAGCATCACTACCTGTGCTGCCTTTCAGTCCATAAATCAGTACCAATTCTCCGCAAGAGACGTGCCTTCACCATGCCATTACCTTTAGAGGTGGCACGGAGACGCAGCAGTAGAGATGCTGCCTTATAGAGCCAGATATTCAGATTCGATCCTGACGGCGGGTGCTGTCTGCACACAGTTTGTACGTTCTCCTCCTGACCGCGTGGGCTTTCTCCGGGCGTTACGGTTTACTCCCACTCTACAAAGACATATAGGATGGGTCTCTATTCCATGGAGCGTAGGAGGATGAGGGGATATCTTATAGAGGTAGACAAAGTCATGAGAGGAATAGATCAGTTCACAAGGTTAATTCCCGGGATGGCGGGACTGTCATATGTTGAGAGAATGAAGCGGCTGGGCTTGTATACTTTAGAATTTAGAAGGATGCGAGGGGATCTTATTGAAACATAAAAGATTATTGAGGATTTAAATACGAGAGAGGCAGGAAACATGTTCCCGATTTTGGGGGATCTGGAACCAGGGGCCATAGTTTAAGAATACGCGGTAATCCTTTCAGAACGGAGATGAGGAAACACTTTTTCACACAGAGAGTTGTGAGTCTGTGGAATTCTCTACCGCAGAGGGCGGTCAGGAAGGTTTTCTGGATACTTTCAAGAGAGATCTAGATATCGCTCTTAAAGATAGCAGAGTCAGAGGATATGGGGAGAAGGCAGGAACAGGGTACTGATTGTGGATGATCAGCCATGATCACATTGAATGGAGGTGCTGGCTCGAAGAGCATTTGTTTTTGTTTTTTTTATACTTTATTTTATTAGAAGTAATCTATTTACAATAATGTAAACAGCTTTACAAACCTCAACTTAATTACACATTTTTTAAATAACCCATTAACAGTTATCATCTTCTATTTTTTTGGAAATAAAGAAAAGAATAGAATAGTTTTAAATCAATAAGAAAGTGATTAAATAATAATTTGATTATATAGAAAAGAAGAAGAAAATAGAGCAAGGAAAAAAGATTATAGATTAACAACAAGTGAAAAAATATTATATATATATATATCAATGGAAATCAACAAAATATATTGTATCTAAAACTATTACAAATAGTAATATCAATGAAGACATGCCTATTAATCCTAGTATAAGAATCAATTATCCTCATCAAATCCCGCTGGGTACCCGTCAGGCTGTGACGTCAAGAACAGCTACTTCTCTAGATACTGTATATATGGAGACCATATTTGTTCGAAGATATTATATTTGTCCAATAGGACAAATCTGATTCTTTCTAATTGTAACGTCTCCAACATCTCTGCTGCCCACATTTTAATTGTGGGGGATAATGTTCCCTTCCAAAATTTCAATATGATTTTTTTCCCTATTATCAAACAGTAATCAAAGAAATTTCTTTGATTTCCTGTAAGTACCGAATTTGAATCCAAAATCCCAAGTATTATTAACTTTGGGTCTGGATCCAATCTAATTTTTAGAACCTCAGAAATAACCTTAAAAATTTCTGACCAGTAGTAACTCAGTTTGGGACATGTAGCAAAACTATGTATTAAATTTGCTTCTAAGTTCTTACATTTATCACAAATTGAAGAGAGATTGTGAAAGATACTCTTTAATTTAGTTTTTGAATAGTGTAATCTGTATAATACTTTGAATTGTATCAATGTATGTCTGGCATTTAACGAACACCGATGTATTTGCTGTAAACTTTCTTCCCAATTTTCTTTTGTTATGGATAAACCAATTTCCTTTTCCCATGCTTGCCGATATGTTTCCGTTGTTGGATTCTCCTTATCCAAAATTATGTTATATATATGGGCTATTAATTTTTCTGTATTTGGGTGTAAATTAAACAAATCATCTAATAATCCTGGTACTTTATTTTTATAATCTAGTGTGTTTGATTTTATATAATCTCTAATTTGTAAGTACCTAAACAAGTGTTGCGGAGACAATCCATAGATATCTTGTAACTCTTGGAATAAAAGAAATTTTCCTTTTCTATAAAGGTGCTCTATCCTTTTAATTCCTAAATCATCCCAATGTCTAAACCCTCCATCCAATATAGAGGGCTTAAATAATGGGTTATTCATTATTGGTAGTCTAAGTGAAAGATTATCTAGCTGTAAAGTCTTAACTATTTGTTTCCAAATACATCTATTATTATAAATTATAGGGTTATCCCTATAAAATTTTTTTTGTACTTCCTTTGGGGCAAAGAGAACCGATCCTACATTATAGGGTGAACAATCTTCCTTTTCCATCTTTAACCACATTGGTTCATAATCCATATTTACCCACCAAAAATTCATATTCTTAATCTGGACTGCCCAAAAATAATATAAAAAATTTGGAAGTGCTAATCCTCCATTTATCTTAGATTTACATAAATGTTTTTTTACTTATTCTATGATTTTTATAATCCCAAATAAAACTATAAATAATATTATCTATTTTTTTAAAAAAGGTCTTTGGGAGAAAAAAAGGAATAGCCTGGAACAAATATAATAATTGTGGTAAAAACACCATCTTTATAGCGTTTATTCTACCAATCATGGATATAGGGAGTGTTTTCCAGTACAAAATATTTTTTTAAAGTTTATCTAATAATAGAGGGTAATTAGATTTAATTAGTGAATTATAAGATTTGGTTACATTAATTCCTAAATATTTAAATTTGTCTTTAACTATTTTTAACGGATATTGTTGTAATATATTTAAGTTAATTCCTGTTATAGGCATAATTTCACTTTTATTCCAGTTAATTCTAAATCCTGAAAATGTGCCAAAGATAGTTATAACATTGAGTAACTTAGGTAAACTAATTTCCAGTTTTGTAATATAAATCAAAACATCATCTGCATATAAAGATATTTTGTTAGTTGTTGTGTCAGTATTATAGCCATAGATTTCAGGTTCTGATCTGATTCTTTCCGCCAAAGGCTCTATCATCAAAGCAAATAGTAAAGGCGATAACGAACAACCCTGTCTACAACCCCTAGAGAGCTTAAATTTAGCTGATAATATTTGATTAGTTAAGATTCTTGCCGTTGGATTCAAATATAAAATTCTTATCCATTTACAAAATCTATCCCCCAATTGAAACTTTTCCATTATATTAAATAAATATAACCATTCCACCTGATCGAATGCCTTTTCTGCATCTAGCGATACAACTGCTAATTCCCTGTCCCGTACTCTTTTTGAATATATAATATTAAACAAGCGTCTGAGATTATGGGATGAGTAGCGTTTTGGGATAAAACCTGTTTGATCTTGATGTATTAATTTAGAAATCACCAAACTTAATCTCCGAGATAAAACTTTCGTTAGTATTTTTTGGTCTGTATTTAGAAGTGCGATCGCTCTATATGATCCTGGATCTTCCAAATCCTTATCTGCCTTAGAAATAAGTGTAATTGTAGATTCGTTTAAAGATTCTGGTAGTTTATCTTGTTCATACGCATATCTATATACTGTATATAATCTTGGGGAAATCAGATCTAGAATTTTTTAATAAAATTCTGCACTTATGCCATCGGGGCCCGCTGCTTTTCCATTCTTTAACAAACTAATTGATTCTTCAATATCTTTTACTGTTATTTCGGCGTTTAACAAATGTCTACCTTCCTGATCTAAACTGTTAATTTGACACTTTTGTAGAAATGTTTCCATATCCACTGTTTGTCCTGTTAATTTAGATGAATAAAGATTTTGATAATATTGTAGAAATCTGTCATTAATATCTTTTGGTATCGTCAATATATTTCCATCCACCGATCTAATTCTATGTATCAATTTTTCATCCTCTAATTTTCTAAGTTGTCTTGCTAATAGTTTTTGTGGTTTGTCTCCAAACTCGAAATGCACTTGTTTGGTTTGTTGAAATAGTTTAATGACTTGGTTAGAATATATTTTATTTAGTCTATATTTTGCTATTGCAATTTTGTTACTTAGCTCTTTAGAAGGGCGTTTTATATTTTCACTATCTAGTTGTTTTATCTCGTGTTCTAACTTTTGTTCCATCTTTCTATTTTCTTTATTAAGATAAGCCTGTGCAGATATTATTGCACCACGCATAAATGCTTTAAATGTGTCCCAGAGTAACGATGGTGAAGTTTCCGGTTTGTCATTAGTTTCAAAAAATAATTTAATCTGTTCCATCACATGTTTACAACAGTCCTTATCCTTTAATATCTGGGGATTAAATCTCCAAGTAGTCGTTTTATTAAGTATATCTTTTAGTTTTATCTTAAATGTAAGAGGCGCGTGATCTGAAATAATAATATTGTGATATTTTGCGTCATACGTAAAAGGTAGTAATTTTGAATCTATTAAAAAATAATCTATCCTAGAATAAGTTCCGTGTACGGGCGAAAAAAACGAGTATTCTCGTCCGGATGGATTATCTAATCTCCAAATATCCTTAACATTCGATGTATTAATAAAAGAATTTATAAGTTTACTTGAATTAGAGGTAACTTTCCTTTTTGTAGAAGACCTGTCTAGGTAGCTATCTAAGGTGCAATTAAAGTCACCACCAATAACTAAATTATATTGTGTGGAAATAGGAATATTATTAAATATTTTCTTAAAAAATAGTGGGTTATCAAAATTAGGGGCATATATATTCACCAAAATTACTTTCTGTGAATATAATTCCCCTGTAATTATTACATATCTACCCTCTTTGTCCTCTATTATAGAATACCCAAACGCCAATCCGATGAGAATTTCTATCTTCAGTAATCCATATACATATCTTCTTAGAGCGATTATACAATATCGTTCATAACTACATTCATATAATATATAACGCAGAATCAAATATTTAATATATAAGAAAAAGTACAAAGTGTAATTTAAAAAAGAAAAAAGGGTGTTAACAGGGTGCCCAGAAAAAAAAGAAACTACACTGGTATAGTGTGTAGTGTGCATTAGTGAAAGCCACACTAACGTGGCTATTAATCTACTGACTTCCGTTTTTTTTAAGAAAAGAGATGTTAAGTGTTCCAGCTCCTGTCTATAATACTATGTATATTGGGGTGGGGTACTAACTTTCAGTACTTAGTAAATATTTCTATTATTCATATTACTAATTACCAGTTATTAATTTCTAGTATAATTAATATTATAGTAGGTAATACTATGTTAGGGGACAATTAAAAATTTACTAATTAATACCAAGCTATAACAACATGTCCATTATTGCCCCTCTTTCTTAATGAATAATTCATAACCGCAGGTCGGTAATAAAAGTTCATTCTTCTTCTTCTTCTTCTTCAGTGCTTACTTCTTCTTCTGCTTCCTCTTCTGCCTTCTTCTGTATGCCTCGGGCGAATTCCAGTGCTTTGGTATGGTTAACAAAACGGAATTCCTTGTTGTCGTAGGTCACTCTCAATGTTGCTGGGTACATCAAACCATATCTGAGATCCTTTCCATCCTTTATATTCCGAAGAATGCCTCTTGTTTCTGAGAATAGAGATCTTCTCTTAGCCACTTCAGCCGGGTAATCTCTGAAGATACTGATATTAACTCCTTCATATTTCAGATTCCTCTTTCTTATTATTATCTTCATCATTTCTTCAAACTTGTGATCAAAAGCCACCTTTACAATCATTTGTCTTGGTGGTGCACCACTCCCAGGGGCCCGTCTTAAAGCCCTGTGGGCACGGCCCACCAGTGGTTCTTGGTCCAGATCCAGAATGTCCTTTAGGAGTTTTGCAGCAAATTTCCGCGGGTCCTGATTTCCTTCCCGACCCTCGGGCAATCCTACTATTCGCAAATTCTTACGTCTTTGTCGACCTTCCAAATCAATACATTTCTCATTTATTTTGTGGAGTAGTTCTGAAAGGCGTTTATTCTCGGCAAGTAGCTTCTCAGTTTCCTTGGCACTTTTTACAGCAAAATCAGCCAAATCTTTAATTGCGTCATTTTGTTGGTCGAGTGTGATGACAATAGGATCAATCTTATCAATCAGCATTTGTTCCAGCCCAGCAACCTTGTCGTTTACCTCAGAGATTCGGTTTTGAAATTCAGCATCCGCCTTTCTTTTCCATTCGTTCATTATATTCTTTACCGTCTCGGTAACTTCTTTTGTTAATTCCACTTTAGTTCTCTCATGAGACACCAGAATCTCCGCTTTAAGAGTTTTTATTTCATCCTTATATTCTTTCTTCATGTCTTTAAATTCATCTTTATATTCCTTCTTCAAGTCTTTTATTTCTTTCACCAGTTTCTTCATCTCACCCATCAAAGAACTTTTAAATTCTTCCATTTCAACTTTTCTCTGTGAGATTTCTTCTTGGGAGGCAGTCAGACTCGAGCCCGAGGCTTTGGTGGCCTCTCTTCTAAGGCCCGTTTTCTTCAGGGGAGGGGAGGGGAGGAGGGCTGCATTTTAAATTTCTTACCGAAGTCGCGCGCCTGATGACGTCACGCAGCCTTCAATCGCACCGGAGCCGTTTTAAATCGATCTCCTGCGGTAAGTAGCGTTAGCACCCTCCTTTAACCCCGTTTTTTTTAACCGATTTTTACGGAGCTGGTCTGGCGCTGTTCTCCCCTAGAACATGGCGCCACCGGAAGTCCCCCGAAGAGCATTTGTATCTTTGCATTCATGTCCTCTTGAAAGAAATGCTACATTTTATGACCTTATGACAAAGATACATATAAAACATAGAAACATAGAAACATAGAAAATAGGTGCAGGAGTAGACCATTCGGCCCTTCGAGCCTGCACCGCCATTCAATGTGATCATGGCTGATCATCCAACTCAGTATTCCGTACCTGCCTTCTCTCCATACTCCCTGATCCCTTTAGCCACAAGTGCCACATCTAATGCCCTCTTAAATATAGCCAATGAACTGACCTCAACTACCTTCTGTGGCAGAGAATTCCAGAGACTCACCACTCTCTGTGGAAAGAATGTATTCCTCATTTCGGTCCTAAAGGAATTCCCCCTTATACTTAGACTGTGACCCCTTGTTCTGGACTCCCCCAACATCGGGAACAATCTTCCAGCATCTAGCTTGTCCAACCCCTTAAGAATTTTGTAAGTTTCTATAAGATCCCCCCTCAATCTTCTAAATTCCAGCGAGTACAGGCTGAGTCTATCCAATCTTTACTCATATGAAAGTCCTGACATCCCAGGAATCAGTCTGGTGAATCTTCTCTGTACCCCCTCTATGGCAAGGATGTCTTTCCTCAGATTTGGAGACCAAAACAGGTGCATGAATAGGCCAGTCGGCCCTTCGAGCCACCACCATCATTCAATGTGTTCATGGCTGATCATCCACAATCAGTACCCCATTCCTGCCTTCTCCCCATATCTCTTGATTCAAACTCTCTTTTGAATGTATAGTCGGCTTCCACTGCCTTCCGAGGCAAAGAAATCCCCAAATACACAACTCCCTGGATGAAAAAGTTTCTCCTCATCTTAGTTCTTCATATTCTTAAACTGTGGCCCCTGGTTCACCAATGCTTCCACAAATTATAGAGCCTTCTCCTTGAGTACCCTGAGATGCAGACCATCAGGCCCTGGGGATTTATCATCCTTCAGTCCCATCAGTCAACCCAACAGCATTTCCTGACTAATACGAATTTCCTTCAATTCCTCCATCACCATAGGTCCTCTGGCCACTAGTATACCTGGGAGATAGTTTGTGTCTTCCTTAGTGAAGACAGAACCAATTTACCTGTTCAGCTCGTCTGCCATTTCCTTGTTCCCCATAATAAATTCACCTCTTTATGTCTTCAAAAGGACCTACATTTGTCTTAACTATTTTTTTCCTCTTCACATACCTGATGAAGATTTATATTCTTGGTTAGCTTAGCTTCGTACTTCATCTTTTCTTGAATTTCTCCAAGTACCTCCTGGTACCACACACTTCAACTGCTGAGCCTCAAGGTGGTGCAGCGGTAGAGTTGCTGCCTCACAGCGCCATGGACCCGGGTTCCATCCTGACCACGGGTGCTGTCAGTATGGAGTTTGTACGTTCTCCCCGTGACGTGTGTAGGTTTTCTTCCAAGACCATTGGTTTCCTCCTACACTGCAAAGACGTATAGGTTTGAAGGTTAATTGGCTTGGTTCAAATATAAATTGTCCCTATTGTGTGTAGGAGAGTGTTAAGTGCCTGTCCCACTTATGTGTCCTTGGCACGCAAATTACGTGACCTCGTGGTCGCGTTGAGGTGCACAGGCATCGTATGGCCACGACCCACTGAGAAGCGCAGAGAGGTATGTAGTTGTGTGCGGTATCGCGCGGGGCTCCGGAATTTTTAATAGCGAACGAAATCTTTGCGCGCTCAAAATGCGGTCCAAATCCGACCGGGAGTGTGTGGCGGGACGGTACAGAGGTCCCCTATTACCCCACACCCCATCCGCTCCGTACTTGCAGATGGTACAGAAGTGATCTCACTAACTCTGACACATCTGACTTTGTTCATCACCGAGTCCATCGCTCCAGGCCTGTGCTGAATTTGAGCGCTGTGCAAATTTCCCTGGAACTTTGAATACCGTTCAGGACATGGCTGGTGAGCAAGTCTCCCTGAGGGGGAGAGAGAGAGATGTCAAGTGGAGAGTTTGAAGATAAACACACGGCACAGGGCGGCACGGTGGTGCAGCGGTAGAGTTGCTGCCTCACAGCTCCACGGACCCGGGTTCATTCCTGACTACGGGTGCTGCCTGTACGGAGTTTGTACGTTCTCCCCGTGAACAATGTGTGTTTTCTCCAGACGCTCTGGTTTCCTCCCACACTCCAAAGACATGTGTGTTTGTAGGTTAATTGGCTTTGATAAAATTGTATATTGTTCCAGTGTGGTTATGATAGTATGAGTGTACGGGGTGATCGCTGATCGTCGCGGTGCGCCGAAGGGCCTTTTTCGAAGCTGTATCTCTGAACTAAACTAAATCTATAGCTGTATGTACCTGCTACATTGGTGTATGATCGGCTGCTAAGGAAGATGAGAGCCCATGGTGTCAAAGGGCAGATACTAGCATGGATAGCAGGTTGGCTGGATGGCAGAAGACAAGGAGTGGCAATGAAGGGGGCTTTTTCTGCCTGGCTGCCAGTGACTAGTGGAGTTCCGCAAGGGTCGATGCTGGGGCCGTTACTCTTCACGTTGTATATTAATGATTTGGACATGGGGATGGAAGGCTTTGTTGCCTAGTTAGCGGATGATCAGATATACCAGAGGACATTGTGTGGAAACTAGCGAGGATATTGCGGGGACCCTGGTTGAAATTTATGAGTCCCCCTTAAATACAGGAGAGGTGCCAGAGGATTGGAGGGTGGCAAATGTTGTGCATCTTTTCAAGAAGGGCAGCAGGGAAAATGCTGGGAACTATAGGCCAGTGAGCTTAACATCTGTAGTTGGTAAGTTACTGGAGAGTATTCTGAGGGATCGGATATACATGCATTTGGAAGCAGAGGGATCTAGGAGCGCAGGGACATAGAAATATAGAAATTAGGTTCAGGAGTAGGCCATTCGGCCCTTCGAGCCTGCACCGCCATTCAATATGATCATGGCTGATCATCCAACTCAGTATCCCGTACCTGCCTTCTCTCCATACCCTCTGATCCCCTTAGCCACATGGGGCCACATCTAACTCCCTCTTAAATATAGCCAATGAACTGGCCTCAACTACCCTCTGTGGCAGAGAGTTCCGGAGACCCACCACTCTGTGTGTGAAAAAAGTCCTTCTCATCTCGGTCCTAAAGGATTTCCCCCTTATCCTTAAACTGTGACCCCTTGTCCTGGACCTCCCCAACATCGGGAACAATCTTCCTGCATCTAGCCTGTCCAACCCCTTAATAATTTTGTAAGTTTCTATAAGATCGCCCTTCAATCTCCTAAATTCTAGAGCGTATACACCGAGTCTATGCAGTCTTTGTTCATAAGACAGTCCTGACATCCCAGGAATCAGTCTGGTGAACATTCTCTGCACTCCCTCTATGGCAACATGAGGGGGATCTCCCCAATCCTTCTACGCTCCATGGAATAGAGACCCATCCTACTCAACCTCTCCCTATAACTCAAAACCTCTAGTCCTGGCAACATCCTCGTAAATCTTTTCTGAACCCTTTCTAGCTTGACAATATCTTTCCTACAACATGGTGCCCAGAACTGAACACGATATTATAAATGCAGTCTCGCCAATGTCTTATACAACTGCAACATGACCTCCCAACCTCTATACTCAATACTCTGACTAATGAAGGCCAAAGTGCCTAAAGCCTTTTTCACCACCTTATCTACCTGCGACTCAACCTTCATATAACCATGCACCTGTACTCCTAGATCCCTCTGCTCTACAACACTACCCAGAGGCCTACCATTTACTGTGAAAGTCCTGCCCTTCTTTGACGTTCCAAAATGCAACACCTCACACTTTTTTGTATTAAATTCCATCAACCATTCCTCCGCCCACCTGGCCAATCGATCCAGATCCTGCTGCAATCGTTCACTACCATCTTTACCATCTGAAAAAATACGAACTTTTATATCATCAGCAAACTTTCTAATCTAGCCCTGTATGTTCTCATCCAAATCATTGATATAAACGGCAAACAGTAACGGGCCCAGCACCGAACCCTGTGGCACACCACTAGTCACAGGCCACCATTCTGAGAAGCAACCTTCCACCATCACCCTCTGCTTCCTTCCATGGAACCAATTTGCTATCCATTCAGCTATCTCTCCTTGGATCCCATGAGATCTAACCTTCTAGAGCAGCCTACCTTGTTGAATGCCTTACTAAAGTCCATGTACACAACATGTACAGTTCTGCCCTCAATAACCATTTTGCTCACGCGTTCAAAATAATCAATCAAAGTTGTGAGGCACGACCTCCCACGTACAAAACCATGCTGACTGGCCCTAATCAGCTGTTGCCCATCCAAATGCCTGTATATCCGATCCCTCAGAATACTCTCCAGTAACTTACCAACTACAGATGTTAAGCTCACCGGCCTATAGTTCCCAGCATTTTCCCTGCAGCCTTTCTTGAAAAGAGGCACAACATTTGCCACCCTCCAATCCTCTGGCACCTCTTCTGTATTTAAGGACGACTTATAAATTTTAACCAGGGCTCCCAGAATTTCCTCTACAGTTTCCCGCAATGACCTCGGATATATCTGATCAGGCCCCGGAGTCGACCTTCAAACAAGACAGTACCTTCAGTACTTCCTCGACGGTAACCCTGACTGCTCTCATGACACTTCCTGTGACTGCTCCACTTTCCTCCGTACTACTGTCTTTCTCACCCCTAATTGAAAATAGTCAACCCATTTCTTCCCACTACCAAAGTGCATGGCTCCATATTTTGCTCCACTATATTCCATCTGCCACTTATCTGCCCACTCTCCCAACCTGTCCAAGTCCTTCTGCAGAGTCCCTGTTTTCTCTACACCACCTGCTGCTCCACCTAGTTTCGTATCATCCGCCAACTTGGCCACAAAACCTTCAATCCCCACGTCCAAATCATTAATATACAACGTGAAGAGTAACGGCCCCAGCGCCGACCCTTGCGGAACTTCACTAGTCATGTAAAGAAGTTCCCCCTCATGTTACCCCTAAACTTCTGTCCCTTAATTCTCATGTCATGCCCCCTTGTTTGAATCTTTCCTACCCTCAATGGGAAAAGCTTATCCACGTCAACTCTGTCTATCCCTTTCATCATTTTAAAGATCTCAATCAAGTCCCCCCTTAACCTTCTGCGCTCCAAAGAATAAAGACCTAACTTGTTCAACCTTTCTCTGTAACTTAGTTGGGTTTCTCTGTAAACCCACTGAGTTTCTCCAGCCTTTTGTGCACCCTCGATTCTCCAGCATCTGCAGTTCCTTCTTTAACTTATCCTATACTCTCTTTCCCTTTAACTCCATCCTTGTATTTCCAATTTGTCTCCTCCGCCCCACTATTTAGTTTAAACCCACCCGTGTGGCAGGACTTAGGATGATGGAGAAACTGAAGGAGATTCACATTAGTCAGGAAATGGTGTTGGGTAGACTGACGGGACTGAAGGCTGATAAATCCCCAGGGCCTGATGGTCTGCATCCCAAGGAGGTGGCTCTAGAAATTGTGGACATCTTGGTGATCATTTTCCAAAGTTCTTCAGATTCAGGATCAGTTCCTGTGGGTTGGCGGGTAGCTAATGTTATCCCACTTTTTAAGAGAGGAGAGAGAGAGAGAAAGCACACCCATGTCTCTACTTCCTTAGAAGGCTTAGGAAGTTCGGCATGTCCTCTTCAACTCTCACCAACTTCCACAGATGTGCTGTACAAAGCATTTTATCGCGATGCATCGCAGCGCGGTTTGGGAACAGCTCCATCTAAGACACACAACAAATTGCAGAGAGTTGTGGACGCAGCCCAGACCGTCACACAAACCAACCTCCCTTCCATCGACTTCATCTGCACCTCGCTGCCTCGGCAAGGCCAGCAGCATCATCAAGAAACAGTCTCACCCCGGTCACTCCCTCTTCTCCCCTCTCCCATCAGGCAAGAGGTACAGAAGTGTGAAAACGCACACAGCTCCAAATTCAGGGGCAGTTTCTTCCCGGCTGTTATCAGGCAATTGAACCGTCCTCTCACCAACTGGAGAGCGGTCCTCACCTCCCATCTACCTCATTGGAGACCCTTGAACTATCTTGAGTCAGACTTTATCGTGCACTAAATCCTTTATCCTTTATCTGTGTACTGTGGACGGCTTGTTTATAATCGTGAATAGTCTTTTCGTTGAAGATAGGCGCAAAATGTTGGAATAACTCAGCAGGATAGTCCTGGAGAGAAGGAATGGGTGATGTTTTGGGTCGAGACCCTTCTTCAGAGAAGGGGAGAGAAAGCCGAGACAAGACAAGAGACAAGAGGCATTCATTGTCACATGCACCAATTGGCACAGTGACATTTGTGGTCACCATACAGCCGTACGAATACAAAAAGAACACAGAACTTCAACACAAACATCCCCTACTGCGGAATCAACGTTTCCCACTGTGAGGGAAGGCACCAAAGTTCAGTCATCTTCCTCAGTTGTTCCCCCGTGGATGGGGCAACCCGAGCCCACCGCTGCCGCCGCTACGGGCAGCCCGATACTCAGGCCCGCTCGCCGGTATGATGGAACTCCGATGTCGGAACGGGAGAACATCCTCCGCGGCGGGCCCTCCGAATTGGCCCCTGCCCACCGGAGACCGCGGCTGCCGAAGTCCACAGGCCGAGCTGGGCGGAGATTCGCGCTGGCGGCCCTCGGCAAAAGGCCCCAGGACTCTGGGATGTTGGTCAGCGCCGCCCGCGGCTGGAAGCTCCGCAAACCCACAGCTCCGCGATGTTGAAGCTGCAGGCCCAACACTCCGGTGCTTCAGACACACCGGCGATCCAGGTAACGCATCGCCCGCTCCACGATGCATCCGGTGCTGTGCCGCTGATGAAGCCCTGGTCTGGTCCGCGGCAGGAAAGGCCGCGCCAATCCAGTTGGGGGGGCGATGACGCGACTCGGAGAATAGTCGCATTCTCGCCAGGAGGTGACTGGGAAACGGTTTCCTCCTTACCCTACCCCACGTAGAAATATGTAATTATCAAGAAAGCTCATCAGCGCCTCTACTTCCTGAGAAGATTACGGAGAGTTGGTCTGTCAAGGAGGACTCTCTCTAACTTCTAGATTAAGGGTTTGGACACGCTAGAGGCAGGAAACATGTTCCCAATGTTGGGAGTGTCCAGAACACTCCCACAGTTTAAGAATAAGTGGTAAGCCATTTAGAACGGAGATGAGGATAAACTTTTTCACGCAGAGGGTTGTGAATCTGTGGAATTTTCTGCCTCAGAAGGCAGTGGATGCCAATTCTCTGGAGGCTTTCAAGGGAGAGTTAGACAGAGCTCTTAAAGATAGCGGGGTCAAGAGATATGGGGAGAAGGCAGGAATGGGTTTCTGAATGTGGATGATCAGCCATGATCACAGTGAATGGCGGTGCTGGCTCGAAGGGCCGACTGGCCTACTCATGCACCTATTTTCTATTGTCTATAACCAGTTCTCTATCCATGTCAACACCCTACCCACAATACCTTGTGCTTTAATTTTGCACACTAATCTCTTGTGTAGGACCGTGTCAATATTATAGACATGAATATATATTATATTAATACATATTATATAATTATAAATATATATTTGTGTTAATATGACATAAAAGTATATAAATACCATGTATAAATATTAATATATTACTATATTTCAACTTTCCACACATAGACTGGGAAACACATTCTGTAAATGGGCAGGATGGTTTGGAGTTTGTAAAATGTGTGCAGGATAGTTTTTTGCAGCAATACATAGAGGTGCCTACTAGAGGAGGGGCAGTGCTGGACCTCCTGTTAGGAAATGAGACGGGACAGGTGGCGGAGGTATGCGTTGGGGAGCACTTCGGGTCCAGTGATCACAATACCATTAGTTTCAATATAATTATGGAGAAGGACAGAACTGGGCCTAGGGTTGAGACTTTTGATTGGAGAAAGGCTAACTTTAGCGAGATGCAAGATGATTTAAAAGGAGTGAACTGGGACATTTTGTTTTATGGGAAAGATGTAGAGGAGAAATGGAGGACATTTAAAGGGGACATTTTAAGAGTACAGAATCTTTATGTTCCTGTTCGGTTGAAAGGAACCAGTAAAAATTGGAAAGAGCCCTGGTTTTCAAGGGAAATTGGACATCTTGTTCGGAAAAAGAGGGAAATCTGCAATAATTATAGGCAGCATGAAGTAATGAGGTGCTTGAGGAATATAAGGAATGTAAAAAGAATCTTAAGAAATAAATTAGAAAAGCTAAAAGAAGATATGAGGTTGCTTTGGCAAGTAAGGTGAAAGTAAATCCAAAGGGTTTCTACAGCTATATTAATAGCAAAAGGATAACGAGGGATAAAATTGGACCATTAGAGAGCCAGAATGGACAGCTATCTGCAGAGCCAAAAGAGATGGGGGAGATATTGAACAATTTCTTTTCTTCGGTATTCACCAAGGAGAAGGATATTGAATTATGTGAGGTAAGGGAAACTAGTACAGTAGCTATGGATACTATGAGTTTCAACGTAAAAGAAGTACTGACACTTTTGAAATATATAAAAGTGGACAAGTCTCCAGGTCCTGACAGGATATTCCCTAGGACATTGAGGGAAGTTAGTGTAGAAATAGCCAGGGCTATGACAGAAATATTTCAAATGTCATTAGAAACGGGAATAGTCCCCGAGGATTGGCGTACTGCGCATGTTGTTCCATTGTTTAAAAAGGGCTCTAAAAGTAAACCTAGCAATTATAGACCGGTTAGTTTGACTTCAGTGGTGGGCAAATTAATGGAAAAGATACTTAGAGATAATATATATAAGTATCTGGATAAACAGGGTCTAATTTGGAACAGTCAACATGGATTTATGCCTGGAAGGTCATGTTTGACTAATCTTCTTGAATTTTTTGAAGAGGTTACTAGGGAAATTGACGAGGGTAAAGCAGTGGATGTTGTCTATATGGACTTTAGTAAGGCCTTTGACAAGGTTCCTCATGGAAGGTTGGTTAAGAAGGTTCAACTGTTGGGTATAAATGCAGGAATAGCAAGATGGATTCAACAGTGGCTGAATGGGAGAAGCCAGAGGGTAATGGTGGATGGCTGTTTGTCGGGTTGGAGGCAGGTAACTAGTGGGGTGCCTCAGGGATTTGTGTTGGGTCCTTTGTTGTTTGTCATGTACATCAATGATCTGGATGAAGGGGTGGTAAATTGGATTAGTAAGTATGCAGATGATACCAAGATAGGGGGTGTTGTGGATAATGAAGAGGATTTCCAAAGTCTACAGAGTGATTTAGGCCAGTTGGAAAAATGGGCTGAAAGATGGCAGATGGAGTTTAATGCTGATAAATGTGAGGTGCTTGGAAGGACAAATCAAAATAGGACGTACATGGTAAACGGTAGGGAATTGAAGAATACAGTTGAACAGAGGGATCTGGGAATAACCGTGCATAGTTCCTTGAAGGTGGAATCTCATATAGATAGGGTGGTAAAGAAAGCTTTTGGTATGCTAGCCTTTATAAATCAGAGCATTGAGTATAGAAGCTGGGATGTAATGTTAAAATTGTACAAGGCATTGGTGAGACCAAATCTGGAGTATGGTGTACAATTTTGGTCGCCCAATTATAGGAAGGATGTCAACAAAATAGAGAGGGTACAGAGAAGATTTACTAGAATGTTGCCTGGGTTTCAACAGCTAAGTTACAGAGATAGGTTGAATAAGTTAGGTCTTTATTCTCTGGAGCACAGAAGGCTAAGGGGGGACTTGATAGAGGTCTTTAAAATGATGAGAGGGATAGACAGAGTTGATGTGGACAAGCTTTTCCCTATGAGAATAGGGAAGATTCAAACACGAGGACATGACTTTAGAATTAAGGGACAGAGGTTTAGGGGTAACATGAGGGGGAACTTCTTTACTCAGAGAGTGGTAGCGGTGTGGAATGAGCTTCCAGTGGAAGTGGTGGCGGCAGGTTCGTTGGTATCATTTAAAAATAAATTGGATAGGCATATGGATGAGAAGGGTATGGAGGGTTATGGTATGAGTGCAGGCAGGTGGGACTAAGGGAAAAAAGTTGTTCGGCATGGACTTGAAGGGCCGAGATGGCCTGTTTCCGTGCTGTAATTGTTATATGGTTATATATGGTTATTTTATTAATATTTATATATGATATTTATATAATTTTATTTAATATTAACATATATTATATGTATTAATATATATTACTATCTTCTATGTTGATTGTCACCTTGTTGTGGTGGAGAAGCTTGTCTGGTCCTGAGATCCTGAGAGTGATGCCGTCTGGAGTTATGCTCCTGGTAGGGCCACCCATGGCGGTAAGGTCGAGGGGGAGGTCTCTGACAAAGAGCAATCCAACCAAGACCTCAACGGTGGACTACATCCCCTGACAGGTGGACAAAAAATGCTGGTAAACTCAGCGGGTGAGGCTGCATCCATGGAGAGAAGGAATTGGCGACGTTTTGGTTCAAGACCCTTCTCCAGACTGATGTCTGTGGGGGGGGGGGGGGGAGAAGAAAGTAGGCGGGGACAGTAGGACTTGTGGGAGAACTGGGAAGGGGGGGGGAGGAGGGAGAAAGCAAGAGCTTTATAACAAGAGGAGTCGAATATAGGAGCAAAGAGGTCCTGCAGAGCTAGTGAGACCACACCTGGAGCATTGTGTGCAGTTTTGGTCCCCTAATTTGAGAAAGGACATTCCTGCTATTGAGGGAGTGCAGTGTAGGTTTACAAGTTTAATTCCCGGGATGGTGGGACTGCCATATTCTGAGAAAATGGAGCAGCTGGGTTTGTACACTCTGGAGTTTAGAAGGATGAGAGGGGATCTCATTGAGACATATAAGATTGTTAAGGGTTTGGACACGCATGTTCCCGATAATGGGGAAGTCCAGAACCAGGGGCCACAGTTTAAGAATAAGGAGTAAGCCATTTAGAACGGAGACGTGGAAACACTTTTTCTCACAGAAAGTGATGAGTCTGTGGAATTCTCTACCTCAGAGGGCGGTGGAGGCGGGTTCTCCGTGTGCTTTCAAGAGAGAGCTAGATAGGGCTCTTAAAGATAGTGGAGTCAGTGTGTTAAACTGAGTTCTTGTTAAACTAGTTAATAATCCGTCATTTAAACCACCCATTATTGATAAATCACTTACACATTGGGAAAGAATAGGAATTAAAATGTATGAAACTGGAAATCATTCCAACAACTACAACTTAAATACAATCTGAGAAGTAATCAATATTTTAAATATTTTCAAATCCGTGATTATTTGAAAAAATATACACAAGAATACCAAAATTTGACTCCTGACCTATTAGATGAAGCTATGAATAGAAAGGCGGACTCAACTAACTTAATATCATACTTGTATAATATCATCCTAAATATAGAAATACCATCATCCGATAGAATTAGAAGAGATTGGGAACAAGAACTATCTATAAAAACCTCGAATTGGGATAAACAGTTACTATATGTGCATAAATGCTCGATCAATAAGACATATTCTAATTCAATTTAAAATCCTACACAGATTATATTATTCGAAAACTAAAATGTAAACTCTTTCCAAATGTTTCCCCCACTTGTGATAAACATCTATCTCAAGATGCAACTATAGCACATTCCTTTGTTTTTGCATAAAAATCCAAACTTTTTGGAATGAAATCTTTGAAATGTTTACAAAATTATTTAGAATAAAATTGAAACCAAACACAGAATTGACTATTTTTGGAACAGTGTAAGTCGGCTTTGAGCTGACTTAATTCCAAAAGAGTTTCCTTAATTATGGCTTAATAACGGCAAAAAAACTCAAATTTTGGAAAAATGCACCCACACCAACGGTAAAAATGTGGATTTCAAGTATGTCCGAAATGTTACACCTCAAAGACATGAGATTCGTCCCAGCAGGCAAATCAGACCAATTCTTGAAGATTTGGTCTCCATTTATCGACTTATTGCAAGCATAGGGTGCAACATAGCTCTGGAAATAAACGGTTTCAGGACCTGGTGAGGGGTGTGTAAAGATATGAAGTAGGCACATCCCTTTTATCTTATCTTATTTTCTTATATTTTCCTTTTTCTATTTTTCTTTTTCTTTTTTATCTTTTTTTATTCTTTCTCGCGTTCTACGTCTTTACGGGCTCTTTCTTTTCACTTTCTCACGTACTCACCATCTTATCTAACTTTCTCTATTTCTCTTTTTCTTCCTTCTGTTACTTTCCTATTACTAAAGTTTAAAACAAGAAGTGATACATGAAATGTATTATGTTATTTTTGGCTTATACTACTGTACTGTACATTACTTCTAATAAAAAGAAAAGAGAAAACAAAACTGAGTTATTTTATCAATCTAAAGTCAACTTGACTCAAACACTTGTAGCTGTTGAAATCGATTCTTTATTCAGCTGAGACTAGTCTCTGAACCTTCCAACACAGAGCTGATGCTCTGGGGCGGGTCCAGAGAATAGTAACTTTGATACAAACTCATGTCATGTATATAGGTTTTAGACATTTCAGATACAGAGGGTATGACAAGCTAGTAACCAATCATCTGAGGCCTTCTGGTGATTTACAACATCAGTCACATGATTTCCCTTCTCTGGCCTCACAACCTTCGTTTGCCTGTGGTATAACTTTGCTTTAGAATTATTTTATTTCAACACAGCAAAACCCCAGTAGGCTCAATTATCAAAGACCACTCCTCAAAATATAAGATACATATGTAATACAATGATCACACAAGTCATACACACTTCCCATACCAAGAAGAAAGATATTTCTATAAATCTAAGCAAATTATATAAGTCTAATGTTTACATTCCTACTAAGACAATACATTTCATAATTTGTTTCACTACGATTTTACTATTACATATGTATTTAAAACATTAATTATATAAGTTTGCTGAATTACAGTTTCTAAGTTCAAAACACACATCTCCCAACCAAGCATACATGGGTCGTAAATCTGTCATCTTAGTTAATAAGTGTTTGGTGCCAGGATACAACTTCAAACCATTACATCAGAGTTACATCTGCTTCTTCGACTTTCTATAATTGATGGATGAACTTTATGGACCTGCGGTTATGAACCACTCACTGAGAAAAAGGCGGAATAACGGACATAGAATTGTAGTATTATATTGTTTACTAATTAATTAATAAATACTAATTTGTAATTATTAATTACTAATCACTAATCACTAATTAGTTTGATTTCCCTTACTCCCCTTATATAGTATTACTAATTATGATACTAATTATAGTTGAAATTAACAACTAAAAATTAGTAATATGAATAATAGAAAAAGTTATTAAGAACATAAAGTTAGCACCCCCACCCCAATATATACAGTATTCCAAATAAGAGCTGGAATATTCAACATCTTTTTTTTTTAGAAAACGGAAGTCGCTAGATTAGTGGCCATGTTAGTGTGGCTTTCACCTGTGCACACTACACATTATAAAAGTGTAGTCTCTTTTTTTTCTGATCACCATTTTTTCACCCTTTACTTTTTTTATATTTACATTCGTTATTATTTTTTGTATAACACATACTTGATTTTATATTATATATTATATAATCATGACTTCTATCTATATTATATAATCAGATTAAATGGATATGGTTTAATGGAATTGGAAATTCGCATCGGATTGAAGTTGGGGTGTAATGTCGGGCTGGAGGAGTCAAGAAGGCTACTCCAAAAAAAGCCACCCTAACAATAAAATGCAAGATATAGAATGTAAGGAGTGGGGGTGATGGAATCACCTTCTGCAGTTGGAATGTTAAAGGAATCAATGAACCAACTAAAAGGGGAAAGGTATTAGCTCAGCTGAATAGATTGAAATCTGGAGTTACGTTTCTTCAAGAGACACATCTTAAAAAAGATGCTCAATATAGATTAACAGCTAAATGGATTTCAAAAGTATATCATTCTTCGTTTATACACAAATCTAGAGGAGTTGCAATAATTATTCGCAAGGGTATACCTTTTAAACTTAATTCGATAATAGAGGATAAGGAGGGTAGATATTTAATAATTACAGGGGAATTACATTCAAAAAAAGTAATTCTTATGAATATATATGCACCTAATTTTGATAATCCACTATTTTTTAAGAAAATATTTAATAGTATTCCTATATCCACCCAATATAATTTAATAATCGGAGGTGATTTAAATTGTACTTTAGATAATTATTTGGATAGATCTTCTACCAAAAGTAAGGCTCTTTCTAAATCAAGTAAGCTTATAAATTCTTTTATTAATACATCGAATGTTAAAGATATTTGGAGATTGGATAATCCAACCGGACGGGAATATTCATTTTTCTCGCCGGTATTCGGAACTTATTCGAGGATAGATTATTTCTTAGTTGACTCAAAATTACTCCCCTTTACGTATGATGCAAAGTATCATAATATTATTATCTCAGATCATGCCCCGTTAACATTTAAGATAAAATTAAAAGATATAGTTAATAAAACTAACATTTGGAGATTCAACACACAGATATTAAAGGATAAAGACTGCTGTAATTATGTGGAGAAACAGATTAAATTATTTTTTGAAACTAACGATAAACCTGAGACTTCCCCATTATTATTATGGGACACATTTAAAGCATTTATGCGCGGTGCAATAATATCAGCACAAGCACATTTTAATAAAGAAAATCGAAAGATGGAGCAAAAGTTAGAAAAAGAGATAAAACAATTAGATAGTGAAAATATAATACATCCTTCTAAAGAGTTGAGTAATAAAATTGCAATATTAAAATATAGATTAAATAAAATTTACTCTGATCAAGTGATAAAACTTTATCAACAAACTAAACAAGTTCATTTTGAATTTGGTGATAAACCTGAAAAATTATTAGCACGACAACTCAGAAGATTAGACGATGAAAAAACTATACATAGTATTAGATCGGTACAGGGAAATACGTTGACTATACCAAGAGACATTAATGACACATTTTTACAATATTATCAAAATCTTTACTCATCTAAATTAACAGGGCAAATAGATGAAATGGAAACATTTCTAGAAAAATGTCATTTTAATAAGCTAGATTCTGAGAGTAGGCAATTGTTAAACGCTGAAATATCTGTAATAGATATTGAAGAATCAATTGGATCGTTAAAAAATGGTAAAACAGCGGGCCCCGATGGCCTGAGTGCAGAATTTTATAAAAAATTTCATGATCTACTTTCACCAAGATTACAAATAGTGTACAGACACACCTATGAGTTAGGAAAATTACCAGAGTCTTTAAATGAATCTACAATCACATTAATTCCTAAATTAGATAAGGATCTGGAAGATCCTGGATCATATCGAGCGATTGCCCTTTTAAATACTGATCAAAAAATATTAACTAAAGTACTTTCTTGGAGACTAAGTTTAGTGATTTCCAAAATAATACATTATGATCAAACAGGTTTTATTCCAAAACGTTACTCATCACATAATCTTAGACGCTTGTTTAATATTATCTACTCGAGAAGAAGAAGAGATATAGAATTAGCAGTTATATCGTTGGATGCTGAAAAAGCATTCGACCAGGTGGAATGGTCATATTTATTTAATATAATGGAAAAGTATCAACTGGGGGATGGATTTTGTAAATGGGTAAGAATATTATATTCTAACCCTACTGCAAGAATTTTAACCAATCAAATACTATCACCTAAATTTAGACTTTTTAGGGGATGCAGACAGGGATGTCCGTTATCCCCTTTATTATTTGCCTTGGTGATAGAACCTCTGGCTGAAAGAATCAGATCAGAACCTGAAATATATGGGTATAATACTGACACAACAAATAATAAGATATCTTTATATGCAGACGATATTCTGATTTATATTACTAAGCCGGAATGTAGTATTCCCAAGTTATTCAATGTTATAAATGAATTTAGCGTATTTTCAGGATATAGGATTAATTGGAATAAAAGTGACATTATGCCTATAACTGGTATAAATGTAAATATATTACAAAAATACCCATTAAAAATAGTTACAGATAAATTTAAATATTTAGGAATCAATGTGTCTAAATCCTATAAATTCTTAATTAAAGCTAATTATTATCAATTATTAGAGAAACTTAAAAAAAACATTTCATATTGGAAAACACTCCCTATATCTATGATCGGTAGAATTAATGCTATAAAGATGATTTTTTTACCACAATTGTTATATTTATTTCAGGCAATTCCTTTTTTTCTCCCAAAAATTAAAAAAAAAAAATTGATAATATTGTTAATAGTTTTGTTTGGGATTACAAAAGTCATAGAATAAGTAAAAAACATTTATGTAAGTCTAAGATAAATGGAGGGCTAGCACTTCCAAATTTTCTATACTACTTTTGGGCAGTCCAGATTAAGAATATGAATTTTTGGTGGGTAAATATGGATGATGAACCAATGTGGTTAAAAATGGAAAAGGAAGACTGTTTACCTTTCAATATAGAGTCGATTATTTTTGCACCAAAGGAAGTACAAAAAAAGACTTATAGGGACAACCCTATAATTCATAATAATAGGCGTATTTGGAAACAGATAGTTAAGACCTTATATCTGGATAATCTTTCTTTTAGGTTACCAATTAGGAATAACCCACTGTTTAAACCCTCAATCTTAGATGCGGGGTTTAGACTGTGGGGGGATTCAGGAATTAAAAGGATAGGACACCTTTATAGAAATGGAAATTTTTTATTATTTGAAGAGTTACAAGATATTTTTGGACTACCTTCACAACACCATTTTAGGTATTTACAAATTAGAGATTTTATTAAATGCAACACACAAGACTATAAAAATAAAGAATCAGGCTTATTAGATGAGCTGTTTAATTTACATCCAAATACGGATAAGCTTATAGCTTATATATACAATATTATTTTAGATAAAGAGAACCCAACAACTGAAACATATCGTCAAGCATGGGAAAATGAAATTGGATTACCTATAATAAAAGAAACTTGGGAAGAAAGCTTACAAAGAATACATTGGTGTTCTTTGAATGCCAGACACACATTGATACAATTTAAAGTTATATATAGATTACACTACTCGAAAACCAAATTAAAAAGCATCTTTCCTAGTCTCTCCTCTATTTGTGATAAATGTAAGAATCTTGAAGCAAATTTAATACATAGTTTTGTAACGTGCCCACGGTTGAATTATTATTGGATTGAAATTTTTAAAGTTATTTCGGAAGTTCTTAAGGTTGAACTCGACCCAGACCCAAAATTAATAATATTTGGAATTCCGGAGCCAAATTTGGTACTCACAGTAAATCAAAGAAATTTTTTTGATTACTGTTTAATAATAGGGAAAAAAATGATACTTAAATTTTGGAAGGGAACATTATCCCCAGCAATTAAAATGTGGAAAGCAGAGATGTTGGAGACGTTGAATTTGGAAAGAATTAGATTTGTCCTTTTGGACAGGTATAATTCTTTTGAATCGATATGGTCTCCATATATACAGTATTTAGAGAAGTAGCTATTCTTGGAATCACGGCTCGACGGGCACCCTACGGAATCCGATGCGAATAACTTACTTACATTTGATATTATTGCGCATTTATTATAGATATTACTGTATGAAATAGTATTTCGTATAATGTATTTAGTTTTGTTTACATATATGTAATATTTTTGTTTTATAAATTTTCTTTTTTTTTATGGTTGAAGTATGTGGGAAATTTTTTTTTTTTTTTTTTTATTCCCTTTTTTTTTCTCTTTTTTTTTTCTCTTTTATATATCTTTTTCTTTATTTCCAAAAAATAGAAGATATTAAGTATTGATATGTTATTTGTAGTAATATTGAATTAAGGTGTTAGTTTATAAAGTAAGCTATACATTGTAAACTGATTACTTCAAATAAAAAAATATTACAACAAGAGTTACATCTGCTTCTTCAACTTTCTATAAACATATCCATCAATCTAATTATCTTCTCCAAGCAACTACTCCCCTTCACATACATCCTATCCCTTATCATAATCTCATTATAATTTAACATAGCCAAGGCTAACTACAGGGTCTATTATCTCTCAGCCTTGAATTCTATCTCAAATTCAGCATAAACCTCACAGCTTAAGAATGTGCCCTATTTAGCTATCCATTCTCCAACACAATCATACCAAATACAATTTCCTGCAGCGATACAATTGCCTCAGAGCAATAAACTCAGCTAAGCAGGTTCAGATTAGACATTTCTATCTCTTGATTCATCTGTTCGGTGTATGTGTCTCTTTGTACTTTATTTCGTTAGGAAAACCTTAAGCTTTTCTTTTGCAAATTACCTAGCTTATATAAAAGTCATTATCCGAGCGGTTCTATTATATAATACTTCCTCATTCCCCACACTGGTCATTCCATGACCACTAATAGGATTCATCAGCATTGGCTTATTAGTTATCCAAGTTTATACCTAACCACGAGATGCTTTATAGCCCCCAAAACCTGGACCACGTAGGTCAGCACGCTGGCTTGTTGACACCAATGCTGTTCCCTGCTTCTCTACTGTGCTTCATACCCTAGCCCTTAGGGTGCTCAACTATTGTGGGTTCCATACCACGTGTCTATCTCCATTTTATTCATTCAAATACATTAATCTTCTAACAATTCTTTCTCAACCTGCACATTTACCATTCTTTCAACTACCTCATCGTTCAACATTGGAATGTCTTCTCCTCCTAGATGTTGCAATAATATCTTCTCACCAGTTTCCACATTACCCAAGGCTGTCATTAGTCTAGCAATAATACAGTTAACAAAAGCAATTCCCATGAACCAGCACAAAACCACTATTGCTGCATATATGGCCATACTAATGACCCAATTATAAAATCCCCCAAATCCCCAGTCTCCCCATTCAATACCCTCCTTCATCCCATCGAGCAGGGTAATAATGTCATTTTGATGTTCCTGGTTCTGTCCTGAATTCCCATCATACATCTGTCTTTCACAATAGCACATGTCCCTCCCTCACGGGCCAACAGATTGTATAAGGCATATCTATCCTGTAAAGAGAACAGAGCATTTCTGATAGTACACCGCATAAGTCTTGTCTTCACAACCCAGGTAAGAATGCCCATTATCACGAGGTATTGGCAAACAGTTGGTGACAGTTTCGACCAGAACTGACTTCTCACCTTGACACCTTACTAACCGTTCAGCCCTCCCACACTCTGTAGACGCTGCAAATAGGCTACTAACTAATTTCATAGCAAGGTAACACACAATTTGTCCTTTACCAAATAGTTCATTATGGGTTAAAGAAGGAACTGCAGATGCTGGAGAATCGAGGGTTACACAAAAAGCTGGAGAAACTCAGCGGGTGCAGCAGCATCTAAGGAGCAAAGGAGATAGGCGACGTCTCGGGTCGAGACCCTTCTTCAGACTGGTCCGGGATCAGGGAAACGAGAGATATAGACGGTGATGTGGAGAGATAAAGAACAATGAATGAAAGATATGCAAAAAAGTATCGATGATAAAGGAAACAGGCCATTGTAAGCTGTTTGTAGTGTGAAAATGAGAAGCTAGTGCGACTTGGGTGGGGGAGAGATAGAGAGAGAAGGAATGCCAGGGCCTGAGGGCTGAGAGAGAGGTGGGAAGGGGAGGAGGCAGCCTGGGTTAACAGAATTGAGAAAATTCAATGTTTAAGCCCAGAGGATGCAGACTCCCCAAGCGGAATATGAGGTGCTGTTCCTCCAACTTGCGGTGTTGCTCACTCTGGCCGTGGAGGAGGCCCAGGACCGAGAGGTTGTATACGGAATGGGAGGGGGAGTTGAAGTGCTGAGCCACCGGGAGGTCGGGTTGGTTATTGCGGACCGAGCGGAGGTGTTCGGCGAAACGATCGCCAAGCCTCCGCTTGGTCTCACCCAAGTTCATTATGGGCTTGTACAAACATGTTAGATTCCGTTTCTTCCAATGCCCATTTTTACCATGTTTTTCTCATGTTCTTTCTCCTGTAAACAAGGGAAGACTTCTAATGCTTCTCGATAGCATAGTCCATCATACAAATGTTCCTTTGCCGAGTTATCTTCCAAAGAATACCGTCTGCAGAAAATGTCAAATTTGCACTCCTGAAACCAACAGGGTAATTCCCATTGGTGCCGGTTATCTAAGTCTACCTGCCAATCGGGCTGACGCAGTATCACATTGCAATAGTCAATCTTGGTGATGTTCCAGGATCCAAAGGCATCCAGGCCATTGCACTGTACCACTTCTCATTTGCAGAGGTGAAAGACTCTGCTTGTTTGTCCTGGGACACATCGTCAAATTTTTCCTTCATTTCCTTCCATCTGTAGTAGGATCAGGATGCATAGCAGGATGAATCGCCTCATTTTAAGTTATCTGGAATATGCAAAGGCTCACAAAAAGCTAATTTCTTACTTAATTAGCTTAAACAACTATTCACTCAATTTAAACGCCCTTCACTCAGTCAGTCCAGTAATCAGTAGCATATTCTTAACCATGTATTCAAAACTAAACATTAATATTCAAACCTAAACTTATGAGGATACAACTAAATTACAGTGGCTTGCAAAAGTACTCATACCCCTTGAACTTTGCCACATTTTGTCATGTTACAACCACAAACGTAAATGCATTTTATTGGGATTTTATGTGATAGACCAACACAGAGTGGTGCATAATTGTGAAGTGGAAGGAAAATCTGCAGAGTTTGCAGAAATTGCCTTTACGCTGACTGGTTAGCAGGCAACAAAAGCTTATCCCTGTACCTCGGTAAAGGTGACAATAAACTAAACTAAACTAATCTAGACTAAAGTCTGTTAATCGTGTACAGTCTGTGTATTCATGTACGGTCCATGATTCATGTATAGTCTATATTCCTGTATAGTCTGTTATACATGTATCGTCTGTTCTTTCACTGGATAGCATGCAAACTAACATCTTTACACAGTATCTCGTTTTTTTCCTGTATGGCTGTATGGTGACTTCATTTCACTGGGGCCAATTGGCACACGTGACAAATCAAATCTATCTCTATCCGGCAATAAACAAAACTAATTCTACCACACAGTTGTTCTCCAGTGCCACCTGCTGGCAACTCAATGAACAGTACTAACAACAGGTACCTAGATACACAAAAAGCTGGAGAAACTCAGCGGGTGCAGCAGCATCTAAGGAGTGAAGGAGATAGGCGACGTTTCGGGTCGAGACCCTTCTTCAGTCTGAAGAAGGGTCTCGACCCGAAACGTCGCCTATCTCCTTCACTCCTTAGATGCTGCTGCACCCGCTGAGTTTCTCCAGCTTTTTGTGTAACCCTCGATTCTCCAGCATCTGCAGTTCCTTCTTTAACAGGTACCTAGATACAGTGACATTTGTGTAGGAAGGAACTGCAGATGTTGGTTTACACTGAAGATAGACATAAAACCCTGATTCAAAATTAATAATATCAGGAATACTAGAACAAAATCAATTATTTACAACAAACCAAAGAACCTTTATCGATTATAGTTTAATAATTGGGAAAAAATTAATATTAACATTTTGGAAAGGCCCTATAACCCCCACAATTAAAATGTGGATTATGGAAATGTCGGAGACCCTACATTTGGAAAGATTAAGATATGTCTTAATGGACAAACAAGAACTATTTACTAGAATATGGTCCCTATTCATTGAGTATTTGAAGGGGCAAACTGGTTCGGCACGAGAACCTGACTGAAACCTGAATCACGGAATAGATGAAGAATTACATTTTATAACCCGCGGACATATCTCCAATGATGAATAATTAGCTGATTACTCCATTCTCCTTTAACTTTTTTGGGGTTTTTTTCTTCCCCTCTCTATTATTTTCTATCTATATAAAAAAATAAAAAATATATATACAAGTACAACTTATACAATTGTTAATATAAACAATATTAATAATGTATGACTACAACAAACCAAATGCTTTTCATTATGTATTTACTTCTAATAAAAAAATTAAATTAAAAAAAAAAAAATCCAATGGGCACACGTGACAAATAAAATCCATATCTGTCCGGTACATGTGATGACAATAAACAAAACTAATTCTACCACACAGTTGTTCTTCAGTGCCACCTGCTGGCAACTCAATGAACAGTACTAACAACAGGTACCTAGATACAGTGACATTTGTGTAGGAAGGAACTGCAGATGTTGGTTTACACTGAAGATAGACATAAAATGCTGGAGTAACTCAACGGGACAGGCAGCAGCATCTCTGCAGAGAAGGAATGGTTTTGGTTCGAGACCCTTCTTCCTGCTTGACTAATCTTCTGGAATTTTTTGAGGATGTGATAAGTAAAATGGATGTAGGGGAGCCAGTGGATGTAGTGTATCCAGACTTTCAGAAAGCCTTTGATAAGGTCCCGCATGGGAGGCTGGTGACTAAAATTGGAGCACATGGTATTGGGGGTAGGGTGTTGACGTGGATAGAAAATTGGTTGGCAGAGTAGGAGTGAACGGGTCCTTTTCAGATCGCAGGCAGTGGCGAGTGGAGTGCCGCAAGGCTCGGTGTTGGGGCCGCAACTGTTTACCATATATATTAATGATTTGGAAGAGGGAAATAGGAGCAACACTAGCAAGTTTGCGGATGACACAAAGCTGGGTGGCAGTGTGAACTGTGAAGAGGATGTTAGGAGGTTGCAGGGTGACCTGGACAGGTTGAGTGAGTGGGCAGATGCGTGGCAGATGCAGTATAATATAGATAAATGTGAGGTTATCCACTTTGGTGGTAAAAACAAGGGGGCAGACTATTATCTCAATGGAGTTAGGTTAGGCAAGGGGGATGTGCAGAGAGACCTGGGCGTCCTTGTTCACCAGTCACTGAAAGTTGGCGTGCAGGTGCAACAGGCAGTGAAGACAGCTAATGGAATGTTGGCCTTCATAACAAGATGATTTCAGTATAGAAGTAAAGAGGTTCTTCTGCAGTTGTATAGGGCTCTGGTGAGACCACATCTGAAGTATTGTGTACAGTTTTGGTCTCCTAATTTGAGGAAGGACATGATTGAGGCAGTGCAGCGTAGGTTCACGAGATTCATCCCTGGGATGGCGGGACTGTCATATGAGGAAAGATTGAAAAGAGTAGGCTTGTATTCACTGGAGTTTAGAAGGATGAAGGGGATTCTTATAGAAACATATAAAATTATAAAAGGACTGGACAAACTAGATGCAGGAAAAATGGTAGGATGGGGACCCATAGTCCCGTTTATATCAACCGGTCAATGGTGGAGAGGGGCAAGAGAATCAAATTCCTGGGCGTGCAAGTTTCTGAAGATCGCTCCTGGTCCCAGAACACTGATGCAATTATGAAGAAAACTCAACAGCGCCTCTACTTCCTGAGAAGATTATGGAGAGTCGATCTGTCAAGGAGGACTCTCTCTAACTTCTACAGGTGCACAGTAGAGAGCTTGCTGACCGGTTGCATCGTGGCTTGGTTCGGCAAATTGAACGTACAGGAGCAGAAAAGACTGCAAAATGTTGTAAACACTGCCCAGTCCATCATCGGTTCTGACCTCCCTACCATTGAGGGGACCTATCGCAGTCTCTGCCTCAGAAAGGCTGGCAGCATCTTCAAGGACCCACACCATCCTGGCCACTCACTCATCTCCCTGCTATCTTCAGGTAGAAGGTACAGGTAGCAATGTTACAAAATTTTGAGATTTAAAAAATCAAGTCTGCAATTTATCCCATCAGATAAAGCATAAAAAGAAGTTTAATTTGACAGTTATGGCCATTTGCATACTCGGAAATTAGCATCTTGTTCCCCATTGCCTTTCAATTGACTTAACTCAAAAGCTGTGATCTAGAACCTTTAAAAGCCCATAATTTTCTTAAAAATTAAGAGAATGCAATGAAACTTTCAGTTATTATAGATTGAAGCATTCTGAAACAAATATGAAACAATCTTACTTGGATGACCTGAAATTAAAGCATATAATTAATTAGTTATCTAATTGTAGCTAAATACAAAATTCAATGAGTAGATCTAAACATCTATCCATTTCTTAAGAAAAGATAAACTTTTTTAAAATTGCTTAAGTGTCCAAATAACATTCACACAATAATCCAGAATATAACATAATTTTTAAATCTCATTTTCATGAATTTCTGGGCCAAATGGAAGGAATTTAGAGTTTGATTCCTGTAAATTAATGGCCATTTAAATCAACTAGCGAGTGGGTTTTAGTGGAATGCGGTGGATTGGAACGTTGGAGTTAGCGGTGAAGTCGGGAGGAAAAATACTGTTTGTTCATACATTTTTTTGGATCCCATTTCGCAACATGAAAATGTTATTAAAGCCTCCCGAAAAACCAACTTTTAATATAAAAATAAACTGTGTACCTTTTTTTCTCCCCTACGCAAAATCCTTCCCGTTGTCGGCGCTCACGGCTTTTGAAGGTGATTTTTAAATTACTCTAGATAATAAATAATTTAGCGTAATTTAAAAATACCTTCATTCATGAAATGTCGGAGCGATTTTTCTTCCGCAACGAAATCGCCCGACATTGATCGATTTTCCCCGCCTGTGGAAAAACGGCACTTTAAGCCCGCCCCCCTCTGAAAGGTGCCAAAGTCGCGCACAGGGTAGTGGCAGAACTGCAGCGCTGCTCAAGGTAAGTTTTGTAACATACCTAGTACAGGAGCCTGAAATCTGCAACATCCAGGTTCAGGAATAGCGACTTCGCCACTCAACTCAACTCAAACACAACTCTGATCATTAATAGCCCATTGCACTTTGTCTGTTTATTTATGAGTGTGTATATATCTATATATTCATTGGTATATGGTCACACTGATCTGTTCAGTATTCATTTATGCCTACAATATTCTGTTGTGTTGAAGCAAAGCAGGAATTTCATTGTCCTATCTGTGACACGTGACAATAAACTCTCTTGATTCTTGATTCTTCTTCTTGTTCCCAATGTTGGGCGAGTCCAAATCCAGGGGCCACGGTCTTAGAATAAAGGGGAGGCCATTTAAGACTGAGGTGAGAAAAAACTTCTTCACCCAGAGAGTTATGAATTTATGCAATTCCCTGCCACAGAGGGCAGTGGAGGCCAAGTCACTGGATGGATTTAAGAGAGAGTAAAGGGCCTGCCCCACCAGCATGCAACTCTATGCGATGAGCGCGACGTAATGTGGTCGCTTGAGCCGTCCGGCGTTGCGGGGCCAGTCCCACTTCGATCGCCGGAGACGTGCGGAATGTGTGCCGTTCGTCCCGACATCGCGCGGGGCTCCGAAAAACTGACCATGTTCAAAGATTCCGCGCGGCAACGGCTTGTCGGCTCGCAGTCGCCTCGACGCATTACACACCGTTTCGATGTCGTGCCTCCGTGACCCTCTCTGTAGGTGCCTCCGTGGCCCTCTATGTGTGCGGCTCCGTGGCCCTCTGTGTGTGTGCCTCTGTGCCCCTCTCTGTGTGCCCCGCTCTGTCCTGGCAAACTTACCTTGCGGACTTCGCTCCAAGTTCGCCTCACTTTGCACCGCGTTGCGCCACTCACCCGACCTCCGCGCGGCCCCTGCTCCCAGTTTGGTCGCGCTTGCCGCATGCAGGCGCATGCTGTTGGGAACAGCCCTGTACAGGGATCACCTGACCTCCGCGTGGCCCCCGCTTCTAGTTTGGTTGCGCTCACCGCATGGAATCGCATGCAGGTGGGACAGGCACTTTAGATAGAGCTGTAGGGGCTAGTGGAGCCAAGGGATATGGGGAGAAGGCAGGCAGGATTGAGCAGCCATGGTCACAATGAATGGCGGTGCTGGCTCGAAGGGCTGAATGGCCTCCTCCTGCACCTATTTTCGATGTTTCTACGTTTCTATGTTTCTGTGGAACGTTGGAAAATTATCACCAAATAACACGATTTCTGGAGCCACTTCCTTAAGTTCGCTGGGATGCAGACCATCAGGCCCTGGGGATTTATCAGCCTTCTGTCCCATCGATCTACCCAACACAATTTCCTGCCTAATGTGAACTTCTTTCAGTTCCCCTGTCACCCTCGGTCCTCTGGCCAATAGTATATCTGGGAGATAGCTTGTGTCTTCCTTAGTGAAGACAGATCCAAAGTACCTGTTCAACATGTCTGCCATTTCCTTGATCCCCTTAATAAATTCCCCTGCTTCTGTCTTCAGTGGTCCAACTTTGGTCTTAACTAATTTTTTCCTCTTCACAAACCTAAAGAAGCTTTTACTATCCTCCTTTATATTCTTGGCTAGCTTACCTTCGTGCCTCATCTTTTCTCCCCGTATTGTCTTTTCAGTTATCTTCTGTTGTTCTTTGAAAGTTTCCCAATCCTCTTGCTTCCCGCTCACCTTTGCTACGTTGTACTTCTTTTCTTTTCTTTTATTTTATTGAAACTTATCATATTATGGTCACTACCTCCTGATGGCTACTTTACCTCAACAAGATGTCCCTTGTCACATCTGGTTCATAACACAACACAAAATCCATTTTTCTCACAGAGTGTGGTGAGTCTGTGGAATTCTCTGCCTCAGAGGGCAGTGGAGGCAGGTTCTCTGGATGCTTTCAAGGGAGAGCTGGATAGGGCTCTTAAAAATAGCAGAGTCAGGGGATAAGGGGATAAGGCAGGAACGGGGTACTGATTGCAGATAATCAGCCATGATCACATCGAAGGGCCAAATGGCCTACTCCTGCTACCTAATGTCGATTGTATGTTCTCATCCATATTATTGATGTAGATGACAAACAGTAACGGGCCCAGCACTGAACCCTGAGGCACACTACTAGTCACAGGCCACCATTCTGAGAAGCAACCTTCCACCATCATCCTCTGCTTCCTTCCATGGCATCAATTTGCTATCCACTCAGCTATCTCTCCTTGGATCCCATGAGATCTAACCTTCTAGAGCAGCCATCCATGCGGCACCTTGTCGAATGCCTTGCTAAAGTCCATGTACACAACATCTACAGCTCTGCCCTCATCAACCATTTTGCTCACTTCTTCAAAAAAATCAATCAGATTTGTGAGACACGACCGTCCACGTACAAAACCATGCTGACTGTCCCTAATCAGCCCTTGTTCTTCCAAATGCCAGTATTTCCGATCCCTCAGAATACTCTCCAGTAACTTACCAACTACAGATGTTAAGCTCACCGGCCTATACTTCCCAGCATTTTCCCTGCTGCCCTTCTTGAAAAGATGCACAACATTTCCCACCCTCCAATCCTCTGGCACCTCTCCTGTATTTAAGGGGGACTTATAAATTTCAACCAGGGTCCCCGCAATATCCTCTCTAGTTTCCACACAATGTCCTCTGCTATATCTGATCATCCGCGAACTAGGCAACAAAGCCTTCCATCCCCATGTCCAAATCATTAATATACAACGTGAAGAGTAACGGCCCCAGCAACGACCCTTGCGGAACTCCACTAGTCACTGGCAGCCAGGCAGAAAAAGCCCCCTTTATTGCCACTCCTTTCTTCTGCCATCCAGCCAACCTGCTATCCATGCTAGTATCTGCCCTTTGACACCATGGGTTCTCATCTTCCTCAGCAGCCGATCATACACCAATGTAGCAGGCACATACAGCTATAGATTTAGTTTAGTTTACAGATACAGCTTCGAAAAAGGCCCTTCGGCGCACCGCGACGATCAGCGATCACCCCGTACACTCATACTATCATAACCACACTTGGAACAATATACAATTTTATCAAAGGCAATTAACCTACAAACACACATGTCTTTGGAGTGTGGGAGGAAGCCAGAGCGCCTGGAGAAAACACACATTGTTCACGGGGAGAACGTACAAACTCCGTACAGGCAGCACCCGTAGTCAGGAATGAACCCGGGTCCGTGGCGCTGTGAGGCAGCAACTCTACCGCTGCACCACCGTGCCGCCCTGTGTCGTGTGTCTATCTTCAAACTCTCCCCTTGACATCTCTCTCTCTCCCCCTCAGGGAGACTTGCTCAGCAGCCATGTCCTGAACGGTATTCAAAGTTCCAGGGACAACTTTCCACGGCCCCAGCATCGACCCTTGCGGAACTATTTTTTTCCTCTTCACATACCTGATGAAGTTTTATATTCTTGGCTAGCTTAGCTTCGTACTTCATCTTTTCTCTAATTTCTCCAAGTACCTCCTGGTACCACACACTTCAACTGCTGGGCGGCAAGGTGGTGCAGCGGTAGAGTTGCTGCCTCACAGCGCCATGGACCCGGGTTCCATCCTGACCACGGGTGCTGTCAGTATGGAGTTTGTACGTTCTCCCCGTGACGTGTGTAGGTTTTCTTCCAAGACCATTGGTTTCCTCCTACACTGCAAAGACGTATAGGTTTGAAGGTTAATTGGCTTGGTTCAAATATGAATTGTCCCTATTGTGTTTAGGAGAGTGTTAAGTGCCTGTCCCACTTATGTGTCCTTGGCACGCAAATTACGTGACCTCGTGGTCACGTTGAGGTGCACGGGCATCGTATGGCCACGTCCCACTGAGAAGCGCAGAGAGGTATGTAGTTGTGCGCGGTATCGCGCGGGGCTCCGGAATTTTTATAGCGAACAAAATCTTTGCGCGCTCAAAATGCGGTCCAAATCCGACCGGGAGTGTGTGGCGGGACGGTACAGAGGTCCCCTATTACCCCACGCCCAATACGCTCCGTACTTGCAGATGGTACAGAAGTGATCTCACTAACTCTGACTCATCTGACTTTGTTCATCACCGAGTTCATCGCTCCAGGCCTGTGCTGAGTTTGAGCGCTGTGCAAATTTCCCTGGAACTTTGAATACCGTTCAGGACATGGCTGGTGAGCAAGTCGCCCTGAGGCGGAGAGAGAGAGATGTCAAGTGGAGAGTTTGAAGATAGACACACGACACAGGGCGGCACAGTGGTGCAGCGGTAGAGTTGCTGCCTCACAGCGCCACGGACCCGGGTTCATTCCTGACTACGGGTGCTGCCTGTACGGAGTTTGTACGTTCTCCCCGTGAACAATGTGTGTTTTCCGAGTCTATGCAGTCTTTGTTCATAAGACAGTCCTGACATCCCAGTAATCAGTCTGGTGAACCTTCTCTGCACTCCCTGTATGGCAATAATGTCCTTCCTCAGATTTGGAGACCAGAACTGTACGCAATACTCCAGGTGTGGTCTCACCAAGACCCTATACAACTGAAGTAGAACCTCCCTGCTCCTATACTCAAATCCTTTTGCTATGAACAAGTTCACAAGGTTAATTCCCGGGATGGCTGGACTGTCATATGCTGAGAGAATCGAGCAGGTGGTCTTATATACTTTAGAATTATGAAGGAACATGGAACATAGAAACATTGAAACATAAAAAATAGGTGCAGGAGGAGGCCATTCGGCCCTTCGATCCAGCGCCGCCATTCATTGTGAACATGGCTGATCGTCCACTATCAATAACCCGTGCCTGCCTTCTCCCCATATCCCTTGACTCCACGAGCCCCGAAAGCTCTTTCTAACTCTCTCTTAAATCCATCCAGTGACTTGGCCTCCACTGCCCTCTGTGGCAAGGAATTCCATAAATTCACAACTCTCTGGGTGAAAAAGTATATTCTCACCTCAGTCTTAAATGACCTTCCCTGAGAGGGGATCTTCTTGTGTAACCTGTGCAACTCATCTGCCATTTCCTTGTTCCCCATTAAAAAATCACCTATTTCTGTCTTCCAAGGGACCCACATTTGTCTTAACTAATTTTTTTCCTCTTCACATACCTGATGTAGATTTATATTCTTGGCTAACTTACCTTCATACTTGATCTTTTCTCCAATTTCTCCAAGTACCTCCTGGTACCACACACTTAAACTGCTGGGTGGCACGGTGGTGCAGCGGTAGAGTTGCTGCCTCACAGCGCCAGGGACCCGGGTTCCATCCTGACCACGGGTGCCGTCTGTACGGATTTTGTATGTTCTCCCCGTGACCTGTGTGGGTTTTCTCCGAGACCTTTGGTTTCCTCCCCCACTGTAAAGACATGCAGGTTTGTATGTTAATTGGTTTGGTTCAAATGTAAATTGTCGCTAGTGCGTGTAGAATAGTGTTAATGTTCGGGGATCGCTGGTCGGCACGGACTGGGTGGGGTGGAGAGCCTATTTCCGCGCTGTATCTCCAATCTCAACTAAACTGCTGTTCCCACTCCCATAGAGTTATAGAATCATAATCATAGAGTGATACAGTGTGGAAACAGCCCCTTCAGCCCAACTTGCCCACACCGGCCAACATGTCCCATCTGCACTAGTCGTTCCTGCCTGCATATGGTCCATATCCCTCCAAACCTGTCTGATCCATGTAGCTGTCCAAATGTTTCTTAAACGTTGCGACAGTCCCTGCCTCACCCCCCTCCCTCCTCCTTCTACAACACTCCCTGTCTACCTGTGACCCCACATTCGGGGAACCATGTGATATGTGAAGAGAAAGAGATTAGTTAAAACAAATGTAGGTCCCTTGCAGTCAGAAACAGGTGAGTTGATCATGGGGAACAAGGATATGGCGGACCAATTGAATAACTACTTTGGTTCCGTCTTCACTGAGGAAGACATAAATAATCTGCCGGAAATAGCAGGGGACCGCGGGTCAAAGGAGGACTTGAGTGAAATCCAGGTTAGTCGGGAAGTGGTGTTGGGTAAATTGAATGGATTAAAGGCCGATAAATCCCAAGGGCCAGATAGGCTGCATCCCAGAGTACTTAAGGAAGTAGCTCTGGAAATAGTGGATGCATTAGTGATAATCTTTCAAAGCTCTTTAGATTCTGGAGTAGTTCCTGAGGATTGGCGGGTAGCAAACGTAACCCCTCTTTTTAAGAAGGGGGGGAGAGAGAAAACGGGGAATTACAGACCAGTTAGTCTAACATCGGTAGTGGGGAAACTGCTAGAGTCAGTTATTAAAGATGGGATAGCAGCACATTTGGAAAGTGGTGAAATCATTGGACAAAGTCAGCATGGATTTACGAAAGGTAAATCATGTCTGACGAATCTTGTGGAATTTTTCGAGGATGTAACTAGTAGCGTGGATAGGGGAGAACCAGTGGATGTGGTGTATCTGGACTTCCAGAAGGCTTTCGACAAGGTCACACATAAGAGATTAGTATATAAACGTAAAGCATACGGCATTGGGGGTTCAGTATTGATGTGGATAGAGAACTGGCTGGCAAACAGGAAGCAAAGAGTAGGAGTAAACGGGTCCTTTTCACAATGGCAGGCAGTGACTAGTGGGGTACCGCAAGGCTCAGTGCTGGGACCCCAGCTATTTACAATATACATTAATGATCTGGATGAGGGAATTGAAGGCAATATCTCCAAGTTTGCGGATGACACTAAGCTGGGGGGCAGTGTTAGCTGTGAGGAGGATGCTAGGAGACTGCAAGGTGACTTGGATAGGCTGGGTGAGTGGGCAAAAGTTTGGCAGATGCAGTATAATGTGGATAAATGTGAGGTTATCCACTTTGGTGGCAAAAATAGGAAAACAGACTATTATCTAAATGGAGGCCGATTAGGAAAAGGGGAGATGCAGCGCGACCTGGGTGTCATGGTACACCAGTCATTGAAAGTAGGCATGCAGGTGCAGCAGGCAGTGAAGAAAGCAAATGATATGTTAGCTTTCATAACAAAAGCATTTGAGTATAGGAGCAGGGAGGTTCTACTTCAGTTGTATGGGGTCTTGTTGAGACCACACCTGGAGTATTGCGTACAGTTCTGGTCTCCAAATCTGAGGAAGGACATTATTGCCATAGAGGGAGTGCAGAGAAGGTTCACCAGACTGATTCCTGGGATGTCAGGACTGTCTTATGAACAAAGACTGCATAGACTCGGTTTATACTCTCTAGAATTTAGGAGATTGAGAGGCGATCTTATAGAAACTTACAAAATTCTTAAGGGGTTGGACAGGCTAGATGCAGGAAGATTGTTCCCGATGTTGGGGAGGTCCAGGACAAGGGGTCACAGCTTAAGGATAAGGGGGAAATCCTTTAGGACCGAGATGAGAAGGATTTTTTTCACACAGAGAGTGATGGGTCTCTGGAACTCTCTGCCACAGAGGGTAGTTGAGGCCAGTTCATTGGCTATATTTAAGAGGGAGTTGGATGTGGCCCTTGTGGCTAAGGGGATCAGAGGGTATGGAGAGAAGGCAGGTACGGGATACTGAGTTGGATGATCAGCCATGATCATATTGAATGGCGGTGCAGGCTCGAAGGGCCGAATGGCCTACTCCTGCACCTAATTTCTATGTTTCTATGTTTCTATGTCCCTGCGCTCCTAGATCCCTCTGCTCCACTGTCAGGGAGCTGTGGACTTGGACCCCAAGATCCCTCTGTACATCGATGCTGTTCAGGGTCTTGCCGTTCACTGTAGACTTTCCCCTTACATTGCACCTCACAAAGTGCAACACCTCACACTTGCCCGGTTACTCACAAACTCTCCCCGTGACCTCTCCCTCTCCCCATCAGGGAGACTTGCTCAGCAGCCCTGTCCAGAACGTTATTCAAAGTTCCAGGGCAATTTGCCCAGCGCTCAAACTCTGCCCAGACCTGGAGGCATAGTCTTGGTGATAAACAAAGTCATCGATGAGTCATGGGAGAGAGAGAGAGGAGAGAGAGGGAGGGAGGGGGTGGGGACTGGGATGGACATAAAAGCGTCTCCCGTCCCGTCCCCAGACACAGAACTGTCCCCACCCCGGTGGCCACAGACGGAAGGATCCAGAAACTGAGCAGAGACTGGACAAGATGTGGGGAGCGCTGCTACTGGTGGTGGTGGGAGCGACACTGCTGACCCAGGGAACTGTCCATGCAGGACCCGACCCAGGACCCTACACACACCTTAGATTTGCTAAAAAACATGGTAAGTCTCTCTCCCTCTCCCTCATCCCCTCTCTCTTGCTCTTTCACCCTCCTTCTCTTTCTCCCGCTCTCCCCCCTTGCCTTTTCTCACTCTCTCCCCTCTCTCAATCTCCCCCTCTCTCTCTCTGCCCTCTTTCCTGCCCTCCCTCCCCCTCTCTTTCTCCCCCCCACCCCCCACTATCCCCCCTCCCCCGCCCTCTCTCTCGCCCTCTTTCTCACCCTCTCTCTTCCCCCTCTCTCTTGCACTTGCCCCCATCTCTCCCCCCTGGGTCGGAAGGAGACGAGAGGGGAGACACAGAAAAAGAGGAAACAGATGGATGGAGGGAGTGAGGGAGGGAGGGAGAGAGAGAGAGAGAGAGGGAGAGAGAGAGGGAGAATTGGGAGAGGGATGGACGGACGGAGGGAGGTAGGGAGGTAGAGGGAGGGAGGAGGGAGATGGAGTGAGGAGAGAGGTAGCTATTTACAATATACATCAATGAGTTAGATGAGGAGAGAGATAGAGAGAAGGAAACAGAGAGAGAGAAAACATGCAGAGAAAGAGAGAGCGAAGGAAAAAGGAGAGAGAGAAGGAAACAGAGGGAGAGAGAGAAGCAAAGAGAAAGGGAGAGAGAGACAGAGAAGAGAGAGAGAGAGAGGGAGAGGGGGAAAGAGAGAGAGGGGTATAAAGGGGAGGGTAGAGGGAGGAAGGAAGGGGAGCAAGAGAGAGAGAGAGAGAGAGAGGGGGGGGGGAGGGGTGGGATGAGTGGGTTGGGGAGGGCAGAATGTCTCTTTCCCCACCCCCAGGCTGGACTGACCATCTAGTCTCTCCCCACAGATGGCAGCTGTTTGCCTGCGTTGGGGATTTGCCGCAATGGTGGCTGTGGAAACGGCAAGAGTCCATTAAGTCACTTGGAATGTCAAGAGTCTGGCTGGAAATGCTGCCCCCATGGTGGCTGACGCACCCTCTCCCTCCCTCTCTCCATCTGCCCCTCCCCCCCCCCCCCCCCCCCCCCACCTCCAACATGGGACGGGATGTCCTGAGAGTGGATGTGAAATAAAAACCTCCCCAGCATTGTGAAAATAACGTCTGGTGTCTGTCTGTGTGGGAGAGGGAGAGAGGGAGGGATGGAGGGAGAGAGGGAGGGATGGAGGGAGAGAGGGAGGGATGGAGGGAGAGAGGGAGGAGGGAGGGGTGCTATGTACTATGGTAATTGGCTTTGGTCAAATTGTAAATCGTCCCTGCTGTGTTTATGATAGTATCAGTGAGTTTAGATATCTGGGAATTTACGTGACTAGAAAGCACTCCTCTCTATTTAAAACACATTTTCCACCATTAATCACTAAACTATACGCCTACATTTAATTTTGGAAAACCATATAACCATATCAGCGCGGAAACAGGCCTTCTCGGCCCTTCCAGTCCGTGCCGACCATTTATTTTCCCCTAGTCCCATCTACCTGCACTCAGACCATACCCCTCCATTCCCTTCCCGCCCATATACCTATCCACTTTGCTTTGAAATGTTAAAATCGATCCTGCCTCCACCACTTCTGCTGGAAGATCATTCCACACAGCCACCACTCTCTGAGTAAAGAAGTTCCCCCTCATGTTACCCCTAAACTTCTGTCCCTTAATTCTCATGTCATGCCCTCTTGTTTGAATCTTCCCTACCCTCAATGGGAAAAGCTTATCCACGTCAACTCTGTCTATCCCTTTCATCATTTTAAAGACCTCAATCAAGTCCCCCCCTTAACCTTCTGCGCTCCAAAGAATAAAGACCTAACTTGTTCAACCTTTCTCTGTAACTTAGTTGCTGGAACCCAGGCAACATTCTAGTAAATCTCCTCTGTACTCTGTCTATTTTGTTGACAATAGGAAGGATGTGCTGTGTTCCACATATCTGGGGAAGGATGTGCTGGCTCTGGAGAGAGTACAGAGAAGGTTTAATAGAATGATCCCACAAATGAGTGGGTTAACATATGATGAGCATCTCACGGCACTGGGCCTGTACTCAGAAGGACAGGAAGGGGAGGGCTTATATTGAACAGTGAAAGGCCTAGACAGAATGGCAAGGTTTAGGGGAATATGGGCCAAATGCAGGTTAATGCAAATAGCTTAGAACCCAGGATGCTGGATCTGTGAGTCAGCATCACTACCTGTGCTGCCTTTCAGTCCATAAATCAGTACCAATTCTCCGCAAGAGACGTGCCTTCACCATGCCATTACCTTTAGAGGTGGCACGGAGACGCAGCAGTAGAGATGCTGCCTTATAGAGCCAGATATTCAGATTCGATCCTGACGGCGGGTGCTGTCTGCACACAGTTTGTACGTTCTCCTCCTGACCGCGTGGGCTTTCTCCGGGCGTTACGGTTTACTCCCACTCTACAAAGACATATAGGATGGGTCTCTATTCCATGGAGCGTAGGAGGATGAGGGGATATCTTATAGAGGTAGACAAAGTCATGAGAGGAATAGATCAGTTCACAAGGTTAATTCCCGGGATGGCGGGACTGTCATATGTTGAGAGAATGAAGCGGCTGGGCTTGTATACTTTAGAATTTAGAAGGATGCGAGGGGATCTTATTGAAACATAAAAGATTATTGAGGATTTAAATACGAGAGAGGCAGGAAACATGTTCCCGATTTTGGGGGATCTGGAACCAGGGGCCATAGTTTAAGAATACGCGGTAATCCTTTCAGAACGGAGATGAGGAAACACTTTTTCACACAGAGAGTTGTGAGTCTGTGGAATTCTCTACCGCAGAGGGCGGTCAGGAAGGTTTTCTGGATACTTTCAAGAGAGATCTAGATATCGCTCTTAAAGATAGCAGAGTCAGAGGATATGGGGAGAAGGCAGGAACAGGGTACTGATTGTGGATGATCAGCCATGATCACATTGAATGGAGGTGCTGGCTCGAAGAGCATTTGTTTTTGTTTTTTTTATACTTTATTTTATTAGAAGTAATCTATTTACAATAATGTAAACAGCTTTACAAACCTCAACTTAATTACACATTTTTTAAATAACCCATTAACAGTTATCATCTTCTATTTTTTTGGAAATAAAGAAAAGAATAGAATAGTTTTAAATCAATAAGAAAGTGATTAAATAATAATTTGATTATATAGAAAAGAAGAAGAAAATAGAGCAAGGAAAAAAGATTATAGATTAACAACAAGTGAAAAAATATTATATATATATATATCAATGGAAATCAACAAAATATATTGTATCTAAAACTATTACAAATAGTAATATCAATGAAGACATGCCTATTAATCCTAGTATAAGAATCAATTATCCTCATCAAATCCCGCTGGGTACCCGTCAGGCTGTGACGTCAAGAACAGCTACTTCTCTAGATACTGTATATATGGAGACCATATTTGTTCGAAGATATTATATTTGTCCAATAGGACAAATCTGATTCTTTCTAATTGTAACGTCTCCAACATCTCTGCTGCCCACATTTTAATTGTGGGGGATAATGTTCCCTTCCAAAATTTCAATATGATTTTTTTCCCTATTATCAAACAGTAATCAAAGAAATTTCTTTGATTTCCTGTAAGTACCGAATTTGAATCCAAAATCCCAAGTATTATTAACTTTGGGTCTGGATCCAATCTAATTTTTAGAACCTCAGAAATAACCTTAAAAATTTCTGACCAGTAGTAACTCAGTTTGGGACATGTAGCAAAACTATGTATTAAATTTGCTTCTAAGTTCTTACATTTATCACAAATTGAAGAGAGATTGTGAAAGATACTCTTTAATTTAGTTTTTGAATAGTGTAATCTGTATAATACTTTGAATTGTATCAATGTATGTCTGGCATTTAACGAACACCGATGTATTTGCTGTAAACTTTCTTCCCAATTTTCTTTTGTTATGGATAAACCAATTTCCTTTTCCCATGCTTGCCGATATGTTTCCGTTGTTGGATTCTCCTTATCCAAAATTATGTTATATATATGGGCTATTAATTTTTCTGTATTTGGGTGTAAATTAAACAAATCATCTAATAATCCTGGTACTTTATTTTTATAATCTAGTGTGTTTGATTTTATATAATCTCTAATTTGCAAGTACCTAAACAAGTGTTGCGGAGACAATCCATAGATATCTTGTAACTCTTGGAATAAAAGAAATTTTCCTTTTCTATAAAGGTGCTCTATCCTTTTAATTCCTAAATCATCCCAATGTCTAAACCCTCCATCCAATATAGAGGGCTTAAATAATGGGTTATTCATTATTGGTAGTCTAAGTGAAAGATTATCTAGCTGTAAAGTCTTAACTATTTGTTTCCAAATACATCTATTATTATAAATTATAGGGTTATCCCTATAAATTTTTTTTTGTACTTCCTTTGGGGCAAAGAGAACCGATCCTACATTATAGGGTGAACAATCTTCCTTTTCCATCTTTAACCACATTGGTTCATAATCCATATTTACCCACCAAAAATTCATATTCTTAATCTGGACTGCCCAAAAATAATATAAAAAATTTGGAAGTGCTAATCCTCCATTTATCTTAGATTTACATAAATGTTTTTTTACTTATTCTATGATTTTTATAATCCCAAATAAAACTATAAATAATATTATCTATTTTTTTAAAAAAGGTCTTTGGGAGAAAAAAAGGAATAGCCTGGAACAAATATAATAATTGTGGTAAAAACACCATCTTTATAGCGTTTATTCTACCAATCATGGATATAGGGAGTGTTTTCCAGTACAAAATATTTTTTTAAAGTTTATCTAATAATAGAGGGTAATTAGATTTAATTAGTGAATTATAAGATTTGGTTACACTAATTCCTAAATATTTAAATTTGTCTTTAACTATTTTTAACGGATATTGTTGTAATATATTTAAGTTAATTCCTGTTATAGGCATAATTTCACTTTTATTCCAGTTAATTCTAAATCCTGAAAATGTGCCAAAGATAGTTATAACATTGAGTAACTTAGGTAAACTAATTTCCAGTTTTGTAATATAAATCAAAACATCATCTGCATATAAAGATATTTTGTTAGTTGTTGTGTCAGTATTATAGCCATAGATTTCAGGTTCTGATCTGATTCTTTCCGCCAAAGGCTCTATCATCAAAGCAAATAGTAAAGGCGATAACGAACAACCCTGTCTACAACCCCTAGAGAGCTTAAATTTAGCTGATAATATTTGATTAGTTAAGATTCTTGCCGTTGGATTCAAATATAAAATTCTTATCCATTTACAAAATCTATCCCCCAATTGAAACTTTTCCATTATATTAAATAAATATAACCATTCCACCTGATCGAATGCCTTTTCTGCATCTAGCGATACAACTGCTAATTCCCTGTCCCGTACTCTTTTTGAATATATAATATTAAACAAGCGTCTGAGATTATGGGATGAGTAGCGTTTTGGGATAAAACCTGTTTGATCTTGATGTATTAATTTAGAAATCACCAAACTTAATCTCCGAGATAAAACTTTCGTTAGTATTTTTTGGTCTGTATTTAGAAGTGCGATCGCTCTATATGATCCTGGATCTTCCAAATCCTTATCTGCCTTAGAAATAAGTGTAATTGTAGATTCGTTTAAAGATTCTGGTAGTTTATCTTGTTCATACGCATATCTATATACTGTATATAATCTTGGGGAAATCAGATCTAGAATTTTTTAATAAAATTCTGCACTTATGCCATCGGGGCCCGCTGCTTTTCCATTCTTTAACAAACTAATTGATTCTTCAATATCTTTTACTGTTATTTCGGCGTTTAACAAATGTCTACCTTCCTGATCTAAACTGTTAATTTGACACTTTTGTAGAAATGTTTCCATATCCACTGTTTGTCCTGTTAATTTAGATGAATAAAGATTTTGATAATATTGTAGAAATCTGTCATTAATATCTTTTGGTATCGTCAATATATTTCCATCCACCGATCTAATTCTATGTATCAATTTTTCATCCTCTAATTTTCTAAGTTGTCTTGCTAATAGTTTTTGTGGTTTGTCTCCAAACTCGAAATGCACTTGTTTGGTTTGTTGAAATAGTTTAATGACTTGGTTAGAATATATTTTATTTAGTCTATATTTTGCTATTGCAATTTTGTTACTTAGCTCTTTAGAAGGGCGTTTTATATTTTCACTATCTAGTTGTTTTATCTCGTGTTCTAACTTTTGTTCCATCTTTCTATTTTCTTTATTAAGATAAGCCTGTGCAGATATTATTGCACCACGCATAAATGCTTTAAATGTGTCCCAGAGTAACGATGGTGAAGTTTCCGGTTTGTCATTAGTTTCAAAAAATAATTTAATCTGTTCCATCACATGTTTACAACAGTCCTTATCCTTTAATATCTGGGGATTAAATCTCCAAGTAGTCGTTTTATTAAGTATATCTTTTAGTTTTATCTTAAATGTAAGAGGCGCGTGATCTGAAATAATAATATTGTGATATTTTGCGTCATACGTAAAAGGTAGTAATTTTGAATCTATTAAAAAATAATCTATCCTAGAATAAGTTCCGTGTAAGGGCGAAAAAAACGAGTATTCTCGTCCGGATGGATTATCTAATCTCCAAATATCCTTAACATTCGATGTATTAATAAAAGAATTTATAAGTTTACTTGAATTAGAGGTAACTTTCCTTTTTGTAGAAGACCTGTCTAGGTAGCTATCTAAGGTGCAATTAAAGTCACCACCAATAACTAAATTATATTGTGTGGAAATAGGAATATTATTAAATATTTTCTTAAAAAATAGTGGGTTATCAAAATTAGGGGCATATATATTCACCAAAATTACTTTCTGTGAATATAATTCCCCTGTAATTATTACATATCTACCCTCTTTGTCCTCTATTATAGAATACCCAAACGCCAATCCGATGAGAATTTCTATCTTCAGTAATCCATATACATATCTTCTTAGAGCGATTATACAATATCGTTCATAACTACATTCATATAATATATAACGCAGAATCAAATATTTAATATATAAGAAAAAGTACAAAGTGTAATTTAAAAAAGAAAAAAGGGTGTAAACAGGGTGCCCAGAAAAAAAAGAAACTACACTGGTATAGTGTGTAGTGTGCATTAGTGAAAGCCACACTAACGTGGCTATTAATCTACTGACTTCCGTTTTTTTTAAGAAAAGAGATGTTAAGTGTTCCAGCTCCTGTCTATAATACTATGTATATTGGGGTGGGGTACTAACTTTCAGTACTTAGTAAATATTTCTATTATTCATATTACTAATTACCAGTTATTAATTTCTAGTATAATTAATATTATAGTAGGTAATACTATGTTAGGGGACAATTAAAAATTTACTAATTAATACCAAGACATATAACAACATGTCCATTATTGCCCCTCTTTCTTAATGAATAATTCATAACCGCAGGTCGGTAATAAAAGTTCATTCTTCTTCTTCTTCTTCTTCAGTGCTTACTTCTTCTTCTGCTTCCTCTTCTGCCTTCTTCTGTATGCCTCGGGCGAATTCCAGTGCTTTGGTATGGTTAACAAAACGGAATTCCTTGTTGTCGTAGGTCACTCTCAATGTTGCTGGGTACATCAAACCATATCTGAGATCCTTTCCATCCTTTATATTCCGAAGAATGCCTCTTGTTTCTGAGAATAGAGATCTTCTCTTAGCCACTTCAGCCGGGTAATCTCTGAAGATACTGATATTAACTCCTTCATATTTCAGATTCCTCTTTCTTATTATTATCTTCATCATTTCTTCAAACTCGTGATCAAAAGCCACCTTTACAATCATTTGTCTTGGTGGTGCACCACTCCCAGGGGCCCGTCTTAAAGCCCTGTGGGCACGGCCCACCAGTGGTTCTTGGTCCAGATCCAGAATGTCCTTTAGGAGTTTTGCAGCAAATTTCCGCGGGTCCTGATTTCCTTCCCGACCCTCGGGCAATCCTACTATTCGCAAATTCTTACGTCTTTGTCGACCTTCCAAATCAATACATTTCTCATTTATTTTGTGGAGTAGTTCTGAAAGGCGTTTATTCTCGGCAAGTAGCTTCTCAGTTTCCTTGGCACTTTTTACAGCAAAATCAGCCAAATCTTTAATTGCGTCATTTTGTTGGTCGAATGTGATGACAATAGGATCAATCTTATCAATCAGCATTTGTTCCAGCCCAGCAACCTTGTCGTTTACCTCAGAGATTCGGTTTTGAAATTCAGCATCCGCCTTTCTTTTCCATTCGTTCATTATATTCTTTACCGTCTCGGTAACTTCTTTTGTTAATTCCACTTTAGTTCTCTCATGAGACACCAGAATCTCCGCTTTAAGAGTTTTTATTTCATCCTTATATTCTTTCTTCATGTCTTTAAATTCATCTTTATATTCCTTCTTCAAGTCTTTTATTTCTTTCACCAGTTTCTTCATCTCACCCATCAAAGAACTTTTAAATTCTTCCATTTCAACTTTTCTCTGTGAGATTTCTTCTTGGGAGGCAGTCAGACTCGAGCCGGAGGCTTTGGTGGCCTCTCTTCTAAGGCCCGTTTTCTTCAGGGGAGGGGAGGGGAGGAGGGCTGCATTTTAAATTTCTTACCGAAGTCGCGCGCCTGATGACGTCACGCAGCCTTCAATCGCACCGGAGCCGTTTTAAATCGATCTCCTGCGGTAAGTAGCGTTAGCACCCTCCTTTAACCCCGTTTTTTTTAACCGATTTTTACGGAGCTGGTCTGGCGCTGTTCTCCCCTAGAACATGGCGCCACCGGAAGTCCCCCGAAGAGCATTTGTATCTTTGCATTCATGTCCTCTTGAAAGAAATGCTACATTTTATGACCTTATGACAAAGATACATATAAAACATAGAAACATAGAAACATAGAAAATAGGTGCAGGAGTAGACCATTCGGCCCTTCGAGCCTGCACCGCCATTCAATGTGATCATGGCTGATCATCCAACTCAGTATTCCGTACCTGCCTTCTCTCCATAATCCCTGATCCCTTTAGCCACAAGTGCCACATCTAATGCCCTCTTAAATATAGCCAATGAACTGACCTCAACTACCTTCTGTGGCAGAGAATTCCAGAGACTCACCACTCTCTGTGGAAAGAATGTATTCCTCATTTCGGTCCTAAAGGAATTCCCCCTTATACTTAGACTGTGACCCCTTGTTCTGGACTCCCCCAACATCGGGAACAATCTTCCAGCATCTAGCTTGTCCAACCCCTTAAGAATTTTGTAAGTTTCTATAAGATCCCCCCTCAATCTTCTAAATTCCAGCGAGTACAGGCTGAGTCTATCCAATCTTTACTCATATGAAAGTCCTGACATCCCAGGAATCAGTCTGGTGAATCTTCTCTGCACCCCCTCTATGGCAAGGATGTCTTTCCTCAGATTTGGAGACCAAAACAGGTGCATGAATAGGCCAGTCGGCCCTTCGAGCCACCACCATCATTCAATGTGTTCATGGCTGATCATCCACAATCAGTACCCCATTCCTGCCTTCTCCCCATATCTCTTGATTCAAACTCTCTTTTGAATGTATAGTCGGCTTCCACTGCCTTCCGAGGCAAAGAAATCCCCAAATACACAACTCCCTGGATGAAAAAGTTTCTCCTCATCTTAGTTCTTCATGTTCTTAAACAGTGGCCCCTGGTTCACCAATGCATCCACAAATTATAGAGCCTTCTCCTTGAGTACCCTGAGATGCAGACCATCAGGCCCTGGGGATTTATCATCCTTCAGTCCCATCAGTCAACCCAACAGCATTTCCTGACTAATACGAATTTCCTTCAATTCCTCCATCACCATAGGTCCTCTGGCCACTAGTATACCTGGGAGATAGTTTGTGTCTTCCTTAGTGAAGACAGAACCAATTTACCTGTTCAGCTCGTCTGCCATTTCCTTGTTCCCCATAATAAATTCACCTCTTTATGTCTTCAAAAGGACCTACATTTGTCTTAACTATTTTTTTCCTCTTCACATACCTGATGAAGATTTATATTCTTGGTTAGCTTAGCTTCGTACTTCATCTTTTCTTGAATTTCTCCAAGTACCTCCTGGTACCACACACTTCAACTGCTGGGCCTCAAGGTGGTGCAGCGGTAGAGTTGCTGCCTCACAGCGCCAGGGACCCGGGTTCCATCCTGACCACGGGTGCTGTCAGTATGGAGTTTGTATGTTCTCCCCGTGACGTGTGTAGGTTTTCTTCCAAGACCATTGGTTTCCTCCTACACTGCAAAGACGTATAGGTTTGAAGGTTAATTGGCTTGGTTCAAATATAAATTGTCCCTATTGTGTGTAGGAGAGTGTTAAGTGCCTGTCCCACTTATGTGTCCTTGGCACGCAAATTACGTGACCTCGTGGTCGCGTTGAGGTGCACAGGCATCGTATGGCCACGACCCACTGAGAAGCGCAGAGAGGTATGTAGTTGTGTGCGGTATCGCGCGGGGCTCCGGAATTTTTAATAGCGAACAAAATCTTTGCGCGCTCAAAATGCGGTCCAAATCCGACCGGGAGTGTGTGGCGGGACGGTACAGAGGTCCCCTATTACCCCACACCCCATCCGCTCCGTACTTGCAGATAGTACAGAAGTGATCTCACTAACTCTGACACATCTGACTTTGTTCATCACCGAGTCCATCGCTCCAGGCCTGTGCTGAATTTGAGCGCTGTGCAAATTTCCCTGGAACTTTGAATACCGTTCAGGACATGGCTGGTGAGCAAGTCTCCCTGAGGGGGAGAGAGAGAGATGTCAAGTGGAGAGTTTGAAGATAAACACACGGCACAGGGCGGCACGGTGGTGCAGCGGTAGAGTTGCTGCCTCACAGCTCCACGGACCCGGGTTCATTCCTGACTACGGGTGCTGCCTGTACGGAGTTTGTACGTTCTCCCCGTGAACAATGTGTGTTTTCTCCAGACGCTCTGGTTTCCTCCCACACTCCAAAGACATGTGTGTTTGTAGGTTAATTGGCTTTGATAAAATTGTATATTGTTCCAGTGTGGTTATGATAGTATGAGTGTACGGGGTGATCGCTGATCGTCGCGGTGCGCCGAAGGGCCTTTTTCGAAGCTGTATCTCTGAACTAAACTAAATCTATAGCTGTATGTACCTGCTACATTGGTGTATGATCGGCTGCTAAGGAAGATGAGAGCCCATGGTGTCAAAGGGCAGATACTAGCATGGATAGCAGGTTGGCTGGATGGCAGAAGACAAGGAGTGGCAATGAAGGGGGCTTTTTCTGCCTGGCTGCCAGTGACTAGTGGAGTTCCGCAAGGGTCGATGCTGGGGCCGTTACTCTTCACGTTGTATATTAATGATTTGGACATGGGGATGGAAGGCTTTGTTGCCTAGTTAGCGGATGATCAGATATACCAGAGGACATTGTGTGGAAACTAGCGAGGATATTGCGGGGACCCTGGTTGAAATTTATGAGTCCCCCTTAAATACAGGAGAGGTGCCAGAGGATTGGAGGGTGGCAAATGTTGTATCTCTTTTCAAGAAGGGCTGCAGGGAAAATGCTGGGAACTATAGGCCAGTGAGCTTAACATCTGTAGTTGGTAAGTTACTGGAGAGTATTCTGAGGGATCGGATATACATGCATTTGGAAGCAGAGGGATCTAGGAGCGCAGGGACATAGAAATATAGAAATTAGGTTCAGGAGTAGGCCATTCGGCCCTTCGAGCCTGCACCGCCATTCAATATGATCATGGCTGATCATCCAACTCAGTATCCCGTACCTGCCTTCTCTCCATACCCTCTGATCCCCTTAGCCACATGGGGCCACATCTAACTCCCTCTTAAATATAGCCAATGAACTGGCCTCAACTACCCTCTGTGGCAGAGAGTTCCGGAGACCCACCACTCTGTGTGTGAAAAAAGTCCTTCTCATCTCGGTCCTAAAGGATTTCCCCCTTATCCTTAAACTGTGACCCCTTGTCCTGGACCTCCCCAACATCGGGAACAATCTTCCTGCATCTAGCCTGTCCAACCCCTTAATAATTTTGTAAGTTTCTATAAGATCGCCCCTCAATCTCCTAAATTCTAGAGCGTATACACCGAGTCTATGCAGTCTTTGTTCATAAGACAGTCCTGACATCCCAGGAATCAGTCTGGTGAACATTCTCTGCACTCCCTCTATGGCAACATGAGGGGGATCTCCCCAATCCTTCTACGCTCCATGGAATAGAGACCCATCCTACTCAACCTCTCCCTATAACTCAAAACCTCTAGTCCTGGCAACATCCTCGTAAATCCTTTCTGAACCCTTTCTAGCTTGACAATATCTTTCCTACAACATGGTGCCCAGAACTGAACACGATATTATAAATGCAGTCTCGCCAATGTCTTATACAACTGCAACATGACCTCCCAACCTCTATACTCAATACTCTGACTAATGAAGGCCAAAGTGCCTAAAGCCTTTTTCACCACCTTATCTACCTGCGACTCAACCTTCATATAACCATGCACCTGTACTCCTAGATCCCTCTGCTCTACAACACTACCCAGAGGCCTACCATTTACTGTGAAAGTCCTGCCCTTCTTTGACGTTCCAAAATGCAACACCTCACACTTTTTTGTATTAAATTCCATCAACCATTCCTCCGCCCACCTGGGCAATCGATCCAGATCCTGCTGCAATCGTTCACTACCATCTTTACCATCTGAAAAAATACAAACTTTTATATCATCAGCAAACTTTCTAATCTTGCCCTGTATGTTCTCATCCAAATCATTGATATAAACGACAAACAGTAACGGGCCCAGCACCGAACCCTGTGGCACACCACTAGTCACAGGCCACCATTCTGAGAAGCAACCTTCCACCATCACCCTCTGCTTCCTTCCATGGAGCCAATTTGCTATCCATTCAGCTATCTCTCCTTGGATCCCATGAGATCTAACCTTCTAGAGCAGCCTACCTTGTTGAATGCCTTACTAAAGTCCATGTACACAACATGTACAGTTCTGCCCTCAATAACCATTTTGCTCACGCGTTCAAAATAATCAATCAAAGTTGTGAGGCACGACCTCCCACGTACAAAACCATGCTGACTGGCCCTAATCAGCTGTTGCCCATCCAAATGCCTGTATATCCGATCCCTCAGAATACTCTCCAGTAACTTACCAACTACAGATGTTAAGCTCACCGGCCTATAGTTCCCAGCATTTTCCCTGCAGCCTTTCTTGAAAAGAGGCACAACATTTGCCACCCTCCAATCCTCTGGCACCTCTTCTGTATTTAAGGACGACTTATAAATTTTAACCAGGGCTCCCAGAATTTCCTCTACAGTTTCCCGCAATGACCTCGGATATATCTGATCAGGCCCCGGAGTCGACCTTCAAACAAGACAGTACCTTCAGTACTTCCTCGACGGTAACCCTGACTGCTCTCATGACACTTCCTGTGACTGCTCCACTTTCCTCCGTACTACTGTCTTTCTCACCCCTAATTGAAAATAGTCAACCCATTTCTTCCCACTACCAAAGTGCATGGCTCCATATTTTGCTCCACTATATTCCATCTGCCACTTATCTGCCCACTCTCCCAACCTGTCCAAGTCCTTCTGCAGAGTCCCTGTTTTCTCTACACCACCTGCTGCTCCACCTAGTTTCGTATCATCCGCCAACTTGGCCACAAAACCTTCAATCCCCACGTCCAAATCATTAATATACAACGTGAAGAGTAACGGCCCCAGCGCCGACCCTTGCGGAACTTCACTAGTCATGTAAAGAAGTTCCCCCTCATGTTACCCCTAAACTTCTGTCCCTTAATTCTCATGTCATGCCCCCTTGTTTGAATCTTTCCTACCCTCAATGGGAAAAGCTTGTCCACGTCAACTCTGTCTATCCCTTTCATCATTTTAAAGACCTCAATCAAGTCCCCCCTTAACCTTCTGCGCTCCAAAGAATAAAGACCTAACTTGTTCAACCTTTCTCTGTAACTTAGTTGGGTTTCTCTGTAAACCCACTGAGTTTCTCCAGCCTTTTGTGCACCCTCGATTCTCCAGCATTCTGCAGTTCCTTCTTTAACTTATCCTATACTCTCTTTCCCTTTAACTCCATCCTTGTATTTCCAATTTGTCTCCTCCGCCCCACTATTTAGTTTAAACCCACCCGTGTGGCAGGACTTAGGGTGATGGAGAAACTGAAGGAGATTCACATTAGTCAGGAAATGGTGTTGGGTAGACTGACGGGACTGAAGGCTGATAAATCCCCAGGGCCTGATGGTCTGCATCCCAAGGAGGTGGCTCTACAAATTGTGGACATCTTGGTGAGCATTTTCCAAAGTTCTTCAGATTCAGGATCAGTTCCTGTGGGTGGGCGGGTAGCTAACGTTATCCCACTTTTTAAGAAAGGAGAGAGAGAGAAAGCACACCCATGTCTCTACTTCCTTAGAAGGCTTAGGAAGTTCGGCATGTCCTCTTCAACTCTCACCAACTTCCACAGATGTGCTGTACAAAGCATTTTATCGCGATGCATCGCAGCGCGGTTTGGGAACAGCTCCATCTAAGACACACAACAAATTGCAGAGAGTTGTGGACGCAGCCCAGACCGTCACACAAACCAACCTCCCTTCCATCGACTTCATCTGCACCTCGCTGCCTCGGCAAGGCCAGCAGCATCATCAAGAAACAGTCTCACCCCGGTCACTCCCTCTTCTCCCCTCTCCCATCAGGCAAGAGGTACAGAAGTGTGAAAACGCACACAGCTCCAAATTCAGGGGCAGTTTCTTCCCGGCTGTTATCAGGCAATTGAACCGTCCTCTCACCAACTGGAGAGCGGTCCTCACCTCCCATCTACCTCATTGGAGACCCTTGAACTATCTTGAGTCAGACTTTATCGTGCACTAAATCCTTTATCCTTTATCTGTGTACTGTGGACGGCTTGTTTATAATCGTGAATAGTCTTTTCGTTGAAGATAGGCGCAAAATGTTGGAATAACTCAGCAGGATAGTCCTGGAGAGAAGGAATGGGTGATGTTTTGGGTCGAGACCCTTCTTCAGAGAAGGGGAGAGAAAGCCGAGACAAGACAAGAGACAAGAGGCATTCATTGTCACATGCACCAATTGGCACAGTGACATTTGTGGTCACCATACAGCCGTACGAATACAAAAAGAACACAGAACTTCAACACAAACATCCCCTACTGCGGAATCAACGTTTGCCACTGTGAGGGAAGGCACCAAAGTTCAGTCATCTTCCTCAGTTGTTCCCCCGTGGACGGGGCAACCCGAGCCCACCGCTGCCGCCGCTACGGGCAGCCCGATACTCAGGCCCGCTCGCCGGTATGATGGAACTCCGATGTCGGAACGGGAGAACATCCTCCGCGGCGGGCCCTCCGAATTGGCCCCTGCCCACCGGAGACCGCGGCTGCCGAAGTCCACAGGCCGAGCTGGGCGGAGATTCGCGCTGGCGGCCCTCGGCAAAAGGCCCCAGGACTCTGGGATGTTGGTCAGCGCCGCCCGCGGCTGGAAGCTCCGCAAACCCACAGCTCCGCGATGTTGAAGCTGCAGGCCCAACACTCCGGTGCTTCAGACACACCGGCGATCCAGGTAACGCATCGACCGCTCCACGATGCATCCGGTGCTGCGCCGCTGATGAAGCCCTGGTCTGGTCCGCGGCAGGAAAGGCCGCGCCAATCCAGTTGGGGAGGCGATGACGCGACTCGGAGAATAGTCGCATTCTCGCCAGGAGGTGACTGGGAAACGGTTTCCTCCTTACCCTACCCCACGTAGAAATATGTAATTATCAAGAAAGCTCATCAGCGCCTCTACTTCCTGAGAAGATTACGGAGAGTTGGTCTGTCAAGGAGGACTCTCTCTAACTTCTAGATTAAGGGTTTGGACACGCTAGAGGCAGGAAACATGTTCCCAATGTTGGGAGTGTCCAGAACACTCCCACAGTTTAAGAATAAGTGGTAAGCCATTTAGAACGGAGATGAGGATAAACTTTTTCACGCAGAGGGTTGTGAATCTGTGGAATTTTCTGCCTCAGAAGGCAGTGGATGCCAATTCTCTGGAGGCTTTCAAGGGAGAGTTAGACAGAGCTCTTAAAGATAGCGGGGTCAAGAGATATGGGGAGAAGGCAGGAATGGGTTTCTGAATGTGGATGATCAGCCATGATCACAGTGAATGGCGGTGCTGGCTCGAAGGGCCGACTGGCCTACTCATGCACCTATTGTCTATTGTCTATAACCAGTTCTCTATCCATGTCAACACCCTACCCACAATACCTTGTGCTTTAATTTTGCACACTAATCTCTTGTGTAGGACCGTGTCAATATTATAGACATGAATATATATTATATTAATACATATTATATAATTATAAATATATATTTGTGTTAATATTACATAAAAGTATATAAATACCATGTATAAATATTAATATATTACTATATTTCAACTTTCCACACATAGACTGGGAAACACATTCTGTAAATGGGCAGGATGGTTTGGAGTTTGTAAAATGTGTGCAGGATAGTTTTTTGCAGCAATACATAGAGGTGCCTACTAGAGGAGGGGCAGTGCTGGACCTCCTGTTAGGAAATGAGACGGGACAGGTGGCGGAGGTATGCGTTGGGGAGCACTTCGGGTCCAGTGATCACAATACCATTAGTTTCAATATAATTATGGAGAAGGACAGAACTGGGCCTAGGGTTGAGACTTTTGATTAGAGAAAGGCTAACTTTAGCGAGATGCAAGATGATTTAAAAGGAGTGAACTGGGACATTTTGTTTTATGGGAAAGATGTAGAGGAGAAATGGAGGACATTTAAAGGGGACATTTTAAGAGTACAGAATCTTTATGTTCCTGTTCGGTTGAAAGGAACCAGTAAAAATTGGAAAGAGCCCTGGTTTTCAAGGGAAATTGGACATCTTGTTCGGAAAAAGAGGGAAATCTGCAATAATTATAGGCAGCATGAAGTAATGAGGTGCTTGAGGAGTATAAGGAATGTAAAAAGAATCTTAAGAAATAAATTAGAAAAGCTAAAAGAAGATATGAGGTTGCTTTGGCAAGTAAGGTGAAAGTAAATCCAAAGGGTTTCTACAGCTATATTAATAGCAAAAGGATAACGAGGGATAAAATTGGACCATTAGAGAGCCAGAATGGACAGCTATCTGCAGAGCCAAAAGAGATGGGGGAGATATTGAACAATTTCTTTTCTTCGGTATTCACCAAGGAGAAGGATATTGAATTATGTGAGGTAAGGGAAACTAGTACAGTAGCTATGGATACTATGAGTTTCAACGTAAAAGAAGTACTGACACTTTTGAAATATATAAAAGTGGACAAGTCTCCAGGTCCTGACAGGATATTCCCTAGGACATTGAGGGAAGTTAGTGTAGAAATAGCCAGGGCTATGACAGAAATATTTCAAATGTCATTAGAAACGGGAATAGTCCCCGAGGATTGGCGTACTGCGCATGTTGTTCCATTGTTTAAAAAGGGTTCTAAAAGTAAACCTAGCAATTATAGACCGTTAGTTTGACTTCAGTGGTGGGCAAATTAATGGAAAAGATAATTAGAGATAATATATATAAGTATCTGGATAAACAGGGTCTAATTTGGAACAGTCAACATGGATTTATGCCTGGAAGGTCATGTTTGACTAATCTTCTTGAATTTTTTGAAGAGGTTACTAGGGAAATTGACGAGGGTAAAGCAGTGGATGTTGTCTATATGGACTTCAGTAAGGCCTTTGACAAGGTTCCTCATGGAAGGTTGGTTAAGAAGGTTCAACTGTTGGGTATAAATGCAGGAATAGCAAGATGGATTCAACAGTGGCTGAATGGGAGAAGCCAGAGGGTAATGGTGGATGGCTGTTTGTCGGGTTGGAGGCAGGTAACTAGTGGGGTGCCTCAGGGATCTGTGTTGGGTCCTTTGTTGTTTGTCATGTACATCAATGATCTGGATGAAGGGGTGGTAAATTGGATTAGTAAGTATGCAGATGATACCAAGATAGGGGGTGTTGTGGATAATGAAGAGGATTTCCAAAGTCTACAGAGTGATTTAGGCCAGTTGGAAAAATGGGCTGAAAGATGGCAGATGGAGTTTAATGCTGATAAATGTGAGGTGCTTGGAAGGACAAATCAAAATAGGACGTACATGGTAAACGGTAGGGAATTGAAGAATACAGTTGAACAGAGGGATCTGGGAATAACCGTGCATAGTTCCTTGAAGGTGGAATCTCATATAGATAGGGTGGTAAAGAAAGCTTTTGGTATGCTAGCCTTTATAAATCAGAGCATTGAGTATAGAAGCTGGGATGTAATGTTAAAATTGTACAAGGCATTGGTGAGACCAAATCTGGAGTATGGTGTACAATTTTGGTCGCCCAATTATAGGAAGGATGTCAACAAAATAGAGAGGGTACAGAGAAGATTTACTAGAATGTTGCCTGGGTTTCAACAGCTAAGTTACAGAGATAGGTTGAATAAGTTAGGTCTTTATTCTCTGGAGCACAGAAGGCTAAGGGGGGACTTGATAGAGGTCTTTAAAATGATGAGAGGGATAGACAGAGTTGATGTGGACAAGCTTTTCCCTATGAGAATAGGGAAGATTCAAACACGAGGACATGACTTTAGAATTAAGGGACAGAGGTTTAGGGGTAACATGAGGGGGAACTTCTTTACTCAGAGAGTGGTAGCGGTGTGGAATGAGCTTCCAGTGGAAGTGGTGGCGGCAGGTTCGTTGGTATCATTTAAAAATAAATTGGATAGGCATATGGATGAGAAGGGTATGGAGGGTTATGGTATGAGTGCAGGCAGGTGGGACTAAGGGAAAAAAGTTGTTCGGCATGGACTTGAAGGGCCGAGATGGCCTGTTTCCGTGCTGTAATTGTTATATGGTTATATATGGTTATTTTATTAATATTTATATATGATATTTATATAATTTTATTTAATATTAACATATATTATATGTATTAATATATATTACTATCTTCTATGTTGATTGTCACCTTGTTGTGGTGGAGAAGCTTGTCTGGTCCTGAGATCCTGAGAGTGATGCCGTCTGGAGTTATGCTCCTGGTAGGGCCACCCATGGCGGTAAGGTCGAGGGGGAGGTCTCTGACAAAGAGCAATCCAACCAAGACCTCAACGGTGGACTACATCCCCTGACAGGTGGACAAAAAATGCTGGTAAACTCAGCGGGTGAGGCTGCATCCATGGAGAGAAGGAATTGGCGACGTTTTGGTTCAAGACCCTTCTCCAGACTGATGTCTGTGGGGGGGGGGGGGGGGGAGAAGAAAGTAGGTGGGGACAGTAGGACTTGTGGGAGAACTGGGAAGGGGGGGGGAGGAGGGAGAAAGCAAGAGCTTTATAACAAGAGGAGTCGAATATAGGAGCAAAGAGGTCCTGCAGAGCTAGTGAGACCACACCTGGAGCATTGTGTGCAGTTTTGGTCCCCTAATTTGAGAAAGGACATTCCTGCTATTGAGGGAGTGCAGTGTAGGTTTACAAGTTTAATTCCCGGGATGGTGGGACTGCCATATTCTGAGAAAATGGAGCAGCTGGGTTTGTACACTCTGGAGTTTAGAAGGATGAGAGGGGATCTCATTGAGACATATAAGATTGTTAAGGGTTTGGACACGCATGTTCCCGATAATGGGGGAGTCCAGAACCAGGGGCCACAGTTTAAGAATAAGGAGTAAGCCATTTAGAACGGAGACGTGGAAACACTTTTTCTCACAGAAAGTGATGAGTCTGTGGAATTCTCTACCTCAGAGGGCGGTGGAGGCGGGTTCTCCGTGTGCTTTCAAGAGAGAGCTAGATAGGGCTCTTAAAGATAGTGGAGTCAGTGTGTTAAACTGAGTTCTTGTTAAACTAGTTAATAATCCGTCATTTAAACCACCCATTATTGATAAATCACTTACACATTGGGAAAGAATAGGAATTAAAATGTATGAAACTGGAAATCATTCCAACAACTACAACTTAAATACAATCTGAGAAGTAATCAATATTTTAAATATTTTCAAATCCGTGATTATTTGAAAAAATATACACAAGAATACCAGAATTTGACTCCTGACCTATTAGATGAAGCTATGAATAGAAAGGCGGACTCAACTAACTTAATATCATGCTTGTATAATATCATCCTAAATATAGAAATACCATCATCCGATAGAATTAGAAGAGATTGGGAACAAGAACTATCTATAAAAACCTCGAATTGGGATAAACAGTTACTATATGTGCATAAATGCTCGATCAATAAGACATATTCTAATTCAATTTAAAATCCTACACAGATTATATTATTCGAAAACTAAAATGTAAACTCTTTCCAAATGTTTCCCCCACTTGTGATAAACATCTATCTCAAGATGCAACTATAGCACATTCCTTTGTTTTTGCATAAAAATCCAAACTTTTTGGAATGAAATCTTTGAAATGTTTACAAAATTATTTAGAATAAAATTGAAACCAAACACAGAATTGACTATTTTTGGAACAGTGTAAGTCGGCTTTGAGCTGACTTAATTCCAAAAGAGTTTCCTTAATTATGGCTTAATAACGGCAAAAAAACTCAAATTTTGGAAAAATGCACCCACACCAACGGTAAAAATGTGGATTTCAAGTATGTCCGAAATGTTACACCTCAAAGACATGAGATTCGTCCCAGCAGGCAAATCAGACCAATTCTTGAAGATTTGGTCTCCATTTATCGACTTATTGCAAGCATAGGGTGCAACATAGCTCTGGAAATAAACGGTTTCAAGACCTGGTGAGGGGTGTGTAAAGATATGAAGTAGGCACATCCCTTTTATCTTATCTTATTTTCTTATATTTTCCTTTTTCTATTTTTCTTTTTCTTTTTTATCTTTTTTTATTCTTTCTCGCGTTCTACGTCTTTACGGGCTCTTTCTTTTCACTTTCTCACGTACTCACCATCTTATCTAACTTTCTCTATTTCTCTTTTTCTTCCTTCTGTTACTTTCCTATTACTAAAGTTTAAAACAAGAAGTGATACATGAAATGTATTATGTTATTTTTGGCTTATACTACTGTACTGTACATTACTTCTAATAAAAAGAAAAGAGAAAAAAAAGCTGAGTTATTTTGTCAATCTAAAGTCAACTCGACGCAAACACTTGTAGCTGTTGAAATCGATTCTTTATTCAGCTGAGACTAGTCTCTGAACCTTCCAACACAGAGCTGATGCTCTTGGGAGGGTCCAGAGAATAGTAACTTTGATACAAACTCATGTCATGTATATAGGTTTTAGACATTTCAGATACAGAGGGTATGACAAGCTAGTAACCAATCATCAGGGTCCATCTGGTGATTTACAACATCAGTCACATGATTTCCCTTCCCTGGCCTCACAACCTTCGTTTGCCTGTGGTATAACTTTGCTTTAGAATGATTTTATTTCAACACAGCAAAACCCCAGTAGGCTCAATTATCAAAGGCCACTCCTCAAAATATAAGATACATATGTAATACAATGATCACACAAGTCACACACACTTCCCATACCAAGAAGAAAGATGTTTCTATAAATCTAAACAATTTCTATAAGTCTAATGTTTACATTCCTACTAAGAAAATTTCATAATTTGTTTCACTACAATTTTACTATTACATATGCATTTAAAACATTAATTATATAAGTTTGCTGAATTACAGTTTCTAAGTTCAAAACACACATCTCCAAACCAAGCATACATGGGTCGTAAATCTGTCATCTTAGTTAATAAGTGTTTGGTGCCAGGATACAACTTCAAACCATTACATCAGAGTTACATCTGCTTCTTCAACTTTCTATAAACATATCCATCAATCTAATTATCTTCTCCAAGCAACTACTCCCCTTCACATACATCCTATCCCTTATCATAATCTCATTATAATTTAACATAGCCAAGGCTAACTACAGGGTCTATTATCTCTCAGCCTTGAATTCTATCTCAAATTCAGCATAAACCTCACAGCTTAAGAATGTGCCCTATTTAGCTATCCATTCTCCAACACAATCATACCAAATACAATTTCCTGCAGCGATACAATTGCCTCAAAGCAATAAACTCAGCTAAGCAGGTTCAGATTAGCCATTTCTATGTCTTGATTCATCTGTTCAGTGTATGTGTCTCTTTGTACTTTATTTTGTTAGGAAAACCTTAAGCTTGTATTTTGCAAATTACCTAGCTTATATGAAAGTTATTATCCGAGCGGTTCTATTATATAATACTTCCTCATTCCCCACTCTGGTCATTCCATGACCACTAATAGGATAATAACACAGGCAGAGATTCATCAGCATTGGCTTATTAGTTATCCAAGTTTATGCCTAACCACGAGATGCTTTATAGCCCCCAAAACCTGGACCACGTAGGTCAGCACGCTGGCTTGTTGACACCAATGCTGTCCCCTACTTCTCTGCTGTGCTTCATACCCTAGCCCTTAGGGTGCTCAACTATTCTGGGTTCCATAGCACGTGTCTATCTCCATTTTATTCATTCAAATACATTAATCTTCTAACAATTCTTTCTCAACCTGCACATTTACCATTCTTTCAACTACCTCATCGTTCAACATTGGAATGTCTTCTTCTCCTAGATGTTGCAATAATATCTTCTCACCAGTTTCCACATTACCCAAGGCTGTCATTAGTCTAGCAATAATACAGTTAACAAAAGCAATTCCCATGAACCAGCACAAAACCACTATTGCTGCATATATGGCCATACTAATGATCCAATTATAAAATCCCCCAAATCCCCAGTCTCCCCATTCAATACCCTCCTTCATCCCATCGAGCAGGGTAATAATGTCATTTTGATGTTTGGTGATGTTCCTAGTTCTGTCCTGAATTCCCATCATACACCTGTCTTTCACAATAGCACATGCCCCTCCCTCATGGGCCAACAGATAGTATAAGGCATATCTATCCTGTACAGAGAACAGAGCATTTCTGATAGTACACCGCATAAGTCTTGTCTCTGCCTGTTCGTGCCCCACCGAACACATTTCCACATACCTTGACTCCATCCTATCCCCCTTTGTTAAATCCCTCCCCACCTATGTTCAAGACACCTCAGACACTCTCCATCGGCTCCACGCATTCCATTCCCCAGGCCCCCATCCTCTCACCTTCACCATGGACGTCCAGTCACTATACACCTCCATCCCCCACCAGGATGGTCTCAAAGCCCTCCAGTACTTCCTCGGCCAGAGGAGCAGCCCATACCCATCCACTGACACCCTCCTCCGCCTAGCGGAGTTGGTCCTTACCGTCAATGACTTCTCTTTTGAGCAGTCTGAAGAAGGGTCTCGACCCGAAACGTCGCCTATCTCCTTCGCTCCTTAGATGCTGCTGCACCCGCTGAGTTTCTCCAGCCTTTTGTGTAACCCTCTTGTCTTCACAACCCGGGTTAGAATGCCCATTATCACGAGGTAGTGGCAAACAGTTGGTGACAGTTTCGACCAGAACTGACTTCTCACCTTGACACCTTACTAATCGTTCAGTCCTCCCGCACTCTGTAGACACTGCAAATAGGCTACTAACTGATTTCATAGCATGGTAACACACAATTTGTCCTTTACCAAATAGTTCATTATGGGCTTGTATAAACATGTTGGAGTCTGTTTCTTCCAATGCCCATTTTTACCATGTTTTTCTCATGTTCTTTCTCCTGTAAACAAGGGAAGATCTCTAATGCTTCTCGATAGCATAGTCCATCATACAAATGTTCCTTTGCCGAGTTATCTTCCAAAGAATACCGTCTGCAGAAAAAGTCAAATTTGCACTCCTGAAACCAACAGGGTATTTCCCATAGGTGTCAGTTATCTAAGTCTGCCTGCCAATCGGGCTGACGCAGTATCACATTACAATAGTCAATCTTGGTGATGTTCCAGGATCCAAAGGCATCCGGGACATTGCACTGTACCACTTCTCGTTTGCAGAGGTGAAAGACTCTGCTTGTTTGTCCTGGGACACATCGTCAAATTTTTCCTTCATTTCCCTCCAACTGCAGTAGCATCAGGATGCATAGCAGGATGAATCGCCTCATTTTAAGTTATCTGGAATATGCAAAGGCTCACAAAAAGCTAATTTCTTACTTACTTAGCTTAAACAACTATTAATTTAAACACCCTTCACTCAGTCAGTCCAGTAATCAGTCGCATATTCTTAACCATATATTCAAAACTAAACATTAATATTCAAACCTAAACTTATGAGGACACGACTAAATTACATTGGCTTGCAAAAGTACTCATACCCCTTGAACTTTGCCACATTTTGTCATGTTACAACCACAAACGTAAATGTATTTTATTGGGATTTTATGTGATAGACCAACACAGAGTGGTGCATAATTGTGAAGTTGAAGGAAAATCTGCAGAGTTTGCAGAAATTGCCTTTACGCTGACTGGTTAGCAGGCAACAAAAGCTTATCCCTGTACCTCGGTAAAGGTGACAATAAACTAAACTAAACTAATCTAGACTAAAGTCTGTTAATCGTGTACAGTCTGTGTATTCATGTACGGTCCATGATTCATGTATAGTCTATATTCCTGTATAGTCTGTTATACATGTATCGTCTGTTCTTTCACTGGATAGCATGCAAACTAACATCTTTACACAGTATCTCGTTTTTTTCCTGTATGGCTGTATGGTGACTTAATTTCACTGTGGCCAATTGGCACACGTGACAAATAAAATCCATATCTGTCCGGTACATGTGATGACAATAAACAAAACTAATTCTACCACACAGTTGTTCTTCAGTGCCACCTGCTGGCAACTCAATGAACAGTACTAACAACAGGTACCTAGATACAGTGACATTTGTGTAGGAAGGAACTGCAGATGTTGGTTTACACTGAAGATAGACATAAAATGCTGGAGTAACTCAACGGGACAGGCAGCAGCATCTCTGCAGAGAAGGAATGGTTTTGGTTCGAGACCCTTCTTCCTGCTTGACTAATCTTCTGGAATTTTTTGAGGATGTGATAAGTAAAATGGATGTAGGGGAGCCAGTGGATGTAGTGTATCCAGACTTTCAGAAAGCCTTTGATAAGGTCCCGCATGGGAGGCTGGTGACTAAAATTGGAGCACATGGTATTGGGGGTAGGGTGTTGACGTGGATAGAAAATTGGTTGGCAGAGTAGGAGTGAACGGGTCCTTTTCAGATCGCAGGCAGTGGCGAGTGGAGTGCCGCAAGGCTCGGTGTTGGGGCCGCAACTGTTTACCATATATATTAATGATTTGGAAGAGGGAAATAGGAGCAACACTAGCAAGTTTGCGGATGACACAAAGCTGGGTGGCAGTGTGAACTGTGAAGTGGTTGTTAGGAGGTTGCAGGGTGACCTGGACAGGTTGAGTGAGTGGGCAGATGCGTGGCAGATGCAGTATAATATAGATAAATGTGAGGTTATCCACTTTGGTGGTAAAAACAAGGGGGCAGACTATTATCTCAATGGAGTTAGGTTAGGCAAGGGGGATGTGCAGAGAGACCTGGGCGTCCTTGTTCACCAGTCACTGAAAGTTGGCGTGCAGGTGCAACAGGCAGTGAAGACAGCTAATGGAATGTTGGCCTTCATAACAAGATGATTTCAGTATAGAAGTAAAGAGGTTCTTCTGCAGTTGTATAGGGCTCTGGTGAGACCACATCTGAAGTATTGTGTACAGTTTTGGTCTCCTAATTTGAGGAAGGACATGATTGAGGCAGTGCAGCGTAGGTTCACGAGATTCATCCCTGGGATGGCGGGACTGTCATATGAGGAAAGATTGAAAAGAGTAGGCTTGTATTCACTGGAGTTTAGAAGGATGAAGGGGATTCTTATAGAAACATATAAAATTATAAAAGGACTGGACAAACTAGATGCAGGAAAAATGGTAGGATGGGGACCCATAGTCCCGTTTATATCAACCGGTCAATGGTGGAGAGGGGCAAGAGAATCAAATTCCTGGGCGTGCAAGTTTCTGAAGATCGCTCCTGGTCCCAGAACACTGATGCAATTATAAAGAAAACTCAACAGCGCCTCTACTTCCTGAGAAGATTATGGAGAGTCGATCTGTCAAGGAGGACTCTCTCTAACTTCTACAGGTGCACAGTAGAGAGCTTGCTGACCGGTTGCATCGTGGCTTGGTTCGGCAAATTGAACGTACAGGAGCAGAAAAGACTGCAAAATGTTGTAAACACTGCCCAGTCCATCATCGGTTCTGACCTCCCTACCATTGAGGGGACCTATCGCAGTCTCTGCCTCAGAAAGGCTGGCAGCATCTTCAAGGACCCACACCATCCTGGCCACTCACTCATCTCCCTGCTATCTTCAGGTAGAAGGTGCAGGTAGCAATGTTACAAAATTTTGAGATTTTAAAAATCAAGTCTGCAATTTATCCCATCAGATAAAGCATAAAAAGAAGTTTAATTTGACAGTTATGGCCATTTGCATACTCGGAAATTAGCATCTTGTTCCCCATTGCCTTTCAATTGACTTAACTCAAAAGCTGTGATCTAGAACCTTTAAAAGCCCATAATTTTCTTAAAAATTAAGAGAATGCAATGAAACTTTCAGTTATTATAGATTGAAGCATTCTGAAACAAATATGAAACAATCTTACTTGGATGACCTGAAATTAAAGCATATAATTAATTAGTTATCTAATTGTAGCTAAATACAAAATTCAATGAGTAGATCTAAACATCTATCCATTTCTTAAGAAAAGATAAACTTTTTTAAAATTGCTTAAGTGTCCAAATAACATTCACACAATAATCCAGAATATAACATAATTTTTAAATCTCATTTTCATGAATTTCTGGGCCAAATGGAAGGAATTTAGAGTTTGATTCCTGTAAATTAATGGCCATTTAAATCAACTAGCGAGTGGGTTTTAGTGGAATGCGGTGGATTGGAACGTTGGGGTTAGCGGTGAAGTCGGGAGGAAAAATACTGTTTGTTCATACATTTTTTTGGATCCCATTTCGCAACATGAAAATGTTATTAAAGCCTCCCGAAAAACCAACTTTTAATATAAAAATAAACTGTGTACCTTTTTTTCTCCCCTACGCAAAATCCTTCCCGTTGTCGGCGCTCACGGCTTTTGAAGGTGATTTTTAAATTACTCTAGATAATAAATAATTTAGCGTAATTTAAAAATACCTTCATTCATGAAATGTCGGAGCGATTTTTCTTCCGCAACGAAATCGCCCGACATTGATCGATTTTCCCCGCCTGTGGAAAAACGGCACTTTAAGCCCACCCCCCTCTGAAAGGTGCCAAAGTCGCGCACAGGGTAGCGGCAGAACTGCAGCGCTGCTCAAGGTAAGTTTTGTAACATACCTAGTACAGGAGCCTGAAATCTGCAACATCCAGGTTCAGGAATAGCGACTTCGCCACTCAACTCAACTCAAACACAACTCTGATCATTAATAGCCCATTGCACTTTGTCTGTTTATTTATGAGTGTGTATATATCTATATATTCATTGGTATATGGTCACACTGATCTGTTCAGTATTCATTTATGCCTACAATATTCTGTTGTGTTGAAGCAAAGCAGGAATTTCATTGTCCTATCTGTGACAATAAACTCTCTTGATTCTTGATTCTTCTTCTTGTTCCCAATGTTGGGCGAGTCCAAATCCAGGGGTCACGGTCTTAGAATAAAGGGGAGGCCATTTAAGACTGAGGTGAGAAAAAACTTCTTCACCCAGAGAGTTATGAATTTATGCAATTCCCTGCCACAGAGGGCAGTGGAGGCCAAGTCACTGGATGGATTTAAGAGAGAGTAAAGGGCCTGCCCCACCAGCATGCAACTCTATGCGATGAGCGCGACCTAACGTGGTCGCTTGAGCCGTCCGGCGTTGCGGGGCCAGTCCCACTTCGATCGCCGGAGACGTGCGGAATGTGTGCCGTTCGTCCCGACATCGCGCGGGGCTCCGAAAAACTGACCATGTTCAAAGATTCCGCGCGGCAACGGCTTGTCGGCTCGCAGTCGCCTCGACGCATTACACACCGTTTCGATGTCGTGCCTCCGTGACCCTCTCTGTAGGTGCCTCCGTGGCCCTCTATGTGTGCGGCTCCGTGGCCCTCTGTGTGTGTGCCTCTGTGCCCCTCTCTGTGTGCCCCGCTCTGTCCTGGCAAACTTACCTTGCGGACTTCGCTCCAAGTTCGCCTCACTTTGCACCGCGTTGCGCCACTCACCCGACCTCCGCGCGGCCCCTGCTCCCAGTTTGGTCGCGCTTGCCGCATGCAGGCGCATGCTGTTGGGAACAGCCCTGTACAGGGATCACCTGACCTCCGCGTGGCCCCCGCTTCTAGTTTGGTTGCGCTCACCGCATGGAATTGCATGCAGGTGGGACAGGCACTTTAGATAGAGCTGTAGGGGCTAGTGGAGCCAAGGGATATGGGGAGAAGGCAGGCAGGATCGAGCAGCCATGGTCACAATGAATGGCGGTGCTGGCTCGAAGGGCTGAATGGCCTCCTCCTGCACCTATTTTCGATGTTTCTACGTTTCTATGTTTCTGTGGAACGTTGGAAAATTATCACCAAATAACACGATTTCTGGAGCCACTTCCTTAATTTCGCTGGGATGCAGACCATCAGGCCCTGGGGATTTATCAGCCTTCTGTCCCATCGATCTACCCAACACAATTTCCTGCCTAATGTGAATTTCTTTCAGTTCCCCTGTCACCCTCGGTCCTCCGGCCAATAGTATATCTGGGAGATAGCTTGTGTCTTCCTTAGTGAAGACAGATCCAAAGTACCTGTTCAACATGTCTGCCATTTCCTTGATCCCCTTAATAAATTCCCCTGCTTCTGTCTTCAGTGGTCCAACTTTGGTCTTAACTAATTTTTTCCTCTTCACAAACCTAAAGAAGCTTTTACTATCCTCCTTTATATTCTTGGCTAGCTTACCTTCATGCCTCATCTTTTCTCCCCGTATTGTCTTTTTAGTAATCTTCTGTTGTTCTTTGAAAGTTTCCCAATCCTCTTGCTTCCCGCTCACCTTTGCTATGTTGTACTTCTTTTCTTTTCTTTTATTTTATTAAAACTTATCATATTATGGTCACTACCTCCTGATGGCTACTTTACCTCAACAAGATGTCCCTTGTCACATCTGGTTCATAACACAACACAAAATCCATTTTTCTCACAGAGTGTGGTGAGTCTGTGGAATTCTCTGCCTCAGAGGGCAGTGGAGGCAGGTTCTCTGGATGCTTTCAAGGGGCAGCTAGATAGGGCTCTTAAAAATAGCGGAGTCAGGGGATAAGGGGATAAGGCAGGAACTGGGTACTGATTGCAGATAATCAGCCATGATCACATCGAAGGGCCAAATGGCCTACTCCTGCTACCTAATGTCGATTGTATGTTCTCATCCATATTATTGATGTAGATGACAAACAGTAGCGAGCCCAGCACCGAACCCTGAGGCACACCACTAGTCACAGGCCACCATTCTGAGAAGCAACCTTCCACCATCATCTGCTTCCTTCCATGGAGCCACTTTCCTATCCACTCAGCTATCTCTCCTTGGACCCCATGAGATCTAACCTTCTAGAGCAGCCATCCATGCGGCACCTTGTCGAATGCCTTGCTAAAGTCCATGTACACAACATCTACAGCTCTGCCCTCATCAACCATTTTGCTCACATCTTCAAAAAAATCAATCAGATATGTGAGACACGACCGTCCACGTACAAAACCATGCTGACTGTCCCAAATCAGCCCTTGTTCTTCCAAATGCCTGTATATCCGATCCCTCAGAATACTCTCCAGTAACTTACCAACTACAGATGTTAAGCTCACTGGCCTATAGTTCCCAGCATTTTCCCTGCAGCCCTTCTTGAAAAGATGCACAACATTTGCCACCCTCCAATCCTCTGGCACCTCTCCTGTATTTAAGGGGGACTCATAAATTTCAACCAGTGTCCCCGCAATATCCTCTCTAGTTTCCACACAATGTCCTCTGGTATATCTGATCATCCGCTAACTAGGCAACAAAGCCTTCCATCCCCTTGTCCACGTCATTAATATACAACGTGAAGAGTAACGGCCCCAGTACCGACCCTTGTGGAACTCCACTAGTCACTGGCAGCCAGGCAGAAAAAGCCCCCTTTATTGCCACTCCTTGCCTTCTGCCATCCAGCCAACCTGCTATCCATGCTAGTATCTGCCCTTTGACACCATGGGCTCTCATCTTCCTTAGCAGCCGATCATACACCTATGTAGCAGGTACATACAGCTATAGATTTAGTTTAGTTCAGAGATACAGCTTCGAAAAAGGCCCTTCGGCGCACCGCGAAGATCAGCGATCACCCCGTACACTCATACTATCATAACCACACTTGGAACAATATACAATTTTATCAAAGCCAATTAACCTACAAACACACATGTCTTTGGAGTGTGGGAGGAAACCAGAGCGCCTGGAGAAAATACACATTGTTCACGGGGAGAACGTACAAAATCCGTCCTGACAGCACCCGTAGTCAGGAATGAACCCGGGTCCGTGATGCTGTGAGGCAGCAACTCTACCGCTGCAGCACCGTGCCGCCCTGTGTCGTGTGTCTATCTTGACATCTCTCTCTCTCCCTCTCAGGGAGACTTGCTCAACAGCCATGTCCTGAACGTTATTCAAAGTTCCAGCGAAATTTGCACAGCGCTCAAACTCAGCACAGGCCTGGAGCGATGGACTCGTTGATGAACAAAGTCAGATGAGTCAGAGTTAGTGAGATCACTTCTGTACCATCTGCAAGTACGGAGCGGATGGGGTGTGGGGTAATAGGGGACCTCTGTACCGTCCCGCCACACACTCCCGGTCGGATTTGGACCGTATTTTGAGCGCGCAAAGATTTTGTTCGCTATAAAAATTCCGGAGCCCCGCGCGATACCGCGCACAACTACATACCTCTCTGCGCTTCTCAGTGAGACGTGGCCATACGATGCCCGTGCACCTCAACGTGACCACGAGGTCGCGTAATTTGCGTGCCAGGGACACATAAGTGGGACAGGCACTTAACACTCTCCTACACACAATAGGGACAATTTATATTTGAACCAAGCCAATTAACCTTCAAACCTATACGTCTTTGCAGTGTAGGAGGAAACCAATGGTCTTGGAAGAAAACCTACACACGTCACGGGGAGAACGTACAAACTCCATACTGACAGCACCCGTGGTCAGGATGGAACCCGGGTCCCTGGCGCTGTGAGGCAGCAACTCTACCGCTGCACCACCGTGCCGCCCAGCAGTTGAAGTGTGTGGTACCAGGAGGTACTTGGAGAAATTAGAGAAAAGATGAAGTACAAAGCTAAGCTAACCAAGAATATAAATCTTCATCAGGTGTGTGAAGAGGAAAAAAATACTTCCGCAAGGGTCGATGCTGGGGCCGTTACTCTTCACGTTGTATATTAATGATTTGGACATGGGGATGGAAGGCTTTGTTGCCTAGTTAGCGGATGATCAGATATACCAGAGGACATTGTGTGGAAACTAGAGAGGATATTGCGGGGACACTGGTTGAAATTTATACGTCCCCCTTAAATACAGGAGAGGTGCCAGAGGATTGGAGGGTGGCAAATGTTGTGCATCTTTTCAAGAAGGGCTGCAGGGAAAATGCTGGGAACTATAGGCCAGTGAGCTTAACATCTGTAGTTGGTAAGTTACTGGAGAGTATTCTGAGGGATCGGATATACAGGCATTTGGAAGAACAAGGGCTGATTAGGGACAGTCAGCATGGTTTTGTACGTGGACGGTCGTGTCTCACAAATCTGATTGACTTTTTTGAAGATGTGAGCAAAATGGTTGATGAGGGCAGAGCTGTTGATGTTGTGTACATGGACTTTAGCAAGGCATTCGACAAGGTGCCGCATGGATGGCTGCTCTGGAAGGTTAGATCTCATGGAATCCAAGGAGAGATAGCTGAATGGATAGCAAATTGATGCCATGGAAGGAAGCAGAGGGTGATGAGGGCAGAGCTGTTTTCCCAGCATTTTCCCTGCTGCCCTTCTTGAAAAGATGCACAACATTTGCCACCCTCCATTCCTCTGGCACCTCTCCTGTATTTAAGGGGGCTCATAAATTTCAACCAGTGTCCCCGCAATATCCTCTCTAGTTTCCACACAATGTCCTCTGGTATATCTGATCATCCGCTAACTAGGCAACAAAGCCTTCCATCCCCTTGTCCAAATCATTAATATACAACGTGAAGAGTAACGGCCCCAGCACCGACCCTTGTGGAACTCCACTAGTCACTGGCAGCCAGGCAGAAAAAGCTCCCTTTATTGCCACTCCTTGTCTTCTGCCATCCAGCCAACCTGCTATCCATGCTAGTATCTGCCCTTTGACACCATGGGCTCTCATCTTCCTTAGCAGCCGATCATACACCAATGTAGCAGGTACATACAGCTATAGATTTAGTTTAGTTCAGAGATACAGCTTCGAAAAAGGCCCTTCGGCGCACCGCGACGATCAGCGATCACCCCGTACACTCATACTATCATAACCACACTGGAACAATATACAATTTTATCAAAGCCAATTAACCTACAAACACACATGTCTTTGGAGTGTGGGAGGAAACCAGAGCGCCTGGAGAAAACACACATTGTTCAGGGGGAGAACGTACATACTCCGTACAGGCTGCACCCATAGTCAGGAATGAACCCGGGTCCGTGGCGCTGTGAGGCAGCAACTCTACCGCTGCACCACCGTGCCGCCCTGTGTCGTTTGTCTATCTTCAAACTCTCCACTTGACATCTCCCTCTCTCCCCCTCAGGGAGACTTGCTCAGCAGCCATGTCCTGAACGTTATTCAAAGTTCCAGGGAAATTTGCACAGCGCTCAAACTCAGCACAGGCCTGGAGCGATGGACTCGGTGATGAACAAAGTCAGATGAGTCAGAGTTAGTGAGATCACTTCTGTACCATCTGCAAGTACGGAGCGGATGGGGTGTGGGGTAATATGGGACCTCTGTACCGTCCCGCCACACACTCCCGGTCGGATTTGGACCCCATTTTGAGCGCGCAAAGATTTTGTTCGCTATAAAAATTCCGGAGCCCCGCGCGATACCGCGCACAACTACATACCTCTCTGCGCTTCTCAGTGGGACGTGGCCATACGATGCCCGTGCACCTCAACGCGACCACGAGGTCGCGTAATTTGCGTGCCAAGGACACATAAGTGGGACAGGCACTTACACTCTCCTACACACAACAGGGACAATTTATATTTGAACCAAGCCAATTAACCTTCAAACCTATACGTCTTTGCAGTGTAGGAGGAAACCAATGGCCTTGGAAGAAAACCTACACACGTCACGGGGAGAACGTACAAACTCCATACTGACAGCACCCGTGGTCAGGATGGAACCCGGGTCCCTGGCGCTGTGAGGCAGCAACTCTACCGCTGCACCACCTTGAGGCCCAGCAGTTGAAGTGTGTGGTACCAGGAGGTACTTGGAGATATTAGAGAAAAGATGAAGTACGAAGCTAAGCTAGCCAAGAATATAAATCTTCATCAGGTAAGTGAAGAGGAAAAAAATAGTTAAGGCAAATGTGGGTCCCTTTGAAGACAGAAAGAGGTGAATTTATTATGGGGAACAAGGAAATGGCAGAGAGCTGAACAGGTAAATTGGTTCTGTCTTCACTAAGGAAGACACAAACTATCTCCCAGGTATACTAGTGGCCAGAGGACCTATGGTGATGGAGGAATTGAAGGAAATTAGTATTAGTCAGGAAATGCTGTTGGGTTGACTGATGGGACTGAAGGATGATAAATCCCCAGGGCCTGCTGGTCTGCATCTCAGGGTACTCAAGGAGAAGGCTCTATAATTTGTGGATGCATTGGTGAACCAGGCCACAGTTTAAGAATATGAAGAACTAAGATGAGGGGAAACTTTTTCATCCAGGGAGTTGTGTATTTGTGGAATTCTTTGCCTCGGAAGGCAGTGGAAGCCGACTACACATTCAAAAGAGAGTTAGAATCAAGAGATATGGGGAGAAAGCAGGAACGGGGTACTGATTGTGGATGATCAGCCATGAACACATTGAATGATGGTGGTGGCTCGACGGTACGACTGGCCTATTCATGTATCTTTTTTATATGTATCTTTGTCATAAGGTCATAAAATGTTGCATTTATTTTGAGAAGACATGAATGCAAAGATACAAATGCTCTTCGAGCCAGCACCTCCATTCAATGTGATCATGGCTGATCATCCACAATCAGCACCCTGTTCCTGCCTTCTCCCCATATCCTCTGACTCCGCTATCTTTAAGAGCGATATCTAGATCTCTCTTGAAAGAATCCAGAAAACATTCATGACCGCCCTCTGTGGTAGAGAATTCCACAGACTCACAACTTTCTGTGTGAAAAAGTGTTTCCTCATCTCCGTTCTGAAAGGATTACCGCGTATTCTTAAACTGTGGCCCCTGGTTCCGGATCCCCCAAAATCGGGAACATGTTTCCTGCCTCAATTGTATTTAAGCCCTCAATAATCTTTTATGTTTCAATAAGATCCCCTCGCATCCTTCTAAATTCTAAAGTATACAAGCCCAGCCGCTTCATTCTCTCAACATATGACAATCCCGCCATCCCGGGAATTAACCTTGTGAACTGATCTATTCCTCTCATGAAACATGCTGACTGTCCCTAATCAGCTGTTGCCCATCCAAATGCCTGTATATCCTATCCCTGAGAATATTCTCCAGTAACATACTGACTACAGATGTTAAGCCCACCAGCCTGTAGTTCCCTGCATTTTTCCTGCATCCCTTCTTGAAAAGAGATGCAACATTTGCCACCCACCAATCCTCTGGCACCTCTCCTGTTTTTAAGGACGACTCATAAATTTGAACCAGGGCTCCAGGCAATTTCCTGCCTAGTTTCCCGCAATGTCCTCGGATATATCAGATCAGGCCCCGGAGATTTGACTACCTTCAAACACAACAGTACCTTAAGTACTTCCTCGACAGTAACCCTGCCTGCTCTCATGACACTTCCAGTTACTGCTCCAATTTCCTCCTTCCAACTGTCTTTCTCACCCCATTTAGAAAATAGTCTACACCTTTATACCTACTACCAAAATGCACGACTCGCAGATGGAATACAGTGTAGCAAAGTATGGAGTCATGCATTTTGGTAGTAGGTATAAAGGTGTAGACTTTTCTGCCCACTCTCCCAACCTGTCCACGTCCTTCTACAGGGTCCCTGCTTTCTCTACCCAACCTGCCCCTCGTCCTAGTTATAGTTCACCTGCAAACTTGGCCACAAAGCTTCAATCCCGCAGTAAAAATCATTACTATGTGAAGAGCAACGGCCCCAGCACCGACCATTGCAGAACTCCACTTGTCACTGGCAGCCAGGCAGAAAAAGCCCCCTTTATTGCCACTCCTTGTCATCTGCCACCCAGCTAACCTGCTATCCATGCTAGTATCTGCCCTTTGACACCATGGGCTCTCATCTGCCTTAGCAGCCGATCACACACCTATGCAGCAGGCACATACACCTATGGATTTAGTTTAGTTTTGAGATACAGCTTCGAAACAGGCCCTTTGGCCCACCGCGACGACCAGCGATCACCCCGTTCACTGATACTATCATTTTTATTATTTTAATAATATTTTATTAGATGCAATTGTACAAGAATAAAGCAATCGGCATAACAATGATACAATTTTCGTCCAGCTTCTTGTTTAACATTTTATAAACTGGTAAATGAATCGGGGAAAAATAAGTAAAAAGGAAAGAATGAAGTGAAAGAAGAAAAATACAAAAAAGAGAGAAGAGATATAGACATAGGAACATGGGCACAGGCCTGGAGGGGTTTTCCTGCATCTGGCTTATCCAGTCATTTTATAATAGAAACATGGAAAGATAGACAATAGGTGCAGGAGTAGGCCATTCGGCCCTTCGAGCGTGCACCGCCATTCAATGTGATCTTGGTTGATCATCCAACTCAGTATCCCGTACCTGCCTTCTCTCCATACCCCCTGATCCCTTTAGCCGCAAGGACCACATCTAACTCCCTCTGAAATATAGCCAATGAACTGGCCTCAACTACCTTCTGTATCAGAGAATTCCACAGACTCACCACTCTTTGTGTGAAATATTTTTTTCTCATCTCCGTCCTAAAAGACTTCCCCCTTATCCTTAAACTGTGACCTCTTGTTCTGGACTTCCCCAACATCGGGAACAATCTTCCTGCATCTAGCCTGTCCAACCCCTTAAGAATTTCGTAAGTTTCTATAAGATCCCCCCTCAATCTTCTAAATTCGATCGAGTACAAGCCAAGTCTATCCAAGAAAAGATCCCCGAGCTGCCGAAGAAGTGAGAGACAAAAAAAACAGACGGAGATATGCCCCCCAGCTCACACATCCCAAGCATCGGTTTTAAATTTGTGTTGGACCATTCTATTGTTGAAGGAATTCAGTGAAAGGAGACCATGTTTTGGAGAATTCAGATCAGGCCCCGGAGATTTGACTACCTTCAAACACAACAGTACCTTAAGTACTTCCTCGACAGTAACCCTGCCTGCTCTCATGACACTTCCAGTTACTGCTCAAATTTCTTCCTTCCAACTGTCTTTCTCACCCCATTTAGAAAATAGTCTACACCTTTATACCTACTACCAAAATGCACGACTCCATACTTTGCTACACTATATTCCATCTGCCACTTTTCTGCCCACTCCCCCAATAGGCAAAAGGAGAGACAAGTTTCTCAGTTTAAGACTTAATTTCAACTGTTTCCAGATACGTAGAGTGCTATGAATGATCGGATTTTGCTCATACATTGACTTATTCAAATGTATTGGAGATAGGAGAATCGAGCCCATATTAAAAGGCAAACAGTCTTCCCTCTCCATTTTTAACCAATTTATCTGTCGACATGTATTGTCCAACCAGAAGATTATGTTTTTAATGTTAGTTGCCCAGTAGTAAAAAAGAAAGTTAGGAAGAGCTAATCCTGCATTTTCTTTGGATTTGCACAATTGTCCTTTGGGTATTCTATGAGTTCTGTATTTCCAAATAAAGTTAGTGATAGTAGAAGCAATTTAAAACAAAACCTTTTTGGGAGATAAATCGGTATTGATTGAAATAAATATAGGAGTAGCAGAAGGAAGATCATCTTTATGGCATTTACTCGATGACATAGGAAGTGTTTTCCAAAATTAAATGTAGGCGTATAGTTTAGTGATTAATGGTGGAAAATGTGTTTTAAATAGAGAGGAGTGCTTTCTAGTCACGTAAATACCCAGATATCGAAACTCACTGATACTATCATAAACACAGCAGGGACGATTTACAATTTGACCAAAGCCAATTACCATAGTACACAGCACCCCTCCCTCCTCCCTCTCTCCCTCCATCCCTCCCTCCCTCTCTCCCTCCTCCCTCTCTCCCTCCATCCCTCCCTCTCTCCCTCCTCCCTTTCTCCCTCCATCCCTCTCCCACACAGACAGACACCAGACGTTATTTTCACAATGCTGGGGAGGTTTTTATTTCACATCCACTCTCAGGACATCCCGTCTCATGTTGGAGGTGGGGGGGGGGGGGGAGGGGGGGGGGAGACGGAGAGAGGGAGGGAGAGGGTGCGTCAGCCACCATGGGGGCAGCATTTCCAGCCAGACTCTTGACATTCCAAGTGATTTAATGGACTCTTGCCGTTTCCACAGCCACCATTGCGGCAAATCCCCAACGCAGGCAAACAGCTGCCATCTGTGGGGAGAGACAAGATAGTCAGTCCAGCCTGGGGGTGGGGAAAGAGACATTCTGCCCTCCCCAACCCACTCATCCCACCCCTCCCCCCCTCTCTCTCTCTCTCTCTCTCTTGCTCCCCTTCCTTCCTCCCTCTACCCTCCCCTTTATACCCCTCTCTCTCTTTCCCCCTCTCCCTCTCTCTCTCTTCTCTGTCTCTCTCTCCCTTTCTCTTTGCTTCTCTCTCTCTCTCTCTGTTTCCTTCTCTCTATCTCTCTCCTCATCTAAATCATTGATGTATATTGTAAATAGCTACCTCCCTCCTCCCTCCCTCTATCTCCCTACCTCCCTCCGTCCGTCCGTCCCTCTCCCAATTCTCCCTCTCTCTCTCTCTCTCTCTCTCTCTCTCTCTCCCTCCCTCCCTCACTCCCTCCATCCATCTGTTTCCTCTTTTTCTGTGTCTCCCCTCTCGTCTCCTTCCGACCCAGGGGGGAGAGATGGGGGCAAGTGCAAGAGAGAGGGGGAAGAGAGAGGGTGAGAAAGAGGGCGAGAGAGAGGGCGGGGGAGGGGGGATAGTGGGGGGTGGGGGGGAGAAAGAGAGGGGGAGGGAGGGTAGAGAGAGAGAGGGGGAGATTGAGAGAGGGGAGAGAGTGAGAAAAGGCAAGGGGGGAGAGCGGGAGAAAGAGAAGGAGGGTGAAAGGGCAAGAGAGAGGGGATGAGGGAGAGGGAGAGAGACTTACCATGTTTTTTAGCAAATCTAAGGTGTGTGTAGGGTCCTGGGTCGGGTCCTGCATGGACAGTTCCCTGGGTCAGCAGTGTCGCTCCCACCACCACCAGTAGCAGCGCTCCCCACATCTTGTCCAGTCTCTGCTCAGTTTCTGGATCCTTCCGTCTGTGGCCACTGGGGTGGGGACAGTTCTGTGTCTGGGGACGGGACGGGAGACGCTTTTATGTCCATCCCAGTCCCCACCCCCTCCCTCCCTCTCTCTCCTCTCTCTCTCTCCCATGACTCATCGATGACTTTGTTTATCACCAAGACTATGCCTCCAGGTCTGGGCAGAGTTTGAGCGCTGGGCAAATTGCCCTGGAACTTTGAATAACGTTCTGGACAGGGCTGCTGAGCAAGTCTCCCTGATGGGGAGAGAGGGAGTGGTCACGGGGAGAGTTTGTGAGTAACCGGGCAAGTGTGAGGTGTTGCACTTTGTGAGGTGGAATGTAAGGGGAAAGTCTACAGTGAACGGCAAGACCCTGAACAGCATCGATGTACAGAGGGATCTTGGGGTCCAAGTCCACAGCTCCCTGACAGTGGAGCAGAGGGATCTAGGAGCGCAGGGACATAGAAACATAGAAATTAGGTGCAGGAGTAGGCCATTCGGCCCTTCGAGCCTGCACCGCCATTCAATATGATCATGGCTGATCATCCAACTCAGTATCCCGTACCTGCCTTATCTCCATACCCTCTGATCCCCTTAGCCACAAGGGCCACATCTAACTCCCTCTTAAATATAGCCAATGAACTGGCCTCAACTACCCTCTGTGGCAGAGAGTTCCAGAGACCCACCACTCTGTGTGTGAAAAAAGTCCTTCTCATCTCGGTCCTAAAGGATTTCCCCCTTATCCTTAAGCTGTGACCCCTTGTCCTGGACCTCCCCAACATCGGGAACAATCTTCCTGCATCTAGCCTGTCCAACCCCTTAAGAATTTTGTAAGTTTCTATAAGATCCCCTCTCAATCTCCTAAATTCTAGAGAGTATAAACCGAGTCTATGCAGTCTTTGTTCATAAGACAGTCCTGACATCCCAGGAATCAGTTTGGTGAACCTTCTCTGCACTCCCTCTATGGCAATAATGTCCTTCCTCAGATTTGGAGACCAGAACTGTACGCAATACTCCAGATGTGGTCTCACCAAGACCCTATACAACTGTTTTGGGTCAAGACCCTATACACCGTTTTGGGTCGAGACCCTTCTTCAGAGAAGGGGAGAGAAAACCGAGACAAGACAAGAGACAAGAGGCATTCATTGTCACATGCACCAGTTGGTACAGTGACATTTGTGGTCACCATGCAGCCGTACGAATACAAAAAGAACACAGAACTTCAACACAAACATCCCCTACTGCGGAATCAACGTTTCCCACTGTGAGGGAAGGCACCAAAGTTCAGTCATCTTCCTCAGTTGTTCCCCCGTGGACAGGGCAACCCGAGCCCACCGCTGCCGCCACTACGGGCAGCCCGATACTCAGGCCCGCTCGCCGGTATAATGGAACCCCGATGTCGGAACGGGAGAACATCCTCCCCAGCGGGCCCTCCGAATCGGCCCCTGCCCACCGGAGACCGCGGCTACCGAAGTCCACAGGCCGAGCTGGGCGGAGATTCGCGCTGGCGGCCTTCGGCAAAAGTCCCCAGGACTCTGGGATGTTGGTCAGCGCCGCCCGCGGCTGGAAGCTCCGCAAACCCACAGCTCCGCGATGTTGAAGCTGCAGGCCCAACAATCCGGTGCTTCAGACACACCGGCGATCCAGGTAATGCATCGCCCGCTCCACGATGCATCCGGTGCTGCGCCGCTGATGAAGCCCTGGTCCGGTCCGCGGCAGGAAAGGCCGCGCCAATCCAGTTGGGGGGGCGATGACGCGACTCGGAGAATAGTCGCATTCTCGCCAGGAGGTGACTGGGAAACGGTTTCCTCCTTACCCTACCCCACGTAGAAATATGTAATTATCAAGAAAGCACATCAGCGCCTCTACTTCCTGAGAAGATTACGGAGAGTTGATCTGTCAAGGAGGACTCTCTCTAACTTCTACAGGTGCACAGTAGAGAGCTTGCTGACCGGTTGCATCATGGCTTGGTTCCGCAACTTGAGCGCCCTGGAGAGGAAAAGACTACAAAAAGTAGTAAACACTGCCCAGTCCATCATCGGCTCTGACCTTCCTTCCATCGAGGGGATTTATCGCAGTCGCTGCCTCAAAAAGGCTGGCAGCATCATCAAGGACCCACACCACCCTAGCCACACACTCATCTCCCTGCTACCTTCAGGTAGAAGGTACAGGAGCCTGAAGACTGCAACGACCCAGTTTAGGAATAGCTACTTCCCCACAGCCATCAGGCTATTAAACTTGGCTCGGACAAAACTCTGAACATTAATATCCCTCCATCTGTTATTTGCACTTTATTAATTTATTAATTCATGGGTGTATTTATGTATAGAATTGTAGTCAATGCCTACTATGTTCTGTTGTGCTATGCAAAGAAAGATTTTCATTGTCCTGTCAGGGACACATGACAATAAACTCTTTTGACTTTTGACTTTGACTTTGACATTAAAAAAAATCCTCCAAAACATACTTTTAAACAAACTAAAAATAAAAGAAAGATAGAAAAACAGACAGACTGTCGGCAGAGGCTGCCATCGTGCGGCGCCCCCTAGTGGCAGTCTCTGGGCTCTTGGCTCGATGATGATAAAAAAGTGCAGAATGGTTCATTGTCTTCTCTGACTGGGTAGCACACAAACACGAGCGTTTATCGCATCTCGGTACAAGTCACAATAATACATTTTACTAAACTAGTTGCTGTCTCTCTCTTTGCCCTTGTCACTTACATTGGAATGGAGATGATACTAAGATAGGGGGTGCTGTGGATAATGAAGTAGATTTTCAGTCTACAGAGAGATTTGGGCCATTTGGAAGAGTGGGCTGAAAGATGGCAGATGGAGTTTAATGCTGATAAGTGTGAGGTGCTACATCTTGGCTGGACAAATCAAAATAGGACGTACATGGTAAATGGTAGGGAATAGTAAGATTGAACGAGAACTTACCAGTTCGAAGGTTGATCTTTATTTCATGAGGAGTCGAAGTGAGGGATTTCGTGAAGAGCCCGCCGGCGCGCATGCTCGACATACTTCAAAGTAGCGGCGTGGAATCACAGAAACCAATGAAAAGAAATGACTTCACATAGTAAGAATGAAAACGACTAAGATTACCAGATGAAGGTGATTGAGGGTTGGGCGAGGAGGGCACGAAATCCCTCACTTCGACTCCTCATGAAATAAAGATCAACCTTCGAACTGGTAAGTTCTCGTTCAATCTTACTATTTCATTTCGGAGTCACGTGAGTGACTTCGTGAAGACTTCAAAGCTTCTGTGATGACACGCCCTGGACCACGTCCATGCTGTCACACCACTACCAGGGATGGATGGGAGGAATAACGTGCTGACTAGTCCATACTGCAAAACAAATCATATTTATTAACAACAAATCAAAAACCCCTTATTCGGGGACATCTCCACGTTCTTGCCCCGCATCTAATACGGCTTCTGCGAACTGTAGAGGCGCAGCGACGGGCTGGTTGTAGAAACGCTGAAACACCGCTTCATTAGCCCATCCTGCTGTGGCGAGAATATGGTCCATGGGCACCTCCATGACCCTCGCCGCCGACGTCGATGCAGCCCTGGTGGAATGAGATTTGAACACATTAGTGTTGATACCTGACTTACCCAAGACGACTCGAAGCCACCTGGATATCGTCTGTGTTGTCACTCGATGGTGAGGTCTCTTATGAGTGACAAGCAGGTATCTCTCTTTTTCTCTGATGCTTGCCGTCACCTTGACGTAGTAACGGATGTGGGAGGCTAAACATAGCCTAGCATCTGCGGGGTATGCCGGGAACTTCAGCTGCAGCCCTGTGCACCCAGGTCTATGCTGCTTTAGTAGCTCGTCAACAAAGAAAACTACTTCTGTGGGGGTAGACATCATTCTGTCGACACGTAGTTTATGGAGTGTCTGTACCCTCTGTGCTGAAGTCAGCGCTAGTAACATCACCAGCTTCATGGTGAGTTTGTCCAGCTGGAGCCCTTCCATGGGGGACCACGTCCTGAGCAGAGCTAAAACTACCCTGACATCCCAGGTGATATTGTAGCGTGGTGTAGGCGGATTCGTATTAAAAATACCCCGCATGAGCCTGGACACTAGCTTGTTGGATCCCACCTCAATATTGAGGTAGAATGATAGCGCGCTCCTGGCGCTGTTGATGGCACTGTAGCTTAAGTGTTCATCATGGTGCAACCCCGCGAGGAATTCCAGGACGTCGGTTATAGTCACGGCATCGTACGTGATGCGAGAGCGGCTGCAGAAGGCTTCCCACTTCCTGATGTGAGAGCGGTATCTTCGCCTTGTAGACTCTCGGCACGACGCTGCAATGGTATCCATGGTCCGGGTAGAAAGGCCGTATCCAACTAAAGGCCGATTCAGAATCTGCAAGCCAACAAATTTAAATAGCCATGGCAGGGATGTGGCTCCCCTGATACAGGGTGAGTAACTAATTCTGGGCTACCCTGCAAACGGACCCAAGGTTCACTGAGCGTGTCAAAGACCATCGGATACCACGGCTGTGTAGGCCAGTCGGGTATGATAAGGATGCCCTTGGCACCATCCATCTGAATTTTTCGTAATACCCGACTGATGAGGCAAAACGGAGGGAATGCATAGAAAAAGCAATTCCCCCAGTCTAGCGAGAATGCATCTAACACTATAGCCCCAGGATCTGGTTCCCACGAGACGTAGGTTGGTACCTGATGGTTCAACCGGGACGCAAAAAGGTCAATATCCGGTTTCCCAAATTTGGCTGTGATTTTTGCAAAAATTTCAGGATGTAACATCCATTCAATATTATCATTGAACTTGCGTGACCTGGCGTCCGCCACAAAATTAAGCTCACCTGGCAAATAGGTGGCTGAAATCCAAATGTCTCTCTTGACACACCAGAGCCAAATTGAATTAGCCAATTTATCACATGAAACTGACCTGGTACCGCCCATGTGATTTAAATACGCCACCGCTGTGGTGTTGTCTATTTGGAGCCGGACATGTGCTCCAAAGATCTTGGAACAATATGCACGAAGTCCGTGAAACGCTGCAAGCAGCTCCAAATAGTTGATCCCTTGTGATACCAACATTGTATTCTCAAGGGTATCCCATCGGCCCCCACAACTAGAATGCTGATTCGTAGCTCCCCAGCCATCAGAGCTCGCATCAGTTTGTAAGTATATCATCGGTTTCGCCTCAATAATAGTTTTAAACGAGTTACTAATGTGGCAAACCCACCATCGTAACTCATCCAATGCTGCAGGCGGCAGCTGTATTGATCGATCATAATGACCAGCGTGCCGCCGCAGCGCAGCAATCTTGGCTCTCTGCAAGTTTTGATAATGCAGAGGTCCATACCGGGCTGCCGGAAACAAAGCCACAATCTTGCCAATGACAGTAGCTGTGTGACGAATCGATGGTATACGAGTATTGAGTAAATCTGTACACACCTGTGTTACCTCCTCAACTTTGTTAATTGGTATGGTGACTCTCATGCTAATGGAATTCACCTGGAACCCCAGATAATTAATTACCTGGGTGGGGCAGAACTTAGATTTTTCTGGATGAACAATGAACCCAAGCTGTTGGAACAAATTGACCGCAGCTGCAACCCCTTGTTGAGCTGATTCCAAGGTGTGTCCGATAATTAAAATATAATCTAAATAGGCCATCACGACATGATGTCGTTGTCTTAAATAAGCCATAATTGGCTTCACCAATTTAGTAAATAATCGAGGGGCTGTGGTGAGCCCATTAGGCAACGCCCTATATTGCCACAGCTGGTCCATCCAGATAAATTTTAAGAACCTTCTGTAATATTTTTGCATGGGTACGGTATAGTACGCATCCTGTAAATCAATACATGCCATAAAGCACCCTTGTGAGATCAATGATTTGGCCGTTTCAAACGTGTCCATTTTAAAATGAGTATATGTTACAAAGTTATTCAGAGTGGTCAGATCAATAATGACTCTACAGCCTCCATCTTTCTTAGGTCGGGTAAAAATATTGGAAACAAATTCAACGGGCTCATGAACCGTTTTCTCTATGACTCCTTTCTGTTCCAACCTTAAAATTTCCTTATAGCCTACGGACTGTTCCGCAGCCGTTAGTTTAAACATACGACCCGGTCTATGCTGAGACGGAGGGATGTCCCCATTAATAAACTCAATGCTATGGCCCTGAATATTCCGTAACACATACTCATCACTGGTAATATTACCCCATGCACCCGCAAACAACCGCAAACGCCCACCAACATGTGAAGTTAAACAAAGAAAAAAAAGAGAACTAGACCGCCTCACCTCTGTGGTTACCGGCGGTCCCTGACACGAGTGGGTGGACGTAGAGGTGCTGGGTTGGTTTGAGGTCGTGGCGTCCTCATTTTCCATCTCGGCTTATGCCGAGCCTGTCCTAAAAAAGACCCCTGTGGTTGGGGTGGCTGATATCGGTTTGGACCTGGGGGGTAATTCCTGGTAGACATGCTGGCAGACCCTCGTGAGCGGCCAAGCAAAGCTTTGGAGCTCGATGGCGTGGGGGCACTCTGAGAGCGCATGAGCCCCACGGTCTTGGCTTGTTCATCAAGCTCTCTGACCCTTTTGGAAAGGTCTTCGCCAAAGAGCTGACGGGGCGGCGGCGGCGGCGGTGGTTTGCACAACCCTGCAAATTTGGGGTTGAGCGCTGGGCGGATGCTATTTTTCCGAAAGCCGTTAATTTCGTTTTGAGTAGCGCATAGAAGCGCCAGAGCATCTTCCTGGTCCAAATTAAGCTCCTCTCCATCGACCGACCGCACAAAGGCAGTAATCCCGGCCGTGAGGAGTTTCAGGATCCGCTGAATCTTCAGCTCCTGCTGACGGATAGCCGCACTGATGTTGCCCCATATCGGCGTATTGACCACAGGCACGTTGAGGGAGTTGCAGTTTGATGGAGCCTTGTGACGGCTCATAGCTTGTAATAGAACTTCCTCCTGAAGCTGGTGATTATTTAGGAAGTCCACAGTGGCTGCCAGCTTTGTATTGATAGGAAGCCCCAAGGAATGAGGGGCTGCAAACTTGGTGGCCACATCGAGGAGGTCCTCCGCCGGTAATTCAGGCGGGGGTGGGATGGGGTCGCCCATGGCCTCCTCGTCCTGCTGCTCCAGGCTGGTGTATGAAGCTGGTGATGAAGCCCTGTGCCTGTCACTGCTGGATGCCTGTTGATGTTGGATGAGACGTTCCAGCAGCCGCTCTATACGGTCAATACGCCCTTCACCCTGAACACTCAGGTGGTCGGAGTCCTCCAGCTCTGAAAATTGGCCGGGGCTCCTGTCATCGGCCCGCACCTCGTCGAGGCCCTGCCGGTGCCGGTAGTTGTCGTCAACAGCCGCCGAGGCGAAACTGCGCGATTCCTGCACGGGCGTGTTCAACCGCCTCCGTGTAGCGGGAGCGGAAGCCGTTGCCTCTAAGGACAGATGCGGCATAGTGTCGGCACCAGCCGAAGCCTGGATACCTTGGGCCCGTGCAGGCTTGCCAGCTGCCCACATCGTGGACCTTGCCGACGCATGGTCTCGCCCACCCATCCATGTGGGGCTCGGCGACCGTGACGGGACCCCCAACTGACTCGTTCCGGCGTCGGAAGTTGGGGGGCGACGGCTGGACCTCACAGCTGCCCCGGGTCCCGTCCTGGAACCTGACCGCTCCTTAGCGGCAGGCAGAGCCTTAGCCCCGACAGGGTTAGGCGTCTGGGCTCCTGCCCTTCCCCTGCGCAGGGGGCTTCGTGAAGCGGGCAGTGCAGCCGCACGGACCCGTCTGCTCGAGGCCGTCACCTAGCCTGTTGACGACCGGACTGCCATGGCAGGGTCGTCCTGCTCTGGCGGCACACCACACTCCTCCTCGTCAAACTCCTCTGAGCTGTGGTGTGCGAGCGGGTCCGGACCTGAAAAGACAGAGCTCACCGACATCTCCGCCCTCGTTCCGGTCTGCGTTGCAGGTACCCCCGACAACTCTCGCTCCGGAACTGCTGGCCGGCGACTTCTTCCCGATCTCCGGCCTCTCAAACTCCCATCCATGTTCTTGCTGTGAAGCAAACACAACAAGAACCACCAACTTAAGGTAGCATACTTACCTGCGTGGTTCCCTTATGAAGGGCTGGCGAGGAGCACGCTCCTCCGTCAGCCGTCGCAGCAACGCGTTACGACGATATGTCGAGCATGCGCGCCGGCGGGCTCTTCACGAAGTCACTCACGTGACTCCGAAATGAAATTGAGGAATGCTGTGGAACAGAGGGATCTAGGAATAACTGTGCATAGTTCCCTGAAGGTGGTGAAAAAGTTCACTTAAAAAGATAGACAAAGCACCAATTCTTAAGACCATACAAAGCTTTAATTTAACGTCTGACGGGTGTGGACCTAGAGGCTACAGTTTCACGTCTGAATCTCCAGCAGCACATACAATGAAATACCAGAGAACTCAAGCTTATATACGTACAGATATAAACAAATTGCATAACCGAAATGTACAAAAAATCATCATCCACCTCCAAATATGGAGTTGTTTTTCACTCTTTGCCAAAAACCAGACACCCCAATGGCATCTTCTGGGCCCCTTCTTATCTGATTAACCTCTTCAACTTACCTAAAAACCCTTGTAAGAGAGCTGTGAACTATTCAACTTAAGTTTAAAAAAAACCCTTGTCATGATGTGAGTTGTCCAAATCCCTTCATGCATTACAATTGGCTTTTTACAACAGGAAAGCTTAAACATGACAACAATCAATTGATAACTAACTCTTTCAGTGGAATGGCATGTAGATAGGATGGTAAAGAAAGCTTTTGGTGTGCTGGCCTTTATAAATCAGAGCATTGAATATAGAAGTAGGGAAGTAACGTTAAAATTGTGCAAGGCATTGGTAAGACCAATTCTGGAGTATGGTGTACAATTTTGGTCGCCTAATTATAGGAAGGAAGTCAACAAAATAGAGAGAGTACAGAGGAGATTTACTAGAATGTTGCCTGGGTTCCAGCAACTAACTTACAGAGAAAGGTTGAACAAGTTAGGTCTTTATTCTTTGGAGCACAGAAGGTTAAGGGGGGACTTGATTGAGGTCTTTAAAATGATGAAAGGGATAGACAGAGTTGACGTGGATAAGCTTTTCCCATTGAGGGTAGGAAAGATTCAAACAAGAGGGCATGACATGAGAATTAAGGGACAGAAGTTTAGGGGTAACATGAGGGGGAACTTCTTTACTCAGAGAGTGGTGGCTGTGTGGAATGATCTTCCAGCAGAAGTGGTGGAGGCAGGATCGATTTTAACATTTAAAAGTAAAGTAGATAGGTATATGGATGGGAAGGGAATGGAGGGGTATGGTCTGAGTGCAGGTTGATGGGACTAGGGGAAAATAAATGGTCGGCACGGACTGGAAGGGCCGAGAAGGCCTGTTACCGTGCTGTAATTGTTATATGGTTATATGGTTATATGAATGAGCATGGGGAGAATACGCCCAGATTTGTCTCTCACTACTTGGATGAACTGCCGCCGGTGACATTTACTAACATGGATGTCTCGAGCCTACTTGGGAGAATGGAGCAACTGTACGCTGAGGTCTGCTCTATGAAGCACGTCATGCAGCTACAGGCTAATGAAAGCGACGATTTTCATGCCATCACAGTGGAAATTGATTGGCGAGTGGGTGGATTGGAGCGCACCTTGATCACTAATCCAGAGTGCGCATCACTGGCCCGTCTCGGGGCGGTGGTCCGGATGCGTTGGTGGCGATGAATGGAACCGTTGGCATGGCAGACACAGCGCTGGGAAGCTGCACTGACACGAGCCTCTGGCTTGGTTGTCGGAGTGAGGGCTGCGGTGGAGGGCCTTGCCTTAAACATGGAGAGGGCAACGGCAACGGATAGTCCCAGTGGTTTAACGTTGCAAGAATCTCCAAAGTGGAGCCACGTTGTGAAAAAGGGTCGACATCATGCTCCAGAGAACACTGTTGGTAAGCCAAGATTGTGCACTATTACCACCGGGCAGAGAAAGAAATCCAGTAACGCTGTGCCTATTATTGGTACCGGAGCTGCGGGTAACATCAAAGTGATCAAGACTAAGCTGGCGAGTGTTTTTGCCTCCAGGTTTTCACCGGACCTAGACACCAAAATTTTATCTGTCTATCTTAAAGAAAAACTTGGCCGTGAGGTTACCTGTCAAAAGATTGACGCCATATGAAGAAAGACTGGATAGACTCGGCTTGTACTCATTGGAATTTAGAAGATTTTGCGGGGGATCTTATAGAAACTTACAAAATTCTTAAGGGGTTGGACAAGCTAGATGCAGGAAGATTGTTCCCGATGTTGGGGGAGTCCAGAACAAGGGGTCACAGTCTAAGGATAAGGAGGAAGTCTTTTAGGACCGAGATGAGGAAAACATTCTTTACACAGAGAGTGGTGAGTCTCTGGAATTCTCTGCCACAGAATGTCGTTGAGGCCAGTTCATTGGCTATATTCAAGAGGGAGTTGGATGTGGCTCTTGTGGCTAAAGGGATCAGGGGGTATGGAGAGAAGGCAGGTACGGGATACTGAGTTGGATGATCAGCCATGATCATATTGAATGGTGGTGCAGGATCGAAGGGCCGAATGGCTTACTCCTGCACCGATTTTTCAATGTTTCTATGTTTCTATGGGGCTGGGGAGTCTGCAACTGACCTTGGCATGGGAATAGTCAGGGGTAGGATACCAGGGGGTGCGGTTATTCTATGGAACAAGAAGCTGGACTCATCAATACATGTGTTTTGCCTTGATGCTGACTGGTGCATTGCCATGCACTTTGCTCGCAACCACAAGGAATTTGTTATCCTGAATGTGTATACACCCAATGAATGCCATCAGCATTAGGATGAATAATTAAATAGGCTTGCTTTCATCTATTCCTTTATTATTTGTGGTGTATATGTCATTGGGGATATGAATGCAGATATCTCAGACAGGAACTCATTATTTGCCAATCATATGGCTCAGTTCTGTCAAGATAATAATTTAATATTGTCCAGCAAAGTGCTTTTACCTTCAGATAGCTATACTTGTATTAGTGAGGCCTGGCACACCACATCATGGCTGGACCACTGTATTAGTACAGCTGATGCACATGTCTCATTGGGGTGTATGAGCATTCTGTACGGGGCAGCAATGACTGATCATATACCTGTTGCTATGACAATAAATGTTGAACGCATACCTGTGGTATCCAGAGATAGAAATAGCTTTAACACAGAAAAACTGGACTGGTCAACGCTTACAACGGAAGACATCATAGCCTATTATGCCCATACAGATAAATTCTTAAGCAATATTCATCTACCTAAAGATGCAATAACATGTAGCAATGTTGCAAAATTTTGAGATTTTAAAAATCAAGTCTGCAATTTATCCCATCAGATAAAGCATAAAAAGAAGTTTAATTTGACACCTAATTCACTTTCATATCTTCAGTATTAAGAAAGTTATGGCCATTTTCATACTCGGAAATTAGCATCTTGTTCCACATTGCCTTTCAATTGACTTAACTTAAAAGCTGTGATCTGGAAAAGTTAAAAGCCCATAACTTTCTAAAGAATTAACAGAACTCAATGAAATTTTCAGTTATTATAGATTGAAGCATTCTGAAACAAATATGGAACAATCTTACTTGGATGACCTGAAATTAAAGCATATAATTAGTTAGTTATCTAATTGTAGCTAATTACAAAATTAAATGAGTAGATCTATCCATTTCTTAAGAAAAGATAAACTTTTTTTAAATTGCCTAAGTGTCCAAATAACATTCACACAATAACCCACAATATAATATAATTTTTTAATCTCATTTTCATGAATTTCTGGGCAAAATGGAAGGAATTTAGTGTTTACTGCCTGTAAATTAATGGCCATTTAAATCAACTAGCGAGTGGGTTTTAGTGGAATGCGGTGGATTGGAACGTTGCGCTTTGCGGTGAAGTCGGGAGGAAAAATACTGTTGGTTCATGCATTTTTTTGGACCCCATTTCGCAACATGAAAATATGATTAAAGCCTCCATAAAAAACAACTTTTAATATAAAAATAAACTGTGTACCTTTTTTTCTCCCCTACGCAAAATCCTTCCCGTTGTCGGCGCTCACGGCTTTTGAAGGTGATTTTTAAATTACTCTAGTTAATAAATAATCTAGCATAATTGAAAAATACCTTCATGAATGAAATGTCGGAGCGATTTTTCTTCCTCAACGAAATCGCCCGACATGGATCGATTTTCCCAGTCTGTACGAAAACAGCACTTTAAGCCCACCCCCCTCTGAAAGGCGCCAAAGTCATGCACACGGGGAGCGCCAGAACTGCAGCGTTGCTCAAGGTAGGTTTTGTAACATACCTACCTTAAGCAATATTCATCTACCTAAATATGCAATAATATGTAGTAATGTTAACTATAAGGATATGAAGCATAGGAGAGATATCTGCTCCATGTATAATGATATAGTAAGCGCTCTATATGTAGGCAGTAAGCCCTACTGCAAGCATAAAAATAAGACACATAACATCAGTGCTAGAGCACTGATTGGCTCTAGCCCAAGTGGGAGGAGAGTTCTCAGTGAGTCAGAGGGAGAAAGCAGTTGAAAACTGAGGAATTTGGTTTGTAAATTAGGCAATTGAACTAATGTAAATGTGAATGTAAATTAGTCAATATAAGCAAGGCAGCTCTTGGGGAGCGGCAGTGAGGGAAGTGCCCTGTGAGTAAAGTGTGAGTCATTGGCTCGAGAGTCTTCGGAGAGGAGGCTGCGCAAAATACTGGATAGGGAGAGACCGAGGCAAAAGAAGGAGATGTCAAGCAAGCTGATGCAGTGTGATGCTTGCAGTATGTGGGAGGTCAAGGACACTGCTGGTGCCTCTGGATGCTACAAATGTGAGAAGTGCATCCAGGTACAGCTCCTGAAGGACCGTGTAGGGGAACTGGAGAAACAAGTGGATGACCTCAGGTTCATCCGAGAAACTGAGTCGTTCCTCGACAAGTCCTTCAGTGAGATTGTTACACCCAAGGCACTAGAAGAGAGAAGGTGGGTGACGGTGAGAAAGGGAAGAAAACATGGAATGCAAAGGTCCCCGGGTGTTGTACCTCTTGTGAACAGGTTCACCCACGTGGAAGCTGCCGGGACAGAAGACGGTATCTCACTGAGCGGCGGACTGGCTTGCAAAACAAAAAGGGATGATGAGCCAAAACCAACGAGGCCAAAGTCGGGCAACGCCATTGTAGTTGGAGACTCCATTGTGAGGGGTACGGACAGGGGTTTTTGCAGCAACAGACGGGATTCCAGGATGGTGTGCTGCCTTCCTGGTGCCAGGATCCAGGATGTTACGGACAGAGTGCAGACAATCCTCAAGGGCGAAGGTGAACAGCCAGAAATGATGTTGGAAAGAAGGGGATGAATATTTTGCAGCGGGACTTCAGAGAGCTCGGAAAAATGCTGAAAAGCAGGACTTCCAGGGTTGTTATCTCCGGTTTGCTTCCAGTTCCTCGTGCTGGCCAGAGCAGGAACAGGGAGATACGGACCTGAATGTGTGGCTGAGGAACTGGTGCAGGGGGCAGGGATTTAGATTCTTAGACCACTGGGATCTGTTTTGGAGTAAGGGGGAACTGTACAAAAGGGACGGATTGCATCTTAACATGTGGGGGACCAGCATTCTGGCCGGCAGGTTTGCCACTGCTACACGGATGGTTTTAAACTGAATAAGGGGGGTGGGGTGTCAAATGGGATAATCGAGAACGGAGTTAAAGGGAAAGAGAGTAAAGGGATGGTTAATGACCCCAGAATTAACGGGAAAGAAAGATCACAAAGGGATAGGAGAGTATGGCCAAGTGTAATAGGGATCGATGTGAAAGGGGCCACTTGTCAACATAATTGTATAAGGAGTAAGAGTGTTGTAAAAACAAGCCTGGAGGCTTTGTGTCTCAATGCGAGGAGCATTCGTAATAAGGTGGATGAGTTGAAGGTGCAGATAGCGATTAATGACTATGCTATAGTTGGGATCACGGAGACATGGCTCCAGGATGACCAAGGCTGGGAGCTGAACATCCAGGGATATTCAATATTCAGGAGGGATAGACGAAAAGGAAAAGGAGGTGGGGTAACGTTGCTGGTGAGAGAGGAGATTAATGCAATAGAAAGGAAGGACATTAGCGTGGAGGATGTGGAATCGATATGTGTAGAGCTGCGAAACTCTAAGGGGCAGAAAACGCTAGTGGGAGCTGTGTACAGGCCACCTAACAGTAGTATTGGAGTTGGGGATGGCATCAAACAGGAAATTAGAAATGCGTGCAACAAGGGTAACACGGTTATAATGGGTGACTTCAATCTGCATGTAGATTGGGTGAATCAAATTGGCAGGGGTGCTGAGGAAGAGGATTTCCTGGAATGTATGCGGGATAGTTTTCTCAACCAACATGTGGAGGAACCAACGAGAGAGCAGGCTATTCTAGACTGGGTATTGAGTAATGAGGAAGGGTTAGTTAGCAGTCTTGTTGTGCGTGGCCCCTTGGGCAAGAGTGACCATAATATGGTTGAGTTCTTCATTAGGATGGAGAGTGACAAAATTAAGTCAGAAACAAGGGTTCTGAACTTGAACAAAGGTGACTTTGAAGGTATGAGATGTGAATTGGCCAAGATAGACTGGCAGGTGATTCTTAAAGGGTTGACAGTGGATGTGCAATGGAAGGTATTTAAAGACTGCATGGATGAAGTACAAAAGTTGTTCATACCAGTTTGGCAAAATAATAAATCGGGGAGACAAGGGATAACAAGGGAAATCAGGGATAGTATAAAAACAAAAGATGAGGCATACAAATTTGCCAGAAAAAGCAGCCTACCGGAGGACTGGGAGAAATTCAGAATCCAGCAGAGGAGGACAAAGGGCTTAATTAGGAAAGGGAAAATAGATTATGAAAGGAAACTGGCAGGGAACATAAAAACTAACTGCAAAAGTTTTTATAGATATGTGAAGAGAAAGAGACTAGTTAAAACAAATGTTGGTCCCTTGCAGTCAGAAACAGGTGAATTGATCATGGGGAACAAGGACATGGCAGACCAATTGAATAACTACTTTGGTTCTGTCTTCACTAAGGAAGACATAAATAATCTGCCAGAAATAGCAGTGGAACGGGGGTCAAATAAGATGGAGGAGCTGAGTGAAATCCAGGTTAGCCGGGAGGTGGTGTTGGGTAAATTGAACGGATTGAAGGCTGATAAATCCCCAGGGCCAGATAGTCTGCATCCCAGAGTACTCAAGGAGGTAGCCACAGAAATAGTGGATGCATTAGTGATAATTTTTCAAAATTCCTTAGATTCTGGAGTAGTTCCTGAGGATTGGAGGGTAGCTAATGTAACCCCACTTTTTAAAAAAGGAGGGAGAGAGAAAGCGGGGAATTACAGACCACTTAGTCTAACATCGGTAGTGGGGAAACTGGTGGTTATTAAAGATGGGATAGCAGCGCATTTGGAAAGTGGTGAAATCATTGGACAAAGTCAGCATGGATTTACGAAAGGTAAATCATGTCTGACAAATCTGATAGAATTTTTAGAGGATGTAACTAGTAGAGTGGATAAGGGAGAACCAGTGGATGTGTTATATCTAGACTTTCAGAAGGCTTTCGACAAGGTCCCGCATAAGAGATTAGCATACAAACTTAAAGCACACGGTATTGGGGGTTCAGTATTGATGTGGATAGAGAACTGGCTAGCAGACAGGAGGCAAAGGGTAGGAGTAAACGGGTCCTTTTCAGAATGGCAGGCAGTGACTAGTGGGGTGCCGCAAGGCTCAGTGCTGGGACCCCAGCTATTAACAATATATATTAATGATTTGGACGAGGGAATTCAATGCAACATCTCCAAATTTGCAGATGATACCAAGCTGGGGGGTATAGTTAGGTGTGAGGAGGATGCTTGGAGGCTGCAGGGTGATTTGGATAGGCTGAGTGAATGGGCAGATGCATGGCAGATGCAGTATAATGTGGATAAATGTGAGGTTATCCACTTTGGTGGCAAAAACATGAGGGTAGACTATTATTTGAATGGTGGCAGGTTATGAAAGGGGGACATGCAACGAGACCTGGGTGTCATGGTACACCAGTCATTGAAAGTAGGCATGCAGGTGCAGCAGGCAGTAAAGAAAGCAAATGGTATGTTAGCATTCATAGCGAAAGGATTTGAGTATAGGAGCAGGGAGGTTCTACTGCAGTTGTACAGGGTTTTGGTGAGGCCACACCTGACATATTGCGTACAATTTTGGTCTCCAAATCTGAGGAAAGACATCCTTGCCATAGAGGGGGTACAGAGAAGATTCACCAGACTGATTCCTGGGATGTCAGGACTTTCATATGAGGAAAGATTGGATAGACTCGGCTTGTACTCGCTGGAATTTAGAAGATTGAGGGGGGATCTTATAGAAACTTACAAAATTCTTAAGGAGTTGGACAAGCTAGATGCTGGAAGATTGTTCCCAATGTTGGGGGAGTCCAGAACAAGGGGTCACAGTCTAAGGATAAGGGGGAATTCCTTTAGGACCGAAATGAGGAAAACATTCTTTACACAGAGGGTGGTGAGTCTCTGGAATTCTCTGCCACTGAAGGTAGTTGAGGCCAGTTCATTGGCTATATTTAAGAGGGCGTTAGATGTGGCACTTGTGGCTAAAGGGATCAGGGGGTATGGAGAGAAGGCAGGTACGGGATACTGAGTTGGATGATCAGCCATGATCACATTGAATGGCGGTGCAGGCTCGAAGGGCCGAATGGCCTACTCCTGCACCTATTTTCTATGTTTCTATGTTTCTATCAGGAATCAGACCTGGCTGGAATCAGTATGTAGCTGAGTATCATACTGAAGCCCATGAAGCCACCAAAGCATGGGCCATGGCAGGTAGACCCAGACAAGGGCCTGTGTTTGAGCACAAGAAGCTCACTAATGCAAGGTATAAGTATGCTGTTCGCTTCATCTGTAAAAATGAGCAAGCTATGAGGGCTGATTCCATGGCTAAGAAGCTGCTAAGTAACTATGCGACTGATTTTTGGAAAGAAGTGAGAGCTCTTAACAGTTTCAAACCATCTCTACCGTACACTGTAGATGGAATCTCCGGAACAGCTAATATCATGGAGTTATGGCGACAACATTATAGCACTTTATTCAACTGTGTCCAAGGTGACTTGTATAGGGTGGACAATATTGAGAGTAATGACTCGACGGTGATTATGTCACATGAGGTGCATCATGCCATGAACAAGCTGTCCAACAACAAAGCAAGTGGCTTGGATCATATCTCTGCTGAACATCTTAAGTATGCGAGGATGAGGATAGCTTCTCTCCTAGCTATTTGTTTTACTGGCTTTATGATTCATGGCTTGTTACCAGACTCAATGTTGTCTGTCCTGTTAGTGCCGGTTATTAAGGACAAAGCTGGTAAAGTAGGCAGTCTAAATAATTACAGGCCCATAGCTTTAGCCAGCATATTGTCAAAAGTTTTAGAAATAGTTCTGCTGGATCGAATAAATGAGTTTGTTAGCTCCACAGATAACCAGTTTGGCTTTAAAGCTAAACATGGCACTGACTTATGCATATATGCCCTAAAGGAGATTGTAAACAAATATAGAGGCAAAAACTCTTCAGTCCTTATGTGCTTTATTGATGCTTCCAAAGCCTTTGATCGTGTTAATCACAGAAAGCTGTTTGTTAAAATGCATCAAAGAGGGGTCCCTAAATACATTGTGAGAATTCTGGCCTACTGGTATGCCCACCAGACTATGCAAATAAAATGGGGCAACAGGGTCTCAGCCCCATTTGGGGTTAGCAATGGTGTTAGACAAGGGGGAATTTTGTTCCCAGTCCTTTTTAATCTTTATATTGATGATCTGTCCAAACAATTGAAAGCGTGTAACACTGGGTGCGTGATTGGTAATATTTTAGTGAACCATATTATGTATGCAGATGATCTTGTGGTCTTTAGTCCATCTAGCGCTGGTCTCCAGCAGCTCCTTACTACATGTTCCGTGTGGAACATGGTGTGGAACATGATATTAAATATAATGCTAGTAAGAGTGTTGTTATGATCCGTAGAACCAAAGAGGATAAATGTCTAAAATATCCTGATTTTAAATTGTCTGACAATAATCTTAGTGTCTGTAATAAGATAAAATATCTAGGGCATTTTATTACAGAACAAATGACAGATGATGAGGATATTTATAGACAACGACGTATGCTGTATATACAGGCGAAAATTCTCTTGCGTAAGTTTGGTGCGTGCACAGATATGGTGAAGATGTCGCTGTTTAGAGCATATTGCACACCACTCTATACTGCGCACCTGTGGTCGAACTACGGAAAGACAAGTTTGCAGAGACTAAAGGTGGCATATTATGATGCCATGAGAACACTGCTAAGGAAACCTAGCGCTAGTATCATGTTTGTGGCTGCAGGAGTCAGTACATTAGAAGCTATCCTAAGAAATCATATGTATAAATTCATCTGCAGGATAAATGACTCTAAAAATGTAATTATTGTGGCCTTGTCAAACATAATGTTTCGCACTACATGGTACGAATCCCAGTTGTGGAGACACTGGTCCGTTGTCTCGTTGTAAGACATTGATCATTCTTTTATTATTAATTTTAATTCATGTATTGTGTTTTTTTTTAAATATATAATTGATGATGATTTATAAGTGATATACAAAAATGTTATATGTAGTTTATGATATTTTTTAATATGCAATGCATTTTTATGTAATGTTGTCCCTAGTCTGGACCTTGTGTCTGCAATAAAGTTTATTATTATTATTAATAGAGTCCCAGCCTACTCAACCTCTCCCGATAGCTCAGGCTTCGTCTTTCTTTCTTTTAAAATCTTTTTATTAGTTTTTTTTCAAAAACAAAAACAAAACAACAACAACAAAATGATAAACATAACAATGATATTGATACATAGGGATCAGGATTACATTAAGAACAGGTGTTAGACACTTCCCCCAGTGAATGCTGTGTACTTACCTTTTCTGTTTCTCTCCAAAGTGCAGGCCCCGTGGCTGGGAGTCAGGAATCAAGGGGTTAAGGGCTCCTGTACCCGATTGGCCAAGATGCGTCAGGTGACGGTGACTCATCGGAAGCTTAAATACCAGGAGTCTCCCAGAACACTCTCTCTTCGTCGTCGACCCTGACTAGTGAGCAGGCTGCTGGTGTGAGCTGCAGGAGGCCTGGCCACATGGCATAGAACTTTGTGTATTGTTACCTATATTTGTCATTTAATATTGAATTGGGATGGGTAAGGGCTGACCTGAGGGTTTTCGTGCATTTTGTTTCAGGGTTATCTCCATTTAGGCAGGTTAGAGACTAGTTTGACGGTCCATTGTGAGGCTGGCTGGAGCACTGTTATATTTGTTTGTTAGTCTATTCTTGTCCCTGACTGTGTTGTTTGAACCAGGTTTGGGTTTTTGGCTTCTCTTAACTAAATTAAAGACTATTTTCTTGAACTTGAACCTGGTTTTTGACTATGTTACGCGGCTCTGAAGTACCGGCATTCAGGAGTCGTAACAACAGGTATAACCTAAATATGAGTCCAGTGTCAAAATACATGTTGAATATAGACCTCCCGGTCTCTATGTAAATATAGTTAAGTATTTAAAAGAAAACTTATATATAAGAAAAAAACCAAAAAGATAAAATGGAAAAAAAAGAAAAAAAGATAAAACAGGTAAAAACAAAACCCCCCTAAACTAGAAAAAAAAAGCAAAACAGAATCTGGGCTGCAAAGAATTTCAACAATTTAAGTTTCTGTTTGTCGTCAAGTCCGTTCCACCGTATAAAGGTAAAAGAATGATTATAACAGTTGGAGAGGGGACAATTTATGTTGTATGAAAATGTTGAATAAAGCTTCCCCAAGTTTTATCAAATTTAACCAAGGGTTCAACAATGTCACTCCTAATCTTTTCTAAATTTAAACATGACATTGTTTCAGAATACCACTGGAGTGTGGTCGGAGGGTTGGAGTCTTTCCATTTAAATAAAATAGATCTTCTGGCGATTAATGTGGTAAAAGCAATCAGCCGACGGGCGGAGCGGGACAAATGAATAGAATCTAACATTGGTAGCCCAAAAATTGCAGTAATAGGATGAGGTTGTAAATCAATACCTAAAACTACAGAAACAGTATCAAAGATTTCTTTCCAATATTATCCCAAAAGTGGGCAGGACCAAAACATATGAGTCAGTGAGGCCACTTCATAGTTACATCTGTCACAGGTAGGATTTATATGATCATAAAAACGAGCCAACTTATCTTTTGGCATATGAACTCTGTGAACCACCTTGAATTGTATCAAAGCGTGTCTTGCACACATTGAGGAAGTATTAACTAATTGAAGAATCCTCTCCCATTTCTCTATAGATAGAGAAAATTGGAGTTCTCTTTCCCAGTCATTCTTAATTTTATCAAATGTATCTATTTGTAATTTCAATATCAACTCATAAATAGTTGTTATTAAGCCTTTCTGATAATAGCTTAAATGTAATTATTTCCCCAAGATTTTGGTTTGATGTGGTAACGGAAAAAAGGGGTAGGGTAGCTTTCAAAAAATTTCTAATTTGTAAATATCTAAAAAAGTGTGAATTAGGTAAATTATATTTATTGGAAAGTTGTTCAAAAAACGTAAAACAACCCTCCAAAAACAAATCACGAAAAGCTACGAATCCCTTCCTCTTCCATAACAGAAAGGCTTGATCAGTACTAGAAGGTTGGAAGAAAAAAATTAGATATGATAGGACTCGATAAGATAAAATCATTCAATCCAAAAAACCTACGAAATTGAAACCATATTCGGAATGTATGTCTTATTATTGGGTTAGTCGTATATTTATTGAATCTCGTAATTGTAAAAGGTAACCAGGCCCCTAGAATAGAAGCCAATGATAGCTCTTGCATAGAATAACGTTCAAGATTTATCCATCCTGGGCATTGGGTATCTTCGAAATCTTTTGTCCAAAATTTAAATAATGAGCATTAACTGCCCAATAGTAGAATCTGCCCAAAAGTCTTTTTTTGATTTCTTTAAATGTTTTTTACTTGGTCTGGAATTTTTATTCTGCCATATATATGAAGAAATTTTGGAGTCAATAATATCAAAGAAAGATTTAGCAATAAAAATTGGTATCGTCTGAAATAAATACAAAAATTTAGGTAAGATAAACATTTTGATTGCATTGATTCGGTCGATTAAAGATAAGGACATTGGTGACCATTTAGTAAACTGGTGTTTAATATGGTCAATTAGAGGCGTAAAATTAGCTTTAAATAAATCCTTGTGTTTCTTGGTAATCTTAATACCTAACTAAGTAAAACATTCGGTAGTCAATCTAAATGTAAACTGACCATAATTCGAAAATAGATTGTTTAATGGAAAAAGCTCACTCTTACTAAGATTTAGTTTATAACCAGAAAAACTACTAAATTGATTAAGTAGTGCTACTATTGCCGGAATAGATTTCTCAGGGTTAGAAATGAATAATAACAGATCATCTGCATAAAGAGGTAGCTTATGTGTCTTATTCCCGTGGACAATACCAAAAATATTAGGGGATTCCCTAATAGCGGTGGCCAAAGATTCCAAAGCAATATCAAACAGTAAAGGACTTAAAGGACAGCCCTGTCTAGTACCTCGAAAGAGCCTGAAAAAAGGGGATCTCTGATTATTGGTAAGTACAGAAGCCTGAGGTATATGATATATTAGCTTGATCCAATAAATAAATTTTGGAGCAATCTTAAATTTTTCAAGTGTATTGAATAAGTATTCCCATTCTACTCTATCAAACGCCTTCTCGGCATCAAGTGACATGACACCATCTGAAGTTTTATGTGATGCTGTATAAACGATATTCATTAATTTCCTAATGTTAAAGTATGAGTAACGGTTTTCAATAAAACCTGTCTGATCTTCAGAAATAATTTATGGTAAAATATTTTCCAGTCTCATAGCTAATATTTTTGAAAGAATTTTGGAATCTACATTTAACAGTGATATAGGTCTATATGATGTCAGTTCAGTAGGGTCTTTATCTTTTTTTTTAATTAAACAAATAGATGCTTCATAAAAGGATTGTGGTAATATATTCATTAAAAAGGCTTCTTTAAAAACCTTGAATAGCCAGGAAGACAGTAAACTTGAGAAATACTTTAAAAATTCTACTGCAAACCTATCTAAACTGTGAGCTTTACCAGAATTCATGGAGAGGATTGCTTTGTGTATTTCTTCCTCCGTGATGGGTTTGTCTAACAACAGAGACTCATTAAGTGATAAATTTGGCAAGTTCAGTTTCTTTAAAAACTCATACATTATATTGGAATCAGTAAGACATTCTGATTGGTATAGGGAGGTATAACATTCCTGAAAGGATTTATTAATTTCATCATGGTCTATAGTCAGTGTACCATCCCGTTTACTCACTTTAGTTATCTGATGTTTGGCCGACACTGCTTTCAACTGATTAGCGAGTAATTTACCAGATTTTTCACCATGTGTATAAAATTGACTTTTGGTTTTAAGTAGCTGATTCTCAATCTGTGATACTAATGACAAATCATGTCTCAATTGACGTTCAACTCTATTCTTATAAAGCACTAAACTAGGAGCTTTTGAATATTTGCTATCAATTTCTTTAATCTAATCAGCTAATATACGTATTTCATTTTAAGTTTGTCTTTATAATCCCGCGGAGTATGAAATAATTTGTCCATATACAGATGTGGTGAAGATGTCACTGTTTAGAGTATATTGCACACCACTCTATACTGCACACCTGTGGTCGAACTATCCCAGACTACACCGTTGGATATTTTTTCAGTAGAATTTATTAAGAAGAAAAAAGCTATCTGATCTTTAATAAAATTAACAAAATTTAGATCTTGAAGCAAAGTAGCATTAAATTGCCATTGTTTAGCACTAAACTTGGAATCAGGTAGTTTGATTGATAGTTTAAATGGTGCATGATCAGAAATAGCAATCATACTCACATGCAGTGACCGATGAAACTAGCTGAGAATCTATTATAAAGTAGTCAATCCTGGAGTAACTATGATATACATGAGGGAAAAAAAAAATTCTCTGTCATTTGGGTGTAAGAATATCCAGACTTCTAACATTCCAGAGTCAACTAAAAAAGAATTGATAAAACTAGCTGATTTATTTGGAAGCGCATGATCAGATGCAGATCTGTCCATCGAGGGGTTCAAACAACAGTTAAAATCTCCACCTATTATTAAAAAGTGTTCATTTAAATTAGGAAAGGATGCGATTAACTGTTTAAAAAAACTCAGGGTGATCAATATTTGGTGCATCATCATCGCAATCATCATCAATTCACCATCGCAACTTTTTGGTTATGAAGAACACCAGTAATCACCAATAATCTACCATATGGATCAGAAATTGTTTCATAATGAACAAACGGAATTGAGAAGTCAATAAAATAGACTCCTTTCACCTTAGCCTGTGAATTTGAATGAATTATAATCTGATTTCCATACATGAATATACTAAGGTCATTCATGTACTGCGCCTGTTGATCAGAGCCTGGTTTGAATGAAACCGCTATCCTCTCCAAAACTTGAAAAATCGTTGATTGTCGTCTTGCCTTACATGAGTCTCCTGAACAAAGATAATCTGAGCATTTAGTAGGTATGTTACAAAACTTACCTTGAGCAGCGCTGCAGTTCTGCCGCTCACCGTGTGCGCGACTTTGGCGCCTTTCAGAGGGGGCGGGCTTAAAATGCTATTTTTCTTCAGACTGAGCAAATCGATCCATGTCGGGCGATTTCGTTGCGGAAGAAAAATCGCTCCGACATTTCATTCATGAAGGTATTTTTAAATTACGCTAGATTATTTATTAACTAGATGAATTTAAAAATCACCTTCAAAATCCGTGAGAGCCGACAATGGGAAGGATTTTGCGTAGGGGAGAAAAAAAGGTACACAGTTTATTTTTATATTAAAAGTTGTTTTTTATGGAGGCTTTAATCATATTTTCATGTTTCATGTTTCATGTTTCCCGACTTCACAGCAAACCACAACGTTCCAATCCACCGCATTCTACTAAAACCCATTCGCTAGTTGATTTAAATGGCCATTAATTTACAGGCATTAAACATTAAATTCCTTCCATTTGGCCTATAAATTCATGAAAATGAGATTTAAAAATTATGTTATATTGTGGATTATTGTGTGAATGTTATTTGGACACTTAGGCAATTTCAAAAGTTTATCTTTTCTTAAGAAATGGATAGATGTTTAGATCTACTCATTGAATTTTGTAATTAGCTACAATTAGATAACTAACTAATTATATGCTTTAATTTCAGGTCATCCAAGTAAGACTGTTTCATATTTGTTTCAGAATGCTACAATCTATAATAACTGAAAATTTCATTGAGCTCTTAATTTTTAAGAAAGTTATGGGCTTTTAACGGTTCTAGATCGCAGCGTTTGAGTTAAGTCAATTGAAAGGCAATGGGGAACAAGATGCTAATTTCTGAGTATGAAAATGGCCATAACTTTCTTAATACTGATGATATGAAAGTGAATTAGGTGTCAAATTAAACTTCTTTTTATGCTTTATCTGATGGGATAAATTGCAGACTTGATTTTTAAAATCTCAAAATTTTGTAACATTGCTACATTTAGCCTACGAAGAACTTTAAAAAGAAAAATCCTCTTAATGGGATGGTTCAAACCATTCACATTCCATGAAAGGAAGGTAATAACTTTATCCATATTGTTTGTAAAAATCATGTGGAATGTAAAGGATTAATTTCCTAAAGCCTAATAGTTCATGATACTGGAAGAAGAAAAATCTAGGGCGGAGCTGAGAGGTGTCAGAAGGAACTGCAGATGCTGGTTTAAGATGGACACAAAATCCTGGAGTTTGAAGAAGGGGTTCAACCCAAAACATCACCCATTCCATCTCTCCAGAGCTGCTGCCTGTCCCTCTGAGATACTTCAGCAATTTACGTCTATCTTAAGTTGAGAGGAACTCCTTGGTCACCGGAGTGGTTTGATGGGAGGAGAAACTGGCAGTGACTTCCCCTCTTGCATGGAGTTGGGCAGCCCCTCGTCAGTTACCGCCATCAGATCCACAACAGCAACAGTTTGCTATGACTTGTAACGCAGCCCAGACCATCACACAAACCAACCTCCCTTGCATTGACTCCATTTACACCTCACGCTGCCTCGGCAAGGACGGCCAGCAGCATCATCAAGGACGAGTCACACCCCGGCCACTCCCTCTTCTCCCCTCTCTCAGCAGACAAAAGGTACAGAAGTGTGAAAACGCACACACCTCCAGATTCAGGGACAGTTTCGTCCAAGCTATTATCAGGCAACTGAACCATCCTACCAGAACCAGCGAGCAGTCCTGAACTACCATCTACCTCTTTGGTGACCCTCGGACTATCCTTGATCGGACATTACTGGCTTTACCTTGCACTAAATGTTATTCCCTTATCATGTATCTGTACACTGTGGACGGCTCGATTGTAATCACGTGTTGTCTTTCCGCTGACTGGATAGCACGCAACAGAAGCTGTTCACTGTACCTCGGTACACGTGACAATAAACTAAACTGAACTCGTCCTTTCTCGAAGTGTCTCCTAGATCCCTCGTCTTGTCAGAGGGCACATAATTGGCCTGGCCGATCGGGGTTTGGCCCACTGTGCCCTCGAGGACGGCTCCCACCCCTCGGGGGACAAAGGTGGACGGGTGAGGAGATGGACGTGGGTTCACACATCCAAGAGAAGGCGGCAGCTGGAGGCCCCGCAGCAGCCTGAGGCTTGCCTAAAGCGGGCATCACTCATGGGTTCCAGCAACTAAGTTACAGAGAAAGGTTGAACAAGTTAGGTCTTTATTCTTTGGAGCGCAGAAGGTTAAGGGGGGACTTGATTGAGGTCTTTAAAATGATGAAAGGGATAGACAGAGTTGACGTAGATAAGCTTTTCCCATTGAGGGTAGGGAAGATTCAAACAAGAGGGCATGACATGAGAATTAAGGGACAGAAGTTTAGGGGTAACATGAGGGGGAACTTCTTTACTCAGAGAGTGGTGGCTGTGTGGAATGATCTTCCTGCAGAAGTGGTGGAGGCAGGATCGATTTTAACATTTAAAAGTAATGTGGATAGGTATATGGACGGGAAGGGAATGGAGGGGTATGGTCTGAGTGCAGGTAGATGGGACTAGGTAAAATAAATGGTCGGCACGGACTGGAAGGGCCGAGAAGGCCTGTTTCCGTGCTGTAATTGCGGACCGTGGACTGGTTAACGCATCTCTTCCCGCCTCCTCCCCAGGTACTTCCCCCTGAAACCGCAGGAGATGCAACACCTGCCCCTATACCTCCTCTCTCGACTCTGTCCAAGGACCCCGGCAATCATTTCAGGTGAGGCAGAGGTTCACTTGCACCTCCCCCAACAATCATATACAATATTCGCTGATCCAGGTGTGGACTCCTGTACATCGGCGAGACCAGGCGCAGGCTCGGCGACCGTTTCGCTGAACTCAGTCCGCCTAAACCTACCTGATCTCCCGGTTGCTAAACACTTTACCTCCCCCTCCCATTCCCACACTGACCTTTATGTCCTAGACCTCCTCCACTGTCAGAGTGAGGCCCAGCGCAAATTGGAGGAGCAGCACCTCATATTTAACCATATAACCATATAACAATTACAGCACGGAAACAGGCCATCTCGGCCCTTCAAGTCCGTGCCGAACAACTTTTTTCCCTTAGTCCCACCTGCCTGCACTCATACCATAACCCTCCATACCCTTCTCATCCATGTGCCTATCCAATTTATTTTTAAATGATACCAACGAACCTGCCGCCACCACTTCCACTGGAAGCTCATTCCACACCGCTACCACTCTCTGAGTAAAGATGTTCCCCCTCATGTTACCCCTAAACCTCTGTCCCTTAATTCTAAAGTCATGTCCTTTTGTTTGAATCTTCCCTATTTTCAAAGGGAAAAGCTTGTCCATATCAACTCTGTCTATCCCTCTCATCATTTTAAAGACCTCTATCATGTCCCCCCTTAACCTTCTGCGCTCCAGAGAATAAAGACCTAACTTACTCAACCTCTCTCTGTAACTTAGCTGTTGAAACCCAGGCAACATTCTAGTAAATCGCCTCTGTACCCTCTCTATTTTGTTGACACTTGGGCAGTTCACACCCCAGCAGCATGAACATTGACTTCTCTAACTTCAAGTAACCCTTGCAACCCCTCTATCTCCATCCTTCCCCCTTCCCAGTTCTTTGACTAGTTTTGCAGTTCTCCTAGTTATATATTACATTGCATGCCTCGTTGTCAACTTCCCCTCAGCTAACAATACACCATTCTACATTTCCTTATTAATATCTGCTTTGATCTGTCATTTTCACACCTTACCCTTCCTTATCTCTAGACTATCTCTCCTCTGACTCTCAGCCTGAAGAAGGGTCTCGACCCGAAACGTTCCCCATTCCTTCTCTCCAGAGATGTTGCCTATCCCGTTGAGTTACTCCAGCATCTTTTATCTATCTTCGGTGTAAACCAACATCTGCAGATTTGAGTACAAGAGCAGGGAGGTTCTACTGCAGTTGTACAGGGTCTTGGTGAGACCACACCTGGAGTATTGCGTACAGTTTTGGTCTCCAAATCTGAGGAAAGACATTCTTGCCATAGACGGAGTGCAGAGAAGGTTCACCAGACTGATTCCTGGGATGGCAGGACTTCCATATGAAGTAAGACTGGATAGACTCGGCTTGTACTCGCTGGAATTTAGGAGATTGGGGGGGGATCTTATAGAAACTTACAAAATTCTTAAGGGGTTGGACAGGCTAGATGCAGGTAGATTGTTCCTGATGTTGGGGAAGTCCAGAACAAGGGGTCTAAGGATAAGGGGGACTTTTTTAGGACTGAGATGAGAAGATCATTTTTCACACAGAGAGTGGTGAGTCTGTGGAATTCTCTGCCACAGAAGGTAGTTGAGGCCAGTTCATTGGCTATATTTAAGAGGGAGTTAGATGTGGCCCTTGTGGCTAAAGGGATCAGGGGGTATGGAGAGAAGGCAGGTACGGGATACTGAGTTGGATGATCAGCCATGATCATATTGAATGGCGGTGCAGGCTCGAAGGGCCGAATGGCCTACTCTTGCACCTATTATCTATGTTTCTATGATTCTATCTGCAGTCCCTTCCTACACAAATGCCACTGTATCTAGGTACAGTTGGAGGAACAGCACCTCATATTCCGCTTGGGGAGTCTGCATCCTCTGGGCTTAAACATTGAATTTTTGCAATTCTGTTAACCCAGGCTGCCTCTTCCTGTTCCCACCACTCCCTCAGCCCTCGGGCCCTGGCATTCCTTCTCTCTATCTCCCCCCCCCCCCCCCACCCAAGTCGCACTAGCTTCTCATTTTCACACTACAAACAGCTTACAATGGCCTGTTTCCTTTATCATCGATACTTTTTTGCATATCTTTCATTCATTGTTCCTTATCTCTCCACATCACCGTCTATATCTCTCGTTTCCCTGATCCCTGGCCAGTCTGAAGAAGGGTCTCGACCCGAAACGTCGCCTATCTCCTTCGCTCCTTAGATGCTGCTGCACCCGCTGAGTTTCTCCAGCCTTTTGTGTAACCCTCGATTCTCCAGCATCTGCAGTTCCTTCTATAACAAAATTACTGTTGTTCATTGAGTTGCCAGCAGGTGTCACAGGAGAGCAACTGTGTGGTAGAATTAGATTAGTTATTATTGTAATGTGTACACTCTGGAGTTTAGAAGGATGAGAGGATATCTTATTGAAACATGTCGGATTATAAAGTGTTTGGACACGCTAGAGGCAGGAAACATGTCCCCGAAGTTGGGGGAATCCAGATCCAGGGGCCACAGTTTAAAGGTTAAAGGTTCAAAGGTTATTTTATTGATCACATACACCAATTGGTGCAGTGAAATGCTTCTTGCCAATGCAGCACAGAAAAAAAATACAGACATAAAAATGATAAAGAGATTTAAACATAAAAAAGCATCCCCTCACACAATGGTTCCCACTGTGAGGGAAGGCACAATGTCCAGTCCCCATCCCATGTCCACCCATAGTCGAGCCCATTGAGGCCTCCGCGGTCGCCTTCACGGAGGCCCGATGTTCCAGGCCGTTCTCGCCGGGTGATGGTGCTCCGGCGTCGGGAGAATCCTCTCAGCGGCTTGGGACACCTGGAACATCCGCCTCCTTACTGGGGACCACGGCTTCCGAAGCCGACAATGCCGCGCTGGATGGAGCTCCACCATTGGCTATCTCGCCGAGAGATCCCAGGCTCACGGTGTTAAAGTTCAGCGCTGCTGGCTGCTCCACAGACCCGCGGCTCCGCAATGTTTTTTGTCGGCGGTCTTCAGCTCACTGGAGCTCCAGCGCGGCGACCCAGGCAAGGCGTCGCCCAATCTGCTCCGTGATGGCGCTCCAGCGCTGCGCCGCTGCCTAAGCCGAGGTTCCGGCCGGACATCAGGAAATGCCGCTCCAGGCCCGCTGGTAGGCCGCGAGGATGGGTCGAAGATGCAGGCCAGAGAAAAGCCACCTCTCCGACCAGGTAGGGACCCTGAAAAGTAGTTTCCCCCTTCCACCCCCCCCCCCCCCCCCCCACCCCTCACATATAAAAGAATAGACTCCAAGCAAAACACTTTTTACACACTAAAAATAAAAGAAAGAAGTTAAAAGACTGGGCAGCCATACCAACTGGACGCAAGGAATAAGGAGTAAGCCATTTAGAACGGAGATGAGGAAAAACGTTTTCACACAGAGATTTGTGAGTCTGTGGAATTCTCTGCCTCAGAGGGCGGTGGAGGCCGGTTCACTGGATACTTTCAAGAGAGGGCTAGATAGGGCTCTTAAAGATAGCGGGGTCAAGGGATATGGGGAGAAGGCAGGAAAGGGGTACTGATTGTGGATGATCAGCCGTGATCACATTGAATGGCGGTGCTGGCTCGAGTGTCCCCCTCCTACGCTATGGAGTTTTTACATTTTTTCAGCTTGAAATTGTGCAATCTGGTGCATATGGTAGCGACTTTTAACTTACACTTGAACGCAACATTTATGCTTTAAACTAGATTAGATATGAATAAGGTTAGGCTAAATTACATTCCTAATTACATTCCAAAGTAGAGCCAGGCTCTGATCAACAGGTGCAGCACATGAATGACCTTAGTATATTAATGTACGGAAATCAGATTATAATTCATGCTGCTATGCATATATATAGGGTAAAAGAAACCGTAGAAACAAGGCATGAGTAGTCGGACTTCCATCACTGTTCTGCACAAATAAATTAATCAACCTCACCCTTTGACTACAGAAACAAGATAAAAAGTAATGCCACATATTCAACCAAGTATATGGTTCCATTTAATTAATATACATATGTCAAACATATATATGGAAACAGGCTCTTCACACTGACACATGTCCACATTGACCAGAAATCTACCATCCACCAGGTCTATCCTACATGCCAAGGACAATTTACAGAAGCCAATTAAGCTACAAGTCAAGTCACTTTTATTTAAGTAGCACAATCACAAAACAACTCTTGTTGGCAGAAGTGCTTTACATTGGTGGAGGTACAGCAGTGCTTCATAGATTCATTACATGCATAAGTACATACATATAGCCCTCACTCAGAGGACGTCAAGAAAGCCTTGAGAGTACAGATGAGTTTTTAGTCTCGACTTAAAGGAGTCGATGGAGATACAAATTTGCACTTCGTTGGGATGTGGGAGAAACCGGAATATCCGGAGAAAACCCATGTGGTCGTAGGGAGAATGTACAAATTCTGTACCGACAGCACTCGTAGTCAGGATCAAATCTGGGTCTGTGGTGCTGCAAGGCAGCAACTCTAACGCTGCGCCACCGTGCCACCCCATTAATTATTTTTTCCTGTAATATATTTATTATGGTGTCGCGTCAATAAAGATGAGCACATGATTCTGATTTCTGCCCTTAGATGGATAACACACATCTCCAGTCATTGTGTTTCATGGCTGGTTTTCAACCTCTTCAGTCTGAAGGACTCGACCTGGAATCAGAATCAGAATGCCTTTTATTGTCACTATACACATGTACAATGCGATCAAAAGCTGCTCCTACTCAGTGCCAAACAAAAGGTGGGGGGGGTTGGGGGATAAGGTGCACAGTTTCTGCGGTGCTATGTACATATCTATAAAAAGACAATGGATACATAGATTGAATGAATAGGATTCCTATATCCAGTATGGGTTATTGCACATATTGGAAATTACAGTTACAGTACAAATTACAGTAGGTGGATAGATGAAAGGCCGGGGGTTAGGCTGTGAGTCAGTGCATGTGTGAGTTCAGGGAGATAATGGATTTTGGAAAGAAACTGTTCTTGAGTCTATTTGTCCTTGTGCTGATGCACCTATAGCGCCTCCCTGAGGGCAGCAGGTTGAACAGGCCAAATGCAGGATGGGAGCTGTCCTTGATGATGTTCTTCGCCCTGCTGAGGCAGCGGGAGGTGTAAATGTCCATCAGAGAGGGGAGAGGGCAGCCGATGATCTTCTGTGCTGCCCTAACTACCCTCTGAAGCCTCTCCCTGTCTGCCATGGTGCAGCTGCCGTACCATGCTGTAATGCAGTATGTCAACAGGCTCTCAATGGACGAGCGGTAGAAGGTCAGCAGCAGGTTGGAGTCCAGGTTGTGCTTCCTGAGGACCCTCAGGAAGTGCAGCCGCTGCTGAGCCTTCTTGAAGACCGCTGTGATGTTGTCTGTCCAGGAGATGTCAGCGGAGATGAGGACGCCGAGAAACTGGAAGGTGTGGACCCTCTCCACACACTCGCCGTTGATGTATAAGGGGGCTAAGTCAGTGCTGTGCCTCCTGAAGTCGACAATGAACTCTTTGGTTTTCTTGGTGTTCAGAGCCAGGTTGTTTTCTGAGCACCAGGCTGTCAACTTCAGGACTTCCTCTCTGTAGGCTGCCTCGTCTCCCCTTGAGATGAGTCCGACTACTGTAGTGTCGTCAGCAAACTTAACAATTCGATTGTTGTTGTGGGCTGGACTACAGTCGTGCGTGTAGAGACAGTATAGGAGGGGGCTTAGCACACAGCCCTGCGGGGAGCCGGTACTCAACATGCGAGTGGAGGAGAGGTGGGGGCTGAGTCTCACAGTCTGGGGCCGGTTGGTGAGGAAGTCCTTTATCCAGGCACATGTGAGAGTGGGGAGGCCGAGAGTGACCAGTTTGTCGATGAGAATGGACATCACCCATTCTTTCTCTCCAGAGATGCCGCATGTCCTGCTGAGTTACTCCAGCTTTTTGTGTCTATCTTCAGTTTAAACCACCATCTGCAGTTCCTTCCTGCACTCTTTGTTAAGCGAAACAGGTCCTATTCTCATAATATTATTCACATCAGTCTTTTCTTCACCTCTGCAGAGAATACAATCCCAGTTATCAAATGTTCAAATTGGAAAAAGAAAATTCCAACATCTGCCAACATCTTCGTAAATCGCTCCTGGATCCTCTCCAGAGTAATTGCACCCCTTTCTACAATGTGTCATAGTCTTACAGCATGGAAACAGGCCCTTCATCCCAACTTGTCCATGCAGATCAACATGCCCCATCTAAACTGTACCATGCGCCACACCTGGAGTATTGTGTACAGTTTTGGTCTCCTAATCTGAGGAAAGACATTCTTGCCATAGAGGGAGTACAGAGAAGGTTCATCAGACTGATTCCTGGGATGGCAGGACTTCCATATGAAGAAAGACTGGATAGACTCTGCTTGTACTCGCTGGAATTTAGGAGATTCAGGGGGGATCTAATAGAGGCTTACAAAATTCTTAAGGCGTTGGACAGGCTAGATGCAGGAAGATTGTTCCAGATGTTGGGGAAGTCCAGAACAAGGTGTCACAGTTTAAGGATAAGGGGGAAGTCTTTTAGGACCGATATGAGAAAAACATTTTTCACACAGAGAGTGGTGAGTCTGTGGAATTCTCTGCCACAGAGGGTAGTTGAGGTCAGCTCATTGGCTATATTTAAGAGGGAGCTAGATGTGGCCCTTGTGGCTAAAGGGATCAGGGGGTATGGAGAGAAGGCAGGTACAGGATACTGAGTTGGATGATCAGCCATGATCATATTGAATGGCGGTGCAGGCTCGAAGGGCCGAATGGCCTACTCCTGCACCTATTTTCTATGATTCTATGATGTATCCGCATTTGACCCATATGCCCTTAAACCTTTCCTGTCAACGTACCAGTTCAAATGTCTTTTAAATGCTGTCATTTTACCTGCTTACTTCCCCTGGCAGCCCGTTCCACATACCCACCATCCTCTGCATGAAAATGTTGTCCCTCAGGTTCCTATTAAATCGTTCCTCTTTCAATTTAAACCAGGGTTGTCAAACTCATTTTGGGTCACGGGTCGGATTGGGCAAAATGCGACTTAATGCGGGCCGGATCAGTTGTGCACGTGCGTACGCACCCTTTCCATTAATAAACCATTTGAAATCGAACATTAGCAGACACAAATGTAGACCTAACAAAACAAGTCTAGTTTTTATTGAAGTGATTGAAGTGAGGGTGTGTGAGTGTGTGGGAAGAGGAGGAGAAGAAAGGAGTCTTCCTTCACCGGCCCGTTGTGCAGGCGGGGAACAGGACATGCGGGGGGAGCGCTGTCTGAGTGAAATTCCCTCGGTGCAAAGCCAAGGTAGCAATGATCAGCGGTAACCAAGAGGATTGGGTAATGTTTAAAGAACAACAGAAGATAACCAAAAAGACAATACGGGGAGAAAAGATGAGGTACGAAGGTAAGCTAGCCAAGAATATAAAGCAGGATAGTAAAGGCTTCTTTAGGTTTGTGAAGAGGAAAAATTAGTTTAGACCAAAGTTGGACCCTTGAAGACTGAAAAAGGTGAATTTATTATGGGGAACAAGGAAATGGCAGATGAGTTGAACAGGTACTTTGGATCTGTCTTCACTAAGGAGGACACAAACAATCTTCCTGATATAGTAGTGGCCAGAGGATCTGGGGTGACAGAGGAACTGAAGGAAATCCACATTAGGCAGGATATGGTGTTGGATAGACTGATGGGACTGAAGGCTGATAACTCCCCAGGGCCTGATGGTCTGCATCCCAGGGTACTTAAGGAAGTGGCTCTAGAAATCGTGGATGCATTGGTGATAATTTTCCAATGCTCTATAGACTCAGGATCAGTTCCTGTGGATTGGAGGATAGCTAATGTTATCCCACTTTTTAAGAAAGGCGGGAGAGAGAAAACAGGGAATTATGGACCAGTTAGCCTGACATCGGTGGTGGGGAAGATGCTGGAGTCAATTATAAAATATGAGATAGCCGCACATTTGGATAGCGGTAACAGGATCGGTCCGAGTCAGCATGGATTTACGAAGGGGAAATCATGCTTGACTAATTTTCTGGAATTATTTGAAGATGTAACTAGGAAAATGGACAAGGGAGAGCCAGTGGATGTAGTGTACCTGGACTTTCAGAAAGCATTTGATAAGGTCCCACATAGGAGATTAGTGGGCAGAATTGGGGCATATGGTATTGGGGGTAAAGTGCTGACATGGATAGAGAAGTGGTTGGCAGACAGGAACATAGAAAAATAGGTGCAGGAGTAGGCCATTCGGCCCTTCGAGCCTGCACCGCCATTCAATTTGATCATGGCTGATCATCCAACTCAGTATCCCGTACCTGCCTTCTCTCCATACCCCCTGATCCCTTTAGCCACAAGAGCCACATCCAACTCCCTCTTGAATATAGCCAATGAACTGACATCAATGACCTTCCATGACAGAGAATTCCAGAGACTCACCACTCTCTGTGTAAAGAATGTTTTCCTCATTTCGGTCCTAAAGGAATTCCCCCTTATCCTTAGACTGTGACCCCTTGTTCTGGACTCCCCCAACATCGGGAACCATCTTCCTGCATCTAGCTTGTCCAACCCCTTAAGAATTTTGTAAGTTTCTATAAGATCCCCCCTCAATATTCTAAATTCCAGTGAGTACAAGCCGAGTCTATCCAGTCTTTCTTCACATTAAAGTCCCGACATCCCAGGAATCAGTCTGGTGAACCTTCTCTGAACCGCCTCTATGGCAAGAATGTCTTTCCTCAGATTTGGAGACCAAAACTGTATGCAATACTCCAGGAGTGGTCTCACCAAAACCCTGTACAACTGCAGTAGAACCTCCCTGCTCCTATACTCAAATCCTTTTGCTATGAATGCTAACATACCATTTGCTGAAACAAAGAGTAGGGATTAATGGGTCCCTTTCAGAATGGCAGGCAGTGACTAGTGGGGTACCGCAAGGCTCGGTGCTGGGACCGCAACTATTTACAATATACATCAATGATTTGGATGAAGGGATTCAAAGTAACATTAGCAAATTTGCAGATGACACAAAGCTGGGTGGCAGTGTAAACTGTGAGGAGGATGCTATGAGAATGCAGGGTAACTTGGACAGGTTGGGGGAGTGGGCAGATGCATGGCAGATGAAGTTTAATGCGGATAAATGTGAGGTTATCCACTTTGGTAGCAAAAACAGGAAGGCAGATTACTATCTAAATGGCATCAAGTTGGGAAAAGGGGAAGAACAACGGGATCTGGGGGTCCTTGTACATCAGTCTATGAAAGTAAGCATGCAGGTACAGCAGGCAGTGATGAAAGCGAATGGCATGTTGGCCTTTATGACAAGAGGAATCAAATATAGGAGCGACTAGAATGAAGCTGCCATGGAGAGTAGCGAGAATTTTCGTGCCGTAGGTGGGTCAACAGGTGTGGTCTCCTGTATATCGGAGAGACCAAGCACAGGCCCGGCGATCGTTTCGCTGAACACCTCCTCTACGCCTGCCTGAATCTACCCGATCTCCCGGTTGCTCAGCATTTCAACTCCCCCTCCCATTCCCAAACTGACCTCTCTGTCCTGGGCCTCCTCCGTTGTCAGAGTGAGGCCCAGCGCAAATTGGAGGAACAGCTCCTCATATTTCGCTTGGGCAGTTTACACCCCAGCGGCATGAACATTGACTTCTCTAACTTCAATTAATCCTTGCATCCCCTCTCTCACCATCCTTCCCCCACCCCAGTTCTCCGACTGGTTCTAGCCCTCCTGATTAAATATTACATTGTAAACCTCATTGTCACCTTCCCCTCAGCTAACAATGAACCATTCTACATTTCCTTATCAATATCCGCTTCGATCTGTCCTTTTCACACCTTACCCTCCCTTATTATCTAAATGGTGGCCGGTTAGGAAAAGGGGAGATGCAGCGCGACCAGGGTGTCATGGTACACCAGTCATTGAAAGTAGGCATGCAGGTGCAGCAGGCAGTGAAGAAAGCGAATGGTATGTTAGCTTTCATAGCAAAAGGATTTGAGTATAGGAGCAGGGAGGTTCTACTTCAGTTGTATAGGGTCTTGGTGAGACCACACCTGGAGTATTGCGTACAGTTCTGGTCTCCAAATCTGAGGAAGGACATTATTGCCATAGAGGGAATGCAGAGAAGGTTCACCAGACTGATTCCTGGGATGTCAGGACTGTCTTATGAACAAAGACTGCATAGACTCGGTTTATACGCTCTAGAATTTAGGAGATTGAGAGGGGATCTTATAGAAACTTACAAAATTCTTAAGGGGTTGGACAGGCTAGATGCAGGAAGATTGTTCCCGATGTTGGAGAGGTCCAGGACAAGGGGTCACAGCTTAAGGATAAGGGGGAAATCCTTTAGGACGAGATGAGAAGGACTTTTTTCACACAGAGAGTGGTGGGTCTCTGGAACTCTCTGCCAGAGGGTAGTTGAGGCCAGTTCATTGGCTATATTTAAGAGGGAGTTAGATGTGGCCCTTGTGGCTAAGGGGATCAGGGGGTATGGAGAGAAGGCAGGTACGGGATACTGAGTTGGATGATCAGCCATGATCATATTGAATGGCGGTGCAGGCTCGAAGGGACGAATGGCCTACTCCTGCACCTAATTTCTATGTTTCTATGTTTCTCATATCTACACTGACTCTCAGTCTGAAACATACATAGAAACATAGAAAATAGGTGCAAGAGGAGGCCATTCGGCGCTTCGAGCCAGCACCGCCATTCAATGTGATCATGGCTGAACGTCCCCAATCAATAACCCGTGCCGCCAAAGTACCATTGAACCAATCATCGGATTTGGTTACTAGAGCGGTGCTGACGGAACCAGGTCAACATCTGTTCGTTAATAGGTAGTGAAGAAAGTACACACCAATTAACAACGTATTTCATTTATTTCACAAAATAAACACATTCTGCATTGTACTTCACTCAACAATCAATGCATAAAAGCCCCAGCGCATCCGACATTATGCTCCCACTATACTTCTCATAGGCAACGCTTAATTGCATTTGCATTCACATATATTGAATGCTCAGGAGGGAAATTACATTACAAGCAGGATATCAAATTACAAAATATATATATGGAGGGAGGCAGAAGAGGGAAGGGAGGGAGAGGGAGGGAGGGAGAGGGAAAGGGGAGAGGGAGGGGGAAAGGGAGAGGGATAGGGAGGGAGAGGGAGAGAGAGGGAGAGTACAATCTGTGTTTGGCGGTTGAGGATTTCACAGCTTAGCGAGTGTGACATTGGGAGGTGGCCACTGAGCCTGAAGGCAGTGTAGAGGTGTGGTGGCGTCTAATCGAAGCCCTGCCAGTCACTTTGCTCGGAGTCGTACTCTGGTTCGGAGCCGATGCATTTGACCCCTTCCAGTAGCATGGGGGTCCCGTGCAGACGATCTGAAACACACCCAGTTAAGAGTTTGGGTTTTAGTTCATTATTACGTGTACCGAGGTACGGTGAAAAGCTTTTGTTGCGTGCTAACCAGTCAGCGGAAAGACAACACACGATTACAATCGAGCCGGCCAAATCGCGCATTCGCGATATCTCAAGGGCCTGTCCCACTTACGCGACTTTGTAGGCGAGTGCAGGAAACTCTGCGCTCGCCACATGTTCGCTGGTGGTCTCTGGTGAGTCTCCTTCATGGTCGTGAGGAGTTCCCGCATTCTGGGAACTAGTCGCGCCCTCAGTATGGTCGCCGCAACTTTTTCTACATGTTGAACATTTTCTGCGATGGAGATAATCGATAATCTTGCAGTCGTGGGGCAGTTGTAGTGGGGTGGCCATGTAGTTATGGGTAGTCCAGGTAGTTTTAGTTAATCGCATTAGCTGACGATGCATTTTCATTGGCTCATTGAGGTAAAAAAACGTAAGCACGAGTTTTCAGAACCAATTATAACCGGCCGGTAATGTTAAATGTCCGCCGAACTTCACAGCTGTGTATCTCTGGCTTATTAAAAGTTGTCAGGCTTCTTAAAAGTGTCTCCACTACCTCTCCCCTCGCCCCCCCCCTTCTCCCCCCTTCTGCCCCCTTTCCCCTTCTGCCCCCTTTCAAAGAACTTACCATCTTAATCTTCCTGTTCATCGCAGTGTGTGCCTGTATCACCTTGGCTTTGCACCGTGTGAAGTTAAGACAGTGCTCCCCCGTTTTCCCTCGCCCCCATGTGTGTGTGTGTGTGTGTGTGTGTGTGTGTGTGTGTGTGTGTCTCTGACAGTCACCATTCCAGTTCCCGTTTTTTCAGGCGAGTGCCGCGAACTTCACAGTCGCCGGCATTCCGTTGAAAATTCGCCAAAGTGGAACAGGCCCTTAACTCTCCCTTGAAAACATCCAGTGAATCGGCCTCCACTGCCTTCTGTGGCAGAGAATTCCACAGATTCACAACTCTCTGGGTGAAAACATTTTTCCTCATCTCAGTCCTAAATGGTCTACCCCCTTATTCTTAAACTTTGACCCCTGGTTCTGGGCTCCCCCAACATCGGGAACATGTTTTCCTGCATCTAGGCTGTCCAATCACTTAATAATTGTAGGTACACAAAAGGCTGGAGAAACTCAGCGGGTGCAACAGCATCTAAGGAGCGAAGGAGATAGGCGACGTTTCGGGTCGAGACCCTTCTTCCCACAAAAGGCTGGAGAAACTCAGCGGGTGCAGCAGCATCTAAGGAGCGAAGGAGATAGGCGACGTTTCGGGTCGAGACCCTTCTTCAGGTGAAGAAGGGTCTCGACCCGAAACGTCGCCTATCTCCTTCGCTCCTTAGATGCTACTGCACCCGCTGAGTTTCTCCAGCTTTTTGTGTAACCCTCGATTCTCCAGCATCTGCAGTTCCTTCTTTAACAGATTTGTAGGTTAATTGGCTTGGTGTAATTGTAAAAATTGTCCCTAATAAGTGTAGGACAGTGTTAATGTGCGGGGATCGCTGGTCGGCGCGGACCCAGTGGGCAGAAATTGCTGTCCTGCACGCATTGCTACTTTGCACGAGTTAGTCAGATTAAAGCAGTTTAGGCCCTCAAGTCTGCTGCGTCTTGACCTTGCATAAGTTAATATTATTATCGAGCTGCTGGCCCGGTCCGAGCAGGCGTTGAATATTAATGCTGTCCCCAACAATCCCACTTATTAGATCGAAAAACGCCTCAGGGCACAGGAAGAAAAAGGTCACCACATCAAGAACATAACAGAGGCAAGGAAATTAGTTTAGTTTACTTCAGAGATACAGTGTGGAATCGGTGTACGATGGAACTGCTGCAGATGCTGGTTTATACCAAAGATAGGCACAAAATGCTGGAGTAACTCAGCGGGACAGGCAGCATCCCTGGAGAAAATGAATAGGTGACCCTTCAGAAGAAGGGACTCGACCCGAAACGTCACCTATTTCTTTTCTCCAGGGACTCTGAGTTACACCAGCTGTTTGCGTCCATCTAAAGTCAACATAACAGGGACAAGGATATTAGTTTTGTTTCAGTTCGGTTCCAGTTTAGTTTAGTTTTTTGTCACGTGTACCGAGGTACAGTGAAAAGCTGTTGTTGCAGTCAGCGGAAAGAGAATACATGATTACAACCGGACCGTCCACAGTGTACAGATACACGATAAGGGAATCATGGTTAGTGCAAGTTAAAGCCAGTAACGTCTCTTCAAACATAGTCTATGGGTCACCAGTGAGGTAGCTAGTAGTTTAGCTTAGAGAGTGGAAACAGGCCCTTCGGCCCACTGAGTCTAAGCTGACCATCGACACTAATCCTATCCAACAAACTGGGGACAATTTACAGAGGCCAATTAAGCAACAAATCTGCACGTCTTTGGAGTGTGGCAGGAAACCGGAGCACCCGGAGAAAACCCACGCAGGTCACGGGGAGAACGTACAAACTCCGTACAGACAAGCACCCGTAGTCAGAATCGAACCCGGGCCCCTGGCGCCGTGCGGCAGCAACTCTACCGCTGCGCCACCGCGTCGCCCACCAGTCTACCAATAATCAGCGATGTGTTTCACAAAAGTAAAATTCAAATAATGCCCGATGCTGCATTTTGTTAACATGTTAAAGGAATTGAGGGATATGGCTTGGTGGAGAAAAGTGGTAGTGAAAGGTAAGGTTTTGACAAAGGGTCTAGATCCGAAACCTCGACCCGAAACATCGCCAATTCTTTCTCTCTATAGATGCTGCCGCACCCGCTGAGCTAAGGGCCTGTCCCACTTAGGTGCTTTTTTAGGCGACTACAGGCTGCCTCCACATGGTCGCCGGGGTGTCGCCTGTGTGGTCGTGAGTCGTCTCCTCAGTCGGCCAAAGAGTCGTAGCGTTTTTCTGGTCGCAGCTGGATTTTCAGAATGTACAACATTTTCTACGACAGTCGGGGACTGTGGGCTTGACGCCAATGATCGTAGCTTGACTTCTCCTGAAGTAGGTGCTGTCGGAGGTTGCCACCAGGTGGCGTAGGTTGCCGCCGGCGCTGACTTCGGAGAATTCCATTGGCGGCAACCTACGTTTGTCAGCGACAGGGCCGACTGCAGTGTACAATACAGAGACAACGAAATGCAGTTGGTATCTCCGAAGGGCGAACTTACGAATGTTGTCTATACATATACAGTGTCGGGGGGGGGGGGGGGGGGTGGAGGGGTGGAGACAGACAGTCATTGAGGTGCAGCATTGAGAAGTGTGACAGCCGCAGGGAAGAAGCTGTTCTTGAGCCTGCTTGTCCGGCAGCGGAGGGACCTGTAGCGTCTCCCGGATGGGAGGAGGGTAAACAGCTCTATGGTTGGGGTGTGAGCTGTCCCTGGCGATGCTGTGCACCCTGCGCAGGCATCGTTTACTATGGACAGACTCAATGGAGGGGAGTGAGGAGCCTGTGATGCGTTGGGCGATCTTCACCACCCTCTGCAGAGCCTTCCGGTCGGCGACAGAGCAGTTGCCGTACCATACTGTGATGCAGTTGGTAAGGATGCTCTCGATGGTGCGGCGGTAGAAGTTCACCAGAATCTGGGGAGACAGGTGGACCTTCTTAAGTCTCCTCAGGAAGAAGAGACGCTGGTGAGCCTTCTTGATCAGCGAGGATGTGTTGTGGGTCCAGGTCATCGGAGATGTTGACCCCCAGGAACCTGAAGCTGGAGACACGTTCCACCTCCGTCCCGTTGATATGGATGGGGGTGTGCGTGCAGCCTCTCGATCTCCTGAAGTCCACAATGAGCTCCTTGGTCTTCTTGGAGTTGAGGGCCAGGTTGTTGTCGGCACACCATGCTGTTAGGAGCTGAACCTCCTCCCTGTAGGCTAACTCATCATTGTCGCTGATGAGGCCAATCACCGCCGTGTCATCTGCATACTTGATGATGGTGTTGGTACCATGTACAGGTATGCAGTCGTAGGTGAAGAGGGGGTAGAGGAGGGGGCTCAGCACGCAGCCCTGGGGTACGCCAGTGTTCAGGGTGAGGGTAGAGGAGGAGTGGCTATCCAACCTGACAGACTGTGGTCTGTTGGTTAGAAAGTCCAGTAACCAATTGCAGAGGGAGGGGTTGATGCCCAGGTCATCGAGTTTGGCGATCAATTTAGAGGGGATAATGGTGTTGAATGCTGAGCAGTAGTCGATGAACAGCATTCTCACATAAGTGTTCCTTATTGTCCTTATTGTTCGTTATATTGTCGTGGGTAGACGTGGGTTGACTTCGGTTGTCGCCTGCGTGGTCGTACGTTGCCGTAGGTGTGGACGTCGGTGCACGTCCTAAATTGTGACGATTGGGTCGCCGGTTGTCGGTAGCTTGCCGTAGCTTGACGTCCATTAGGTGGTAGGTTGTCGTAGCTTGTCGTAGACATTGTCATGTGGGGGGCGGGGGGGGGGGGGGGGTCCAGTCGCCGGTTTTCCGGCGACCTGGCACGACTCTGACAGTCGCCGGCGGTCGCCTAAAAAATCGCCCAAGTGGGACAGGCCCCTTACTCCAGCATTTTGTGTCTACCTTCGATTTTACCAGCATTTGCAGTTCTTTCTTATACGTAAGGTTAATCATGATGGGGTCATTGAGCTGCACAACACAAAAAGAGGCCCTTTGGCCCATCTTGCCCTTGCAGACCAAAATGAGTTTCTGGACGTCATATTTGGCCTCACTTGGCCTGCCCCCCCCCCCCCCCCCATCATCTCATCATTGGCACTGACATTGGGTCAGTTGGTTATTTGGCCTCAGTTGGTCACTTGTTACTTCTCCACAAACCCCCTCACCCCCCTCCAGCCCCCCCGCCCCGGTGTGGGTGAGTTCACGTTCACAAGTTATAGGAGTAGAATTAGGCCATTCGGCCCATCGAGTCCACTCTGCCAATCAATCATGGCCAATCTCTGCCTCCTAATCCCATTTTTTCAGCCTTCTCCCCATAACCCTTGACACCGAGGATCTGTCTATCTCTGCCTTAAAAATATCCACTGACTTGGCCTCCACAGCCCTCTGTGTCAATGAGTTCCACAGATTAACCACCTCGCATCATTTCTAAAAGAGCGCCCTTTAATTCTGAGGCTATGACCTCTGGTCCTAAACTCTCGCAGAGAGTGGTGAATCTGTGGGATTCTCTTCCGCAGAGGGCGGTGGAGGCCGGTTCTCTGGATGCTTTCAAGAGAGAGATAGATAGGGCTCTTAAAGATAGCGGAGTCAGGAGATATGGGGAGAAGGCAGGAACGGGGTCCTGATTGGGGATGATCAGCCATGATCGCATTGAATGGCAGTGCTGCCTCGAAGGGCCGAATGGCCTACTCCTGCACCTATTGTCTATTGTCTACCAGTGGAAACATCTTTGCCACATTCTCTCTATCTATGCCTTGCATTATTCTGTAACTTTCAATGAGGTTCCCCCCCCCCCCCCCCTCAACCTTCTAAACACCAGTGAGTACAGGCTTGGCAGTGCTGACAAATGCTCATCATTTGCTAAAGGGCCTGTCCGACAAGCATGCAACTCTATGCGATGAACGCGATCAAACTAGAAGCGGGGGCCGCGCGGAGGTCAGGTGATCCCCTGTACAGGGCCGTTCCCACCAGCATGCGCCTGCATGCGGCAAGCGCGACCAAACGGGCAGCGAGGGCCGCGCGGAGGTCGGGTGAGTGGCGCAACGCGGCGCAAAGTGAGGCGAACTTGGAGCGAAGTCTAAGGTAAGTTCGCCAGGACAGAGAGGGGCACACAGAGAGGGGCACAGAGGCACACACACACACAGAGGGCCACGGAGCCATACACAGAGAGGGTCACGGAGGCACCTACAGATAGGTTCACGGAGGCATGATGTCGGGACGGTGTGTAATGCGTCGAGGCGACTGCGAGCCGACAAGCCGTTGCCGCGCGGATTTTTTGGACATAGTCAGTTTTTCGGAGCCCCGCGCGGTGTCGGGACGAACTCCGCACAATTCCGCACGGCTCCGGCGATCGAAGTGGGACCGGCCCCGCGACGCCGGACGGCTCAAGCGACCACGTTAGGTCACGCTAATCGCATAGAGTTGCATGCTTGTGGGACAGGCCCTTTATCCACTCATTCCCTGGGATCATTCTTGTAAACCTCCTCTGGAACTCTCTCCATCCTTCCCCAGATGTGGGCTGCAAATTTGCTCACAGTACTCCAAATATGGTGTGACCAGCGCCTTATACTATAGAGTCTCAGGGTTGAAATCTGTCAGAGTTTCATGGGAATTCAATGGGATGAGCGGCAACGAGTGGTGGATGGTTGGTGTGTGGGAAGCACACTAACGTCACCCATTCCTTCTCTCCAGAGATGCTGCCCGTCCCGCCGAGTTACTCCAGCTTTTTTGTGTCTATGTGCAGTAGAGTCTGATCTATATAGGTGACCTGTCAAAATGAGACCACAATAATCAAATGCTCCCAGGGATACAGTAGCTCTGATACAAGCTGATTTGAAATATGCATTTGAAATATGCTTCACAGATGGCACAGAGTAGGCCGATGCCTTAAATAACAAGGCAGTGAATTACGTTCCACCTTCTGGAGTAACTCAGCGGGTCAGGTAGCATCTTTGGAGAACATGGATAGGTGATGTTTTAGGCCATAGAGTTATACAGCGTGGAAACTGGCCCTTCAGTCCATCTTGCCCATGCTGACTAACATGCCCCATCTACACTAGTCTCACCTGCCTGTGTTGGGCCCATATCTATATAATTAAAAGTCTCATCTTGACCACTTCCTGTTTGCACTGCATTTTGATTTTAGAAAAAACGCTGCCACTTACAATAGACAATAGACAATAGCTGCAGGAGTAGGCCATTTGGCCCTTCGAGCCAGAACCGGCCTCCACCGCCCTCTGAGGCAGAGAATTCCACAGACTCGCCACTCTCTGTGAGAAAAAGTGTTTCCTCGTCTCCGTTCTAAATGGCCTATTCCTTATTCTTAAACTGTGGCCCCCGGTTCTGAACTCCCCCAACATCGGGAACATGTTTCCTGCCTCAGTGATTGCGGCTGTGATTTTTGGCCATTTTACTCAGATCCCCCTCCGCTGCGCAGGACGAGAGGATTTTTCCCATAGATGAAAAATAAAAGACTTATTAATGTTTAAAAAATGTTGAGATTCTCTCTCCTGTCAATCACACCATGAAGGCCACGCCCCTTCCGGTGGGAGGGGGAGGGACTATAAAACCCCTAAGTGTGGGTGTGGCTCAGTCTCTGCAAGATGAGGGAGGGAGAGGTCACCTTGGTGGCCTTGCTCCCTGGTTGAAATGGTAGAAAACTGCTTTTGAATTTGGTGGCCTTGGACCCTGCTTGAAATGGTATGAAACTGCTTTTGAATTTGGTGGCCTTTGCACCCTGCTTAAAATGGTAGGAAACTTAATTTGAATTTGGTGGCCTTGCACTCTGCTTGAAATGGTAGGAAAGTTCATTTGAATTTGGTGGCCTTGCACTCTGCTTGAAATGGAATTTCAAGGAATAGCCGTGAGTCAACTGCCAGCCCACCAGCCGTGAGTGAGTGAGCTGCCAGCACACTAGGCTTGAGTGACTGAGCTGCCAGCCCAAGAATCCATTTGGCCCACAATGTCCATACTAGCCCTCTGGAAAACCGTCCCTTCAGCCCTCAACACCCATACTAGCGCTCCAGAAAGCTCCCCCCCCCCCACTGGCTACCAATATTGGAATCTGTGGAGAGATGGAATATTGCGTTGGGGGACCAGCCCTCCCGTGTGAACATGGGACCCAATGGGTCCCACATAGTCTAGTATCCCTATAAACCTGTCCTTCATAACTTATAGGAGCCATTCGGCCCATCAAGTCTACTCCGCCATTCAATCATGGCTAATCGATCTCTCTCTCTAAACCCCATTCTCCTGCCTTCTCCCCATAACCCCTGATGCCCGTATGAATCAAGAATCTATGTCTCTGCCATAAAAATATCTATTGACGACCCTACCCATGTACCTGTCCAAATGTTGCTTAAACATTGTGATTGTACCTGCCTCAACTACGTCTTCCGGCAGCTTGTTCCATATATGGCTGAAAACCCACACAGGTAAAAGGGTGGAACGTACAAACTCCGTACAGACCGCATCCGTACTCGGGATGGAACCCGGGTCCCTGGCGCTATGAGCAGCAACACTACCCGCTGCACCACCTTTCCACATTTAGAAGGCTGGTGGATGATCTGTTGTAAGTTTTAATTAACCTGACAGAGCTAGAGTGATGGCTTGCAGTGCAGATGTTTTTCATAGCTGCCAGAGCAGGAATGAGGGGTCAGGGTCTTTGATTACAGGGCAAAATATTTACAGCCGGGGTGAGGACATTTTTTTACCATGCAAGGTTGGGGATCCTGTTGAATAAATACTCTGCCACAGATGCCTGTGCGGTCAAGTCACCAAAGATTTTGTGTTAAAGTATTTCTAGAAACAAAAGTCCTGGTAGATGTCGTGGAGTCTTACAGCGTGAAAACTGGCCCTTCAGCCCAACCTGCCCATGCCGACCAACATGTCCGGTGTGTAAAATTATGGGAGGCGTAGATAGAGTAGAAACATAGAAAATAAGTGCAGGAGTAGGCCAATCGGCCCTTCGAGCCAGCACTGCCATTCAATATGATCATGGCTGATCATCTAAAATCAGTGCCCTGATCCTGCTTTCTCCCCATATCCCTTGATTCCGTTAGCCCGAAGAGCTAAATCTAACACACTCTTGAACCCATCCAGTGAATTTGCCTCCACTGCCTTCTGCGGCAGAGACCCATTCAGGTCATTATTATCAGGCCAGAATCAGGCCATTCAGCCCATCCTCAGTCTGCATCCTCTGGGCTTGAACATTGAATTTTCTCAATTCTGTTAACCCTTGCTGTCTCCTCCCCTTCCCACCTCTCCCCCAACCCTCGGGCTCCTCCTCCTCATTTTTCGTTTCTTCTCCCCCCCCCCCTCCCATCAGTCTGAAGAAGGGTTTCGGCCCAAAGCGTCGCCTATTTCCTTCGCTCCTTAGATGCTGCTGCACCCGCTGAGTTTCTCCAGCCTTTTGTGTACCATCGATTTTCCAGCATCTGCAGTTCCTTCTTTAACACCTGCCACACTTTGTCCTATCCCTCCAGGTTTCTCTCTCTCCCCCCACACCACCACAATCAGCCTGACGAAGGGCTGCCTATCCATGTTCTCCAGAGATACTGCCTGACCTGATGAGTTACTCCAGCACATTGTGTCCTTTTTTGTAAGCCAGGGCCTGCAGTTCTTTTATCATTGTTTTTATCATTGTTACATTTTTGCATATCTTTCATTCATTTATTCTATATCTCTCTACATCACTGCCTAGATCTCTCCTTTCCATTTCCTCGACTCTCAGTCTGAATAAGGGCCAAAATGTCCCTATTCCTTCTCTCCAGAGATGCTGCCTGTCCCGCTGAGTTACTCCAGCTTTTTGCGTCTATCCGCAGTTCCTTGCTTGTGGTAAACGGTACCATCCATCGTCCTCTCTGCTAGATGCTTGCATGACAATAAACTGCAGAGAAGTTAATGATCACGTGAGCGTCGCTGCTGTTCACGCTAGTGATTCACGTTCAACTTCCCCTCATCTCAGGCAGAAAACAACATGGTTCTGCCAAGAAAGAAAGGTCATAAGAGATAGGGGCAGAATTAGGCCATTCGGCCCATCGAGTCTACTCTACCATTCAATCATGGCTGATCTATCTCCCCCTCCTAACCCCATTCTCCCCCATTACCTCTGACACCTGTACTAATCAAGAATCTATCTACCTTTGCCTTAAAAATATCCACTAACTTAGCCTCTACAGCATTCTGTGGCAAATTCCACAGATTCACCACCGTCTGACTAAAAAAATTCCTCCTCATCTTCTTCCTTAAGGAGCGTTCTTTAATTCTGAGGCTGTGAACTCTAGTCCTGGACAGATAGTGATCAGCACGCTACCTTTCCCACTAAGTTTCAGTTCAGTTTAGTTTATTGTCACGTGTACCGAGGTAGAGTGAAAAGCTTTTGTTGCGTGCTATCCAGTCAGCGGAAAGACAATATATCATTACAATCGAGGGTACACAAAAAGCTGGAGAAACTCAGCGGGTGCAACAGCATCTAAGGAGCGAAGAAGATAGGTGACGTTTCGGGTCGAGACCCTTCTTCAGACTGGTCAAGGATCAGGGAAACGAGAGATATAGACGTGATGTGGAGAGATAAAGAACAATGAATGAAAGATATGCAAAAAAGTATCAATGATAAAGGAAACAGGCCATTATAAGCTGTTTGTAGTGTGAAAATGAGAAGCTAGTGCGACTTGGGCGGGGGAGAGATAGAGAGAGAGAGAAGGAATGCCAGGGCCCGAGGGCTGAGGGAGAGGTGGGAAGGGGAAGAGGCAGCAAGGGTTAACAGAATTGAGAAAATTCAATGTTTAAGCCCAGAGGATGCAGACTCCCCAAGCGGAATATGAGGTGCTGTTCCTCAAACTTGCGGTGTTGCTCACTCTGGCCGTGGAGGAGGCCCAGGACCGAGAGGCCGGATATGGAATGGGAGGGGGAGTTGAAGTGCTGAGCCACCGGGAGGTCGGGTTGGTTATTGCGGACTCAGCGGAGGTGTTCGGCGAAACGATCGGCAAGCCTCCGCTTGGTCTCACCGATATAGATAGTATTTCAGGACCGCTCTCTGTTTGTGGTAGGATGGTTCACTTGCCTGATAACAACTGGCAAGAAACTGTCCCTGAATCTGGAGGTGTGTGTTTTCACACTTATGTACCTTTTTCCCGATGGGAGAGGGGAGAAGAGGGAGTTGCCGGGAATAGAAATGGGTGCTTGGGGAAACATAGAGCAAACTATCACTGAAACCAGTAATGTGCTCTGCATTTCACGACCCTGCCCTGATCCCAAACAGTATGAGATGAAGCAGGGTCCCGACCTGAACGCCACCCGTCATCCACTCCACTCATGCACAACGAAATCATCGGAAAAATAATCTTGCGAATGACCATACCAATTAAATCAACAAAAAAATAAAAAAAATAAGGGCACAGCGGTAGAGTTGCTGCCTTACAGCGCCAGACACCCGGGTTCAATCCTGACTACGGGTGCTGTCTGTACGGAGTTTGCACGTTCTCCCCGCACTGACCTGCGTGGGTTTTCTCCGGGTGCTCCGCTTTCCTCCCACACTCCAAAGACGTGCAGGTTTGTAGTTTAGTTGGCTGTGGTAAAATTATAAATGCTCCCTGGTGTGTGTGTGTAGGATGGAACTGGTGCATGGGTGATTGTTGGTCGGCAAGGACTTGGTGGGCCGAAGGGCCTGTTTCCACGCTGTATCTCTATTCGTTTCATGCTTGAAGGCATGGCGGGCAGTAAATGGTGGTGACTCTCAGATTCTTGCCTGCACAGTGAGCCCGAGGCACAGATTGAACCCAAATGTCTCCCACACCAACTAGCGAGCTGGCGTTGGTGTTAAAGAATACGTAATCAGCTGAAATCTGTTTGCAATTTCGTCGACAGGATAAACATATTTCCTAGAATACAGAGCAGCACAGCACTGGAACAGGCCCTTTGGCCCACAATGTCTGTGCCAAACATGATGCCAAGGCCAACTCTTATCTACCTGCACATAATCCACATCCCTCCATTCCCTGCATATCCATGTGCCTATGCATGAATATTTTTTACCCTGTGTGTAAAACACTTGCCTGCACATCTTCTTTCACCTTTCACCTTAAAGCTATGCTCTCTAGTATTTGGTATTTTCATCTCGGGAGAAAAGGTTCTGACTGTCTACCATATCTATCCTTTATCAGTACCTAAAACATAGAACAGTACAGGCCCTTCGGCCCACAATGTCTGTGCCGAACATGATGCCAAGACCAACTGTTATCTACCTGCACATGATCCATATCCCTCATTCCCTGCCACTCTCATATCTTCCCCAAGAACCAACCCTAGCAGTATGTTCCAGGTACTCACCACCCTCTGTGTAAAAAACATGCCCCAGCACATCTCCTTTAAAGTTTGCCCCTCTAACCATAAAGCTAAGCCCTCTAATATTTGATTTTTCCATCCTGGGAAAGAGATTCTGATTGTCTACCGTATCTATGCCTCTCAAAATGTTATATCAGCTGTCCCTGCAACCTCCGGCGTTCCAGAGACAACAATCCTCTCTAGAATTATCTATACTCTCTAGAATTTAGGAGATTGAGAGGGGATCTTATAGAAACTTACAAAATTCTTAAGGGGTTGGACAGGCTAGATGCAGGAAGATTGTTCCCGATGTTGGGGGGGTCCAGGACAAGGGGTCACAGCTTAAGTATTAGAGGGAAATCCTTTAGGACCGAGATGAGAAGGACTTTTTTCACACAGAGAGTGGTGGGTCTCTGGAACTCTCTGCCACAGAGGGTAGTTGAGGCCAGTTCATTGGCTATATTTAAGAGGGCGTTCGATGTGGCCCTTGTGGCTAAGGGGATCAGAGGGTATGGAGAGAAGGCAGGTACGGGATACTGAGTTGGATGATCAGCCATGATCATATTGAATGGCCTACTCCTGCACCTAAGTTCTATGTTTCTATCCAGGTTTGTCCAACCTGGAGCTAATACCCTCTCATCCAGGCAACATTCTGGTAAACCTCCCAGTTGCTAAACACTTTAATATCTTCCCATTCTCACACTGACCTTTCCGTCCGAGGCCTCTTCCATTATCAGAGTGAGGCTAAATGCAAATTGGAGGAACAGCATCTCATATTTGACCTGGGCAGCTTACAGCCCAGAATATTGATTTCTCCAACTTCAAGTAACCCCGGCATTCCCTCTCTCTCTCCATCCCACCCCCACCCAAGTCGCACCAGCTTCTCAATCTCACCAAACAAACAGCGAACAATGACCCGTTTCCTTTATCATCGTTACTTTTTTTGCATATCTTTCATTCATTTGTTCTATATCCCTCCACATCACCGTCTACATCTCTCGTTTCCCTTTCCCTTGACTTTCAGTCTGAAGAAGGGTCTGGACCCAAAACATCACCCATTCCTTCTCTCCAGAGATGCTGCCTGTCCCGCTGAGTTACTCCAGCATTTCGTGTCTATATTTGGCTGAGACTTGCATGGTTTCCCAACCACGGCTCACCTTGCTTGGACTGAAAGACGGGCGACTGGCCTTCCTCGTTGATCACCAAGTAAGTGTGATCAGTCAGTATTGGTTCACCTGATCCATGTAATCTTTTACTGCATACCGCTGTACACTCAAACGGCTCGTATATTATTATGAGCCGTTTGTCTATTATACTGGTCGGTTTGGGCCGAAGGGCCTGTTTCCACGCTGTATGACACTAAGTCCAGTAACATCCGATTGAAGATAGTTCAAAGGTCTTCAATGAGGTCGATGGGAGGTTAGGGCCGCTCTCTGGTTGGTGGGATGGTTCAGTTGCCCGATAACATCCGGGAAGAAACTGTCCCTGAATCTGGAGGTGTGCGTGCGTTTTCACACTTCTGTACCTCTTGGCTGATGGGAGAGGGGAGAAGAGGGAGTAGCCGGGGGTGAGACTGGTCCTTGATTATGTTGCTGGCTCTGCTGAGGCAGCGTGAGGTGTGGATGGAGTAAATGGAAAGGGGATTACTTTGTGTGATGGTCTGGGCTGCGTCCACAATTCGCTGCAATTCCTAGCGGTCCTGGATGGAGCTGTGCCCAGACCAAGCTGTGATGTCCCGGAACCTCACCCATTCCTTCTACCCAGAGATGCTGCCTGTCCCGCAGACCAGACTCGCCCCGGAGGGAGAGATAGATCGGCCATGATTGAATGTCAGAGTAGACTCGATGGGCCGAATGGCCTAATTTTGCTCCTATCTCTTATGACCTTGAGACCTACCTTCCTTCCCAGAACCATGTTGTTTTCTGCCTGAGATGAGGGGACAATGAGCGTGAATCACTAGCGTGGACAGTAGCGGCGTTCACGTGATCATTAACTTCTCTGCAGTTTATTGTCATGCAAGCACCTCGCTTAGAGGACGATGGATGGTACCATTTTGCACAAACAAGGAACTGCGGATAGACGCAAAAAGCTGGAGTAACTCAGCGGGACAGGCGGCATCCCTGGCGAGAAGGAATGGGTGACGTTTTGGGTCGAGACCCTTCTTCAGACTGAGAGCCAAGTTTCAAGATTCAAGAGTTTATTGTCGTGTGTCCCAGATAGGACAATGAAATTCTTGCTTTGCTTCAGCACAACAGAACATTGTAGGCATAAATAAATACAGAAAAAGATCAGTGCGTCCATGTACCAATGAATATATATATAAACGAGAAATATAGACGGTGATGTGGATGCCCTAATTATGCTCGTATCCCTTATGACCGTATGAACGTGGAGGGGAGCGGAGGCGATGCCACAGAGCACACTTACCCAGGACTCTGGCCTGCAAGGTCACTTTCACCGCGGCGCTGTCCTTGAGTTCGCTGGCGACCAACATTTCTTCTCTGATCACCCCCTCCTTGTGCGCCATGTATTCGCACTTCATCTGGTGGCCTGGGTCAGAGTGGAACAACAGGCCGTTAGTGGATCCCAGGCGACCGTTTATCAAACAATAACCCAACCAGGTGGCGCAGCGGTAGAGTTGCTGCCTTCCAGCGAATGCAGCGCCGGGGACCCGGGTTCGATTCCCGACTACGGGCGCTGTCTGTACGGAGTTTGCACGTTCTCCCCGTGAACCAGACTGATTCCTGGGATGTCAGGACTTTCACATGAGGAAAGACTGGATAGACTCGGCTTGTACTCGCTGGAATTTAGAAAATTGAGGGGGGATCTTATAGAAACGTACAAAATTCTTAAGGGTCTGAAGAAGGGTCTCAACCCGAAACGTCGCCTATCTCCTTCACTCCTTAGATGCTGCTGCACCCGCTGAGTTTCTCCAGCTTTTTGTGTAACCCAAAATTCTTAAGGGGTTGGACAAGCTAGATGCTGGAAGATTGTTCCCGATGTTGAGGGAGTCCAGAACAAGGGGTCACAGTCTAAGGATAAGGGGAAATTCTTTTAGGATCGAGAGGAGGAAAACATTCTTTACACAGAGAGTGGTGAGTCTTTGGAATTCTCTGCCACAGAAGGTAGTTGAGGCCAGTTCATTGGCTATATTTAAGAGGGCGTTAGATGTGGCCCTTGTGGCTAAAGGAATCAGGGGGTATGGAGAGAAGGCAGGTATGGGATACTGAGTTGGATGATCAGCCATGATCATATTGAATGGCGGTGCAGGCTCGAAGGGCCGAATGGCCTACTCTTGCACCTATTTTTCTATGTTTCTAACTACGTGGGTTTTTTTACGAGATCTTCGGTTTGCTCCCACACTCCAAAGACGTGCAGGTTTGTGGGTTGATTGGCTTGGTTAATATAAAAATTGAGGATAGTGTTGGGCCGAAATGCCCTGTTTCCGTGCTGTGTCTCTAAACTGAACTCAACCACAAAATCTCAAACACCTCATTGAAACATTCAGGACAGTGAAAGGCCTGGATATAGTGGATGCGGAGAGGATGTTTACACTAGTGGGAAGAGTCCAAGACCAGAGATCATAAGTCATAAGATATCGGAGGACAATCAGACCATTTTCCCCATCAAGTTGCGTACAGTTTTGGTCCAAATCTGAGGAAAGACATTCTTGCCATAGAGGGGGTTCAGAGAAGGTTCACCAGACTGATTCCTGGGATGTCAGGACTTCCATATGAAGAAACACTGGATACTCGGCTTGTACTTGCTGGAATTTAGAAGATTGAGGGGGGATCTTATAGAAACTTACAAAATTCTTAAGGGGTTGGACAGGCTAGATGCAGGAAGATTGTTCCCGATGTTGGGGGAGTCCAGAACAAAGGGGTCACAGTCTAAGGTGGCCCTTGTGGCTAAAGGGATCAGGGGGTATGGAGAGAAGGCAGGTACGGGATACTGAGTTGGATGATCAGCCATGATCATATTGAATGGCGGTGATGGGCCGAATGGCCTACTCCTGCACCTATTTTACTATGTTTCTATGTTTCTAAGTCTATTCCACCATTCAATCATGGCTGATCTATCTCTCCCTCTTATCCCCATTCTCCTGCCTTCTCCCCACAATCTCTGACACCCGTACTAATCAAGAATCTCAGAAGCCTCAGAATTAAAGGACATTCTTTCAGCTACATGGATAGGTACGTTTTGGAGGGTAGATACAATGTGCTGGACTAACTCAGTGGGTCAGGCAGCATGTCTGGAGAAAAGGGAGAGGTGACATTTTGGGTCATAGAATGATGACCCAACTTGCCTACATGTCCCATCTACACCTGTCCAACCTGCCTGCGTTTGGTCCACATCCATTTACAAGAATGATCCCAGGAATGAGTAGGTGAACCTATGATGAGCATTTGTCGGCAGTGGGCCTGTACTCGCTGGAGTATGGAAGGATGAGGGGGGACTTGATGGGCCGAATGGCCTAATTCTACTCCTATCACTTATGAACTTATAACAGCAATTATTTAGACAGGTACATGGATTGGAAAGGTTTCAGAGGGTAAGCACAAAGTGCTGGAGTTATTCAGCGTGTCAGGCAGCATGGCTGGAGAAAAGGAATAAAAGACAATAGACAATAGGTGCAGGAGGAGGCCATTCGGCCCTTCAAGCCAGCACTGTCATTCACTGTGATCATGGCTGATCATCCACAATCGGTACCCCGTTCCTGCCTTCTCCCCATATCCCCTTAATCCGCTATCTTTAAGAGCTCTATCTAAGTGACACTGGACCTAACTTGGTGACATTTTGGGTCATAGAGTGATACAGTGTCCAACTTCGGCCCAACTTGCCCACAATGGCCAACATGTCCCATCTACACTCGTCCCACCTGCCTGCGTTTGGCCCATATCCCTCTGAACCTGTCCTATCCATGTACCTAAATGTTTCTTAAACGTTACGATAGTCCTAGCCTCAACTACCTCCTCCAGCAGCTTGTTCCACACACCCACCACCCTTGTTTGAAAAAGTTACCCCTCAGGTTCCTATTAAGTCTCCCCTCTCATCTTAAACCTATGCCCTCTGTTTCTTGATTCCTTGTGCGTCTCCCCGATCTATTCCTCTCATGATTTTGAGAGACAATTCTTCAGACTTGGAGACAGGGGAGTCAGTCTACCCAAAACGTCATCTATTCCTTCCCTCCAGAGATGCTGCCTGACCTGCTGAGTTACTCCACCATTTTGTGTCTACCTTCGGTGTAAAACCAGCATCTGTAGTTCCTTCCTACTAAAGGCTTTGAGGGTTATGGGCGAAACACGGGTTGTTGTGATTGGTGTCTAAGAAAGAACCCAGATGCTGGTTAAATCGAAGGTAGACACAAAATGCTGGAGAAACTGAGTGGGCAAGGCATCATGTATGGAGAGAAGGAATTGGCGACATTTCGACACACAAAACTTCTGCAATTCCTTCTCTCCATAGATGCTGCCTCCAGCATTTTGCATCTACCAAGTTGGGACTAGTGCTTAGTTTAGTATAGTTTAGTTTAGTGATGCAATGTGGAAACAGGTTCTTTGGCCCACTGAGTCCACACCAACCATCGATCACATGTTTAAGAAGGAACTGCAGATGCTGGAAAATCGACGGTAGACAAAAATGCTGGAAGTAGGGTCTCGACCCAAAACGTTGCCTATTTCCTTTGCTCCATAGATGTTGCCTCACCCGCTGAGTTTCTCCAGCAACTTTTGTCTACCATCGATCACATGTACACTAGTTCTATCCTACACACTGGGGACATTTCACAGAAGCCAATTAACCTAGAAACCTCAATCGCCAAGGACAGCAGCACATTCTAGGCATTCACCGCGCTCTGGGTACAATAAAGTTCCCGGCACATCTCCTTTAACCCTCTCTCACCGTGGGTACAGAACCATATATAACCATATAACAATTACAGCACGGAAACAGGCCTTCTCGGCCCTTCCAGTCCGTGCCGACCATTCATTTTCCCCTAGTCCCATCTACCTGCACTCAGACCATACCCCTCCATTCCCTTTCCGTCCATATACCTATCCACTTTACTTTTAAATGTTAACATCGATCCTGCCTCCACCACTTCTGCAGGAAGATCATTCCACACACCCACCACTCTCTGAGTAAAGAAGTTCCCCCTCATGTTACCCCTAAACTTCTGTCCCTTAATTCTCATGTCATGCCCTCGTTTGAATCTTCCCTCCCCTCAATGGGAAAAGCTTATCCACGTCAACTCTGCCTATCCCTTTCATCATTTTAAAGACCTCAATCAAGTCCCCCCTTAACCTTCTGCGCTCCAAAGAATAAAGACCTAACTTGTTCAACCTTGAGAACTTGAGTATAAGAGTTGGGAGGTCATGTTGCAGTTGTATGAGATGTTGGTGAGGCCGCGTTTAGAGGCCTGCATTATTGGTGAGGCCTGCATTATTGTGTGCACTTCTGGGAACCGTGTTTTTGGAAAGATATCGTCAAGCTGGTAAGGGGGCTGAGAAGATTTACGAGGGTGTTGCCAGGACTTGCGGGGCCTGAGCTACAGGGAAAGGTTGAGTAGGCTGTGACAATATTCCTTGGAGCGCAGGAGGATGAGGGGTGACCTTATAGAGGTGTATAAAATCATGAGGGGAATAGATCGGGCAGATACAGAGTCACTTGCCCAGAATAGGTGAATCAAGGACCAGAGGACATAGGTTTCGGGTGAAGGGGAAAAGATTTAGTAAGATTCTGAGGGGTAACTTTTTCACACAAAGGGTGGTGGATGTATGGAACAAGCTGCAAAGGAGGTAGTTGAGGCAGGGACTATACCAACATTTAAGTTGCAGATAGACAGGTAAATGGATAGGACAAGTTTGGAGGAATATGGACTAAACGCTGGTAGGTTGGTCCAGTGTAGCTGGGACATGTTGGCCGATGTGGGCAAGTTAGCCGACGGGCCTGTTTCCACATTGTATCACTCTATGACTCTCCTTAAAGGTTGAACAAGTTAGGTCTCTATTCTTTGGAGCACAGAAGGTTAAGGGGGGACTTGATTGAGGTCTTTAAAATGATGAAAGGGATAGACAGAGTTGACGTGGATAAGCTTTTCCCATTGAGGGTAGGGAAGATTCAAACAAGAGGGCATGACATGAGAATTTAGGGACAGAAGTTTAGGGGTAACATGAGGGGGAACTTCTTTACTCAGAGAGTGGTGGCTGTGTGGAATGATCTTCCTGCAGAAGTGGTGGAGGCAGGATCGATTTTAACATTTAAAAGTAAAGTGGATAGGTATATGGAAGGGAAGGGAATGGAGGGGCATGGTCTGATCGCAGGTAGATGGGACTAGGGGAAAATAAATGGTCGGCACGGACTGGAAGGGCCGAGAAGGCCTGTTTCCGTGCTGTAATTGTTATATGGTTACATGGTTAAAGCTATGTACTTTTAATATTTGGACTAATGTTTGAGATCAGGATCATTTTGGTGCTTTGGAATGGTTTCTTTGAAATGTGGGAGGAAACCGGAGCAACCGGAGAAAAATCCACGCTGTCACGGGGAGACCGTACAAACTCCGTACAGACAGTACTCATAGTTAGGATCGATCCTGGGTCTGGCGCTGTAAGGCAGCAACTCTACCGCTGCACCACCGTGTCGACATATGGCTCGATGAATAGGAAAGATTTGGAAGGATATGGGCCAAATACAGGAAACCATTGTGCTGCTCATTATTTGCCAGGCTTTATCCTGCCCTTAAATAGACACAAAAAAAGCTGGAGTCAACGTTATCTCTCCATGTTCTCCTAGATGCTGTCTGGCGTGCTGAGTTACTCCAGCACTTTTTCATTTTTTTTGTAAACGCGCACCTGCATTTACCCCATCTATTCCCCTCAGGAGCAGAATTAGGCCATTCGGCCCATCAAGTCTACTCCGCCATTCAATCGTGGCTAATCTCTTTCCCTCTCAACCCAGTTCTCCTGCCTTCTGCCCATAACCCCTGATACCTGTACTATCAATCTTCGCTTTTTAAAAATATCAATTGACTCCCTCCACAGCTGTCTGTGGCAATGGATCCTACAGATTCACCACCCTCTGCTTAAAGAAATTCCTCCTCATCTCCCTCCTAAAGGTCCTATTATTCCGAGGCTGTGACCTCTGGCCCTAGACTCTCCCCCCAGTGGAAACATCCTCCCCACATCCACTCTATCCAGGCCTTTCACTATTCAGCGAATTTCAATGAGGTCCCCCCCCCTCATCCTTCTAAACTCCAGCGAGTACAGGCCTAGTGCTGTCAAACGCTCAACATGCTTATTCGTGGGATCATTCGCGTAAGCCTCCTCCAGAGCCAGCACATCCTTCCTCAGATATGGGGCCCAAAATTGTTCACAATACATGGAGACAACATTCTCATTAACCTTGTATAGGTCTAGCTCTATAAGATCATCTCTCAGCTTCCTGCACTGCACAATAATCATATAGTAACATATAAAATTCTTAAGGGATTCGACAGGGTAAGTTCAGGAAAAATGTTCCTGATGTTGGGGTCGCCCAGAACCAGGGGTCACAGTTTAAGAATAAGCGGTGGGCCATTTAGTACTGAAATGAGGAAAAACGTTTTCACCAAGAGAGTTGTGAATCTGTGGAATTCTCTGCCGCAGAAGTAAGTGGAGGCCAATTCACTGGATGTTTTCAAGAGAGAGATAGATTTAATTCTTCGGGCTAACAAAATCAAGGGATATGGGGAGAAGGCAGGAACGGGGTACTGATTTTGGATGATCACCCATGGTCATATTGAATAGCGATGCTGGCTCAAAGTAGGCCGAAAAGCCTACTCCTGCACCTATTTTCTATGTTTCTATGGAATAAAGTGCTGGCCTGTCCAACCACTCCCTAAAGCTCAGGCCCTTGTGTCCTGGCAAAATCAGGAAGGCCATCAGCATCCATAAAGACTCCTCTCACCCTTGTAATGGACTGTTCGAACTACTCCCTACCGGCAGACGTTACAAGGCCTTCTACGCCCGCACTACCAGACTCGGGAACAGCTTCATTCCCAGAGCTATAGCGGCTCTGAACCGGCCCTGCTGAGTACCTCCACACCCCCATGGACTGTCTCCCCCAGCCTCGCACTTTAAGTCTGTGTTGAGTTTACTAGTCTAAAGTTCGTTTTTACAAACCTTGTTCTCGGGGTATTTAAACCTAAATTTTATTTGTCGATTAAGTTATGACATCGGATGGAAGTTGCAAACCAAATCTCGTTGCACTTATGTGTAATGACAATAAAATATATTATTGTTATTATATCCTTGTAAATCTTATCGGCATTCTTTCCGGCTCAATGGCACCCTTCCGTTCAGCGACACGTAATGAAAGCGGTTGACACGCTCACAATTTCAGTTGCACTTAAAGGCTAATTTACAAAATGACTAAAGTGAGAGGAGTGTGAAACACCAGCTATTACAGTGCAAATGCCATTCCGCCCAGCGGCAATTTCACAAACGACTTGCAGTGTGAATCTGCAGTGTGAATCTAAACAGCAGAGAGAAATAAAAAGGCTGCAGAGATCTTTACTAAACAAAGCGTGTCGAACCAAGTTGCTTTTTCACATAAGAGTCATACAGCGTGGAAATAGGCCCTTCGGCCCAACTTGCCCACGCCGGCCAACATGTCTCATCTACACTAGTCCGACCTGCTTGCGTTTGGCCCGTATCCCTCTAAACCTGTCACACCCATGTACCTGTCTAACTGTTTCTTAAATATTGGGATAGTCCCAGCCTCAACTGCCTCCTCTGGCAGCTCGATCCACACACCCAACACCCTTTGTGTGAAGACGTTAGCCTTCAGATTCTTATTCAATTTTTGCACCCTTACCTTAAACCTATGTCCTCTGGTTCTCGATTCCTCAACTCTGGGCAAGAGACTCTGTGCGTCTATTCCTCTCATGATTTTATACACCTCTACAAGGTCACCCCTCATCCTCCTGTGTTCCAAGGAATAGTCTTATAGTTATACAGTGATACGGTGTGGAAACAGGCCCTTCAGCCCAACTGGCCCCCAAAGTCCTAGTTACCCTAGTACAACTTGCCTGCGCTTGGTCCATACTCCTCCAAACTTGTCCTATCCATGTACCTGTCTAACTGTTTCTTAAACGATGGGATAATCCCATCCTCAACTACCTGCTCTGGCAGCTTGTTCCATACACCCAGCACCCTTTTGTGTGAAAAACTTATCCCTCTGATTCCTATTAAATCTTTTCCCCATCACCTTGAACCTATGTCCTCTGGTCCTCGATTCCCCTACTCTGGGTAAAAGACTCTGTGCATCTAACCAATCTATTCCTCTCATGATTTTATACACCTCTATAAGAACCCCTCTCATCCTCCTGCGCTCCATGGAATAGAGACCCAGCCTACTCAACCTCTCCCGAAAGCTCACACCCTCTAGTCCTGGCAACATCCTCGTAAATCTTTTCTGAACACTTTCAAGCCTGACAATATATTTCCTATAACATGGTGCCCAGAACTGAACACAATATTCTAAATGCGGTCTCACCAACGTCTTATACAACTGTAACACGACCCCCTAACTTCTATACTCAATACTCTGACTGATGAAGGCCAAAGTGCCAAAAGCCTTTTTGACCACCTTATTTACCTGCGACTCGACCTTCATGGAACCATGCACCTGTACTCCTAGACCCCTCTGCTCTACAACACTACCCAGAGGCCGACCATTCACTGTGTAGGTCCTGCCCTTGTTCTATATCCCAAAATGCGACACCTCACACTTCTCTGTATTAAATTCCATCAACCATTCCTCCGCCCACCTGCCCAATCGATCCGGATCCTGCTGCAATCGTTCACAACCACCTTCACTATCTGCAAACCCAGTCACTTTTGTATCATCAGCAAACTTGCTAATCTTGCCCTGTATGTTCACATCCAAATCATTGATGTAGATGACAAACAGTAACAGGCCCAGCACCGAACCCTGTGGCACACCACTAGTCACAGGCCTCCAGTCTGAGAAGCAACCTTCCACCATCACCCTCTGCTTCCTTCCATGGAGCCAATTTGCTATCCATTCAGCTATCTCTCCTTGGATCCCATGTGATCTAACCTTCCAGAGCAGTCGACCATGTGAAACCTTGTCGAATGCCTTGCTAAAGTCCATGTACACAACATCAACAGCTCTGCCCTCATCAACCATTTTGGTCAAATCTTCAAAAAGAATCAACCAGATTTGTGAGACACGACCGTCCACGTACAAAACCATGCTGACTGTCCCAAATCAGCCCTTGCCGATCCAAATGCCTGTATATCCGATCCCTCAGAATACTCTCCAGTAACTTACCAACTACAGATGTTAAGCTCACTGGCCTATAGTTCCCAGCATTTTCCCTGCAGCCCTTCTTGAAAAGAGGCACAACATTTGCCACCCTCCAGTCTTCCGGCACCCCCCTGTATTTAAGGATGACTCGTGAATTTCAACCAGGGCTCCTGCAATTTCCTGTCTAGTTTCCCGCAATGTCCTCGGAGCATTGAATATAGGAGTAGGGAAGTAATGTTAAAATTGTACAAGGCATTGGTGAGACCAATTCTGGAGTATGGTGTACAATTTTGGTCGCCTAATTATAGGAAGGATGTCAACAAAATAGAGAGAGTACAGAGGAGATTTACTAGAATGTTGCCTGGGTTCCAGCAGCTAAGTTACAGAGAAAGGTTGAACAAGTTAGGTCTTTATTCTTTGGAGCGCAGATATTTTTTTATATCGCTATCACTACGAATGACGCTAAACTGCATTTCGTTGTACCTATACTTGTATTTGTGCAATGACATTAAACTTGAATTGAATTGAATTGAAAGGTTAAGGGGGGACTTGATTGAGGTCTTTAAAATGATGAAAGGGATAGACAGAGTTGACGTGGATAAGCTTTTCCCATTGAGGGTAGGGAAGATTCAAACAAGCGGGCATGACATGAGAATTAAGGGATAGAGGTTTAGGGGTAACATGAAGAGGAACTTCTTTACTCAGAGAGTGGTGGCTGTGTGGAATGATCTTCCAGCAGCAGTGGTGGAGGCAGGATCGATTTTAACATTTAAAGGTAAAGTGGATAGGTATATGGACGGGAAGGGAATGGAGGGGTATGGTCTGAGTGCAGGTAGATGGGACTAGGGGAAAATAAATGGTCGGCACGGACTGGAAGGGCCGAGAAGGCCTGTTTCCGTGCTGTAATTGTTATATGGTTTGTTATATGGTATCAGATGATGCCCCGGAGATTTGTCTACCTTCATACACGACAGTGCCTTCAGTAAATACAGAGAAGAACTACTCATTTCAGACCTTGCCCATCTCCTGTAGATCCACACAGAGATGACCGCTTTGATTCCTGGAGTCCCAGCCTACTCAACCTCTCTCAGTTCTTGTCCATTGGTTTAATTGTTAATTTGTCTCTCCCACCCCCTCTTTCCACGCACTCAAACCCAAAAGGTGAGAGGGAAAAGATTTAATAGAATCTGAGGGGTAACTTTATTACACCAAGGGTGGCCGGTGTATGGAACGAGCTGCCGGAGGAGGTTGTTGAGGCAGGGACTATCGCAACGTTTGAGAGGTATTGCAACAGGCACGGGTTTAGAGGGATATGGGTCAAACGAGGGCAGCTGGGACTAGCGTAACTGGGACATGTTGGCCGGTGTGGGCAGGTTGGGTCGATGGGCCAGTTTCCACACTATGACTCGACGCAGTGGAGTTGTGGGGCCGGTGGCTGCCTCTCATGGTGATCGCCAGTGAATAATGGAACAGTCGTCTCTGGAACCGAGGTTGTTGCTAGGCGACGCTCGGCTTGGGACATAGCATCATGTTTGCAATATTGCTTTCATCCGTTTAGCTCTATGAGGGAATTTTAATCATTCACGAGAAACAAAACCTAGGCTTGAAATTCAATTACCGAGCAATGTCGTCTGCTGCCCGGGGAATGTGTGCTGCAACATGGAACTGGGAATGTGTAGTCACTTATTTCAAAGATAGACACATAAATGCTGGAGTAACTCAGCAGGACAGGCATTGTGAATCTGTGGAATTCTCTGACACAGAAGGCAGTGGAGGCCGATTCACTGGCGGTTTTCAAGAACGAGTTAGCTCTTAGGGCTAACGGAATCAAAGGATATGGGGAGAAAGCAGGAACGGGGTACTGATTTTGGAAGATGAGCCATGAAGGGCCAAATTACCTACTCCTCAACTTTTGGGAAGAAATCTTTGAAATTTTCTCAAAATTATTAAAAGCAAAACTGAACCCCCATATAGAACTGATTATTTTCGGTACAGCAGGAGCCTGTTCTGAGCTATCAATATTTCAAAGACGTTTCCTTAATTATGGCCTGATAGATGGAGTTTAGAAGGATGAGGGGGGATCTTATAGAAACATATAAAATTATAAATGGACTGGATAGAGCTAGATGCAGGAAAAACGTTCCCAATGTTGGGTGAGTCCAGAACCAGGGGCCACAGTCTTAGAATAAAGGGGAGGTCATTTAAGACTGAGGTGAGAAAAAACTTTTTTACCCAGAGAGTTGTGAATTTATGGAATTCCCTGTCACAGAGGGCAGTGGAGGCCAAGTCACTGGATGGATGTAAGAGAGAGTTAGATAGAGCTCTGGGGGCTAGTGGAGTCAAGGGATATGGGGAGATGGCAGGCACGGGTTATTGCTAGGGTACGATCAGCCATGATCACAATGAATGGCGGTGCTGGCTCGAAGGGCTGAATGGCCTCCTCTTGCACCTATTTTCTATGTTTCTATGATAATGGCGAAAAAACTTATACTTAAATTTTGGAAAAATACATCTCCCCCAACTCTTAAAATGTGGATTACAAACATGTCTGAGACGTTACATCTTGAAGATATGAGACTTGTCTTAGCAGGAAAATCAGAGCAATTTTCAAAGATATGGTCTCCTTTCATTGATTCATCGTGCTGTTCCTCTAATTTGCACTAGGCCTCACTCTGACAATGGAGGAGGCCCAGGACAGAAAGTTCAGTGTGGGAATGGGAGAGGGAGTTAAAGTGTTTAGCAAATGTATCTTTAAATGATACTAGACCAAGTGTGACCCGTTGGGTCCCTGTCACACGGGAGGCCTGGTCCCCCAATGCAACCCGTTCCCCAACGCAATATTCCACCACTCACCCGTTCCTCCATATTCCACCACTCACCCATAGCCCCCAACTGTGCAGGGGCATATCCCCAGCACTACCTCCCCCTCCTCTTGCTTCGAGGACTTTAAAAAATAATGCAATTGCCCCTCCTCCTGTGCATGTAAAAACTTGGTGGAAGGACTGAGTGTTCCTCAATTGCTACTTTGTATGCAACTTCGTTGCAAGCAGGGCCAGCAAGGATTTAGCTGTAAAATTCTTCTTCAACTTCAATTTTTAAACATAAAAATCATGAATAACTTGTGAAATATAACATCAATGTGAATGGAACTTTATAGGAACGACCGCAGGACAAAGGTGCGTAAGATGGTGGAAAGATTTTTTGCACTACCCTATCCATTTCGGTCTACAGATAGGTAGGTAGGTAGGTAGGTAGACAGACAGACAGACAGACAGACAGACAGACAGACAGACAGACAGACAGACAGACAGACAGACAGACAGACAGACAGACAGACAGACAGACAGACAGACAGACAGACAGACAGACAGACAGACAGACAGACAGACAGACAGACAGACAGACAGACAGACAGACAGACAGACAGACAGACAGACAGACAGACAGACAGACAGACAGACAGACAGACAGACAGACAGACAGACAGACAGACAGACAGACAGACAGACAGACAGACAGACAGACAGACAGACAGACAGACAGACAGACAGACAGACAGACAGACAGACAGACAGACAGACAGACAGACAGACAGACAGACAGACAGACAGACAGACAGACAGACAGACAGACAGACAGACAGACAGACAGACAGACAGACAGACAGACAGACAGACAGACAGACAGACAGACAGACAGACAGACAGACAGACAGACAGACAGACAGACAGGGTGTGGTTGATGCTGCTGTAGACATGGGCTGCAAGATGGTTTGGAAGAAGGTAATTTAGAGGAATAGAGTGACAAAGCATGGAAAGAGGCCCTTTGGCTCAACTTGCCCATACCAACCAACATAGAAACATAGGTGCAGGAGTAGGCGAATCAGACCTTCGAGCTGGCACCGTCATTCAATATGATCATTCCAGTGAATGCCCGTTCTAAGCTTGTTCCACCTACCCACGTTTGGCCCATATCTCTCATGAATACAACGTGGAACGCGGCCCTTCGGCCCATCTTGCCCACACAGACTGCCAAGTCCCATCTACACTAGGGGGTCGGTGGAGGCGCCGCGAGTCGGCTGCCCTGCCAGCAGCATGTTTGTTATTTTGACTCTTTTAGTTGTTTTAGGTGTGCCTGATGTTAGTTTGGGTGTCGCTCAGTGTGTCTTATGTGGGGGGTGGTGGAAGAGCGGAACCGCTTCCATTCACCTCCTTCGCGGCCTCACAGCATGGATTGGAGTGGCCTTTCCTGGAGTCGGGCCCGGAGCATCAGCTGCAGACGCAGCATGGACCTGCCGGGGGTCGCCAGAGAGGACTGCTCCGATCGCTGGCCTGGTGACTTGCCGGGATCGCCAAAGAGCTCCGACCGCCGGCCTGCAGCCTATAACATCCTGAAGCCGCGGTCTCCGGTAGGAAAGTGCCGATACGGGACCTCCAAGCGTGTGTGTTTAACCGTCTCGACGCCGGAGTTTTGATCATCCCGACGAGAGGGCCTGCACATCGGGCCGTCCGTAGCGGTGACTACGGAGGGTTTATGGTCCCGACCACGGATGAACAAAGGAGGAGGACTGGCTGAAGTTTGGTGTCTTCCACTACAGTGACGAATGCCGTGGTAAATGTTTGTGTTAAATCTTATATTGTATTGTGTGCTCTTTTTAAGTGTATCGCTGCTGGCAAATTCATTTCACTGCGCCTTCGGGTGCATGTGACAAATAAAATTGACTTTGACACTATGCGCACCTGCCTGCGCTTGGCCCACATCCCTCTGAACCCGTCCTCTCCATGTACCTGTCTAAATGTTTCTTAAATGTTGGGATAGTCCCAGCCTCAACTACCCTCTCTCGTTCCATACACCCAAATGTGCCCATCGGGTTCCTATAAATCTTTTTCCTCCTCACCTTAAACCTATATCCTCTGGTTCTTGATTCTCCTACTCTGGGGAAGAGACAGGTGTGTTCATTTACCTGATTGAATCCTCTAATAATTGTATACACCTCTATAAGATCACCCATTCATCCTCTTGCGCTCCAAGGAATAAAGTCCCACCTACTCAACCTCTCCGAGTAGGAGCAGTTTTTAATCTCACTGTACATGTGTATAGTGACAATAAAAGGCATTCTGATTCTGATTCTGATTCTCTCCCTTCCGCTCAGACTCTCTAGCCTCTGTGACCGTCCTATCCACCTGTGACGCCACTTTCAATGAAGTATGTACCTGCACTCCTAGATCCCTCTGCTCGACAACCCTCCCCAGAGCCCGACCGTTCACTGCGTGGGTTCAGACCATGTTTCCCAAAATGCAACAGGTTCACGTTATAGGGCTAGAAGTAGGCCATTCGACCCATCGCGTCTACTCCGCCATTCAATCATGGCTGATCTCTGCCTCCTAATCCCATTTTCCTGCCGTTTCCCAATATCCCTGACGCCAGTTCTAATAAAGATTTTGTCTATCTCTGCCTTAAAAAATATCCACTGACTTGGCCTCCGCAGCCCTCTGTGGCAATGAGTTCCACAGATTAACTACCCTCTGACTAAAGAAGTTCCTCCTCAACTTCTTTCTAAAAGAGCACTCTTTAATTTCCGTGCTGTAATTGTTATATGGTTATGTGGTTTTGTTAATTCTGAGGCAGTGACCTCTGGTTCTAGACTCTCCCACCAGCGGAAACATCCTCTCCACATCCACTCTATCCAAGCCTTTCATTATTCTGTAAGTTTCTATGAGGTCCCCCCTCAACCTTCTAAACACCTCATGGTGTTATAAAAAAGCAACTCGACCGCGGTGCCAACCTGATGCCAGTGACTATCCACATTTCTCTATAGTAGCTGCCTGACCCGCTGAGTTACTCCAACACTTTGTGTCTTTTTCCCTTGTAAACTGGCATCTGCGGTTCCTTGTCTCTACGGCCCATTAATGTCTCTCTGACCTTCTCTGCTAGGAAGTGGCGGCACTGCTTGGCAGCTGCGGCTCACCTGCAGTCCGTCTGTCTTTTATTTTATTTTTGTCCTCGTCCCTGTTTTTGGTGTTTATTTTTGGTTTGTTGGGTTGTGTATGTGTGTGTGTGTGGGGGGGGAGGGTGGAAGAAACGGGGTTTTAGTCTCTCCCTTCGGGGGGATGCGACTTTTCCTGTCGTGTCCCCCGACACCGTCTCCGTCTGTGCTGAGGCCCTGGTGACGGCCTTCCAGCTTCCAGCGGCGGCGGCACGGCCTTCAGAGCTTCAGCGGCGACCTGGCTTCCGGCGGTGACCTGGGTTTCGGGAGCTGCGGTGCTCCAATGGCGACCTGGCTCCCTCTGAGCTGCGGTACTCCAGCGGTGGCCTGGCTTTCGGGAGCTGCGGTGCTCCAGCGGTGGCCTGGCTTTCGGGAGCTGCGGTGCTCCAGCGGCGGCCTGGTTTTCGGGAGCTGCGGTGCTCCAGCGACGTTCCGGCGGCGGGCCCTGTGGCGGTGTTCCGGCGTCAGCGGTGGCGGCCTGGATCTCCTCAGCGCAGAGGGAGAATAAGGAGGGGAGAAAGACAGAGACCCTAAGACTTTTGCCTTCCACCACAGTGAGGAGGTGTTTGGTGAACTCACTGTGGTGGATGTTAATTTTGTGTTTATTGTATGGTATTGTTATTTTTATATATGTATGACTGCAGGCACGAAATTTCGTTCAGACCGAAAGGTCTGAATGACAATAAAGGCATTCAATTCAATTCAATTCAGGAAAAATGTTCCCCATATTGGTGGAGTCCAGAACCAGGGGCCACAGTTTAAGAATAAAGGGTAGGCCATGCAGGACTGAGATGATGAAAAAAGAGAGTTGTGAATCTGTGGAATTCTCTGCCACAGAAGGCAGTGGAGGCCAATTCACTGGATGTTTTCAAGAGAGAGTTCAACGGAATCAAGGGATATGGGGAGAAAGCAGGAACGGATTACTGATTGTGGATGATCAGCCATGATCATATTAACCATATAACAATTACAGCACGGAAACAGGCCTTCTCGGCCCTTCCAGTCCGTGCCGAACATTTATTTTCCCCTAGTCCCATCTACCTGCACTCAGACCATACCCCTCCATTCCCTTTTCGTCCATATACCTATCCACTTTACTTTTAAATGTTAAAATCGATCCTGCCTCCACTTCTGCTGGAAGCTCATTCCACACAGTCACCACTCTCTGAGTAAAGAAGTTCCCCCTCATGTTACCCCTAAACTTCTGTCCCTTAATTCCCATGTCATGCCCTCTTGTTTGAATCTTCCCTACCCTCAATGGGGAAAGCTTATCCAAGTCAACTCTGTCTATCCCTTTCATCATTTTAAAGACCTCAATCAAGTCCCCCCTTAACCTTCTGCGCTCCAAAGAATAAAGACCTAACTTGTTCAACCTTTCTCTGTAACATAGTTGCTGGAACCCAGGCAACATTCCAGTAAGTCTCCTCTGTACTCTCTCTATTTTGTTGACATCCTTCCTATAATTAGGCGACCAAAATTGTACACCATACTCCAGAATTGGTCTCACCAATACCTTGTACAATTTTAACATTACTTCCCTACTCCTATATTCAATGCTCTGATTTATAAAGGCCAGCACACCAAAAGCTTTCTTTACCACCCTATCTACATGCGATTCCACCTTCAGGGAACTATGCTGTCCCTTCTGTCCCTTAATTCTCATGTCATGCCCTCTTGTTTGAATCTTCCCTACCCTCAATGGGAAAAGCTTATCCACGTCAACTCTGTCTATCACATTCCTTATTTTAAAGACCTCAATCAAGTCCCCCCTTAACCTTCTGCGCTCCAAAGAATAAAGACCTAACTTGTTCAACCATATTGAATGGTGGCGCAGGGCCGAATGGCCTACTCCTGCATCTATTTTCCATGTTTCTATGTTTCTCTGACCCACCGAGAGATCATCCGTGCGTGCCTGACTGCACAAACCTCGTGACAGCATGTTCCACGTCCCAACTCTCTGGGAATGTACAGCATGTTGTCATGCTGCCAACAGCACGCATTACAACAGGAAGAAGGTTATGTTACACAGCAATATATAAAATTGTTCAGCAGCTCTTTGATCCTGCTCGATCACAGAGTCATGGAGTCACACAGAGTGTGAACAGGCCCTTCGGACCAACTTGCCCACACTGACCAACTGATGAAGCGTCTCGACCCGAAGTGTCACCCATTCCTTCTCTCCACAGTTGCTGCCTGAGTTACTCCAGCTTTTTGTGTTCACAGTATCTTCGGTACATGGTACTTTATTTCCCATAAATTTCAGTGTGCCAGAGGTTTACGGGGAGAAGGCAGGAGGATGGGGTTAGGAGGGAGAGATAGATCAGCCATGGTTGAATGGCGGAGTAGACTTGATGGGCCGAATGGCCTAATTCTGCTCCTATCACTTCTGATCTAATGAAATGTATATTATGGACCTGCAGGAATGGAGACATCCCAGCTACACTAGTCCCACCTGCCCGCTTTTGGCCCATTTCCTACCTAACCTGTCCTACCCATGTACCTGTCTAATTGTTTCTTAAATGTTGCAATAGTCCCAGCCTCAACTACCTCCTACGGCAGCTCGTTCCATACACCCACAACCCTTTGTGTGAAAAGGTTACCCCATAGATTCCTATTAAACCTTTTCCCCTTCACCTTGAACCGATCTCCTCTGGTCCTCGATTCGCCGACTCTGGGCAAGAGACTCTGTGCGTCTACCCGATCCATTCCTCTCATGATTTTATACACCGCTATAAGATCACTCATCCTCCTGCGCTCCAGGGAATCCTTCAACACAATCACCTTTAATCCTCTCTCTATAACAGTCCTGCTGGCTCCTACATCTGAGAGAGAATTTTGCAGAGGCACATGGATATGCAGGGAATGGAGGGATATGGGTCTTGTGTTGGCAGGTAAGGGTTGGTCTTGCCATCATGTTTGGCACAGACATTGTGGGGCAAGGAGCCCAATAAGATTATGTGACAGAAGTGGAATTAGGCCATTCGGCCCATCAAGTATACTCCGCCATTCAACCATGGCTGATCTATCTCTCTCTCCTAACCCCATTCTCCTGCATTCCCCCCTTAACCCCTGCCATCCTAACATTTTTTGAGAAAAAAAGTACCATATACCATACACATATTGGTCGGTTTAGTTTAGTATAGTTTAGTTTAGAGATACAGTGGCGAAACAGGCCCTTCAGCCCACCGGATCCGCGCTGACCAGCAATCCCCTCATATTAACACTATCCTACACCCATTAGGGACATTTACCAAGCCAATAAACCTACAAACCTGTACATCTTTGGAGTGTGGGAGGAAACCGAAGATCTCGGCGAAAACCCACACGGGTCACGGGGAGAACGTACAAACTCCGTACAGACAGCGTCCGTAGTCGGGATCGAACCTGGGTCTCCGGCGCTGCATTCGCTGTAAGGCAGCAACTCTACCGCTGTGCCACCGTCATTGTGGGCAAGTTGGCACGACGGGCCTGTTTCCACGCCGTGAGGCACTGTTAATATTGGTCAACGTTTGCTCAGAGGCTGCTGCTGGGTCGTTTGGAACGAGCTGCCACAGGAGGTAGGTACTATCGCGGCATTGTGTAGGAAGGAACTGCAGATGCTGGGTTTCAACCGAAGCATCTTTTAAACAAAATGACAGAAAATGCTGGAGTAACGCAGCGGGCCAGGCAGCATCTCTGGAGAGAAGGAAGAGGTGACGTTTCGGGTCAAGTGTGAAGAAGGGTTTTGACCCGAAACGTCACCTATTCCTTTTCTTTGGCGATGCTGCCTGACCCGGCTGAGTTGCTATCACAGCATTGTTGTCTTATGGTGGTGTTATGTCTGGCAAAACTAGCACATTTATTTTCGACTAACATGGAATGCTTGGGCAAAGTTCGAAGGTCATCTGTTAACCCTGGATAAGGCAACACCGAATGTGTGTGGAGGTGGGGAAACCAAAGAAACAAACCTTCACAGGGGGGAGAGAGAGGGGGAAGAGGGGAGCAAGAGAGGGGGGAGAAGGGGAGAGGGGAGAGAGAGGGAGGGAGAGAGAGGGAGAGGGAAGGCGGAGGGGGAGGGGGAAAAGGAGGGAGAGGGGGGAGAGGGAGAATGGGGGAGAGAGAGGGGATAGGGAGATTAAGGGAGGGAGGGGGAAAAGTGTTTTATTGTCATATGAGAGAGTGAGTCAGGAGAGAGGGAAATGAGATATAGAGATGGAGAACATACATAAATCAAATGTGACAAATTTGTTCAAAAAACAGTCTTTTGTAAACACTATAATAAATGGAAAAAAGTTCTGTGTGTGCATATATATATATGGAGAGGGGGAGGGAGAGAGAGTGTGTGTAAGAGAGAGAGAGAGAGAGAGAATGGGAAGGAGAAAATAAGAGAAAACAAGACAGAAGGCAAGAGAGGGCATTCAGGGAGAGACAGAGAGCTCTCAGGACCAGGGAGACGGGTCGATGCTGGGATCCCGGGCTCTACAACAGCTGCTGGCGATAGAGCACTCTCGTTGCCAGGCAGAAAGCAAACACATGTTCACAAAGATAACGGAGGCGGGGATTAGCAAAGCGGAGCCTTTGAAATAAAGGAACAAACAGCACGGGCCAAGCCTCAAAGGGTGAAGACATTTCTCCCGTTATGCAACAGCTCCAGAGGTGCAAAAACAAGGAGTTATTTCCAAAGTGCAATCTCTGCTGTTTACTGGGCTGCCAACATTGGGTGAGAGTTGGGAATGAGAAATTGTGGGAGACCAAGCCCGAGAGAGCGTAGCGTCCCACCCCCTCCCATTGGTACGGAGCTTTTGCATTTTTTCAGCTTGAAATTGTGCAATCTGGCGCATACTGTAGCTAGTCTTTTAACTTACACTTGAATGCAATATTTATGCTTTAAATTGGATTAGCTGTGAATAAGGTTAGAGTAAATTACATTCCTAAATACATTCCACAGTAGAGCCCAGGCTCTGATCAACAGGTGCAGCACATGGATGATCGTAGTAAATTCATGTATGGAAATCAGATTATAATCAAACACTTGGCCCATGTTGACCAACCTGGGTCTCACTGCACGTCTGGTACTACTCCTGACCCTGACTCCAGTTGCATACCATCTCTCATTCCTGACCCCGAGTCCAGCCCTACACCTGGCCACCTCTTCTACCCTGATCATAGCTGCTTACCTGCTTAGGTTCCCAGTGCTGAACACACCCCTGGTCCCAGCTTTGACTGCACACCTAGTACTATTCCAGACCTTGGCTCTGGATGCACACTTGGCCTTGCTCTGAGCCCCTCTGCACTGACAATATATCTGGCCCACACATAAAGCCCCATATCTGACCCCCTGGACCTAACCTATTAGGTTCAAGTCCACAGAAGCTTATCTAATGCGGTAATCTTTTATGGGGCACTTCACGGACCAAATTTTGTTTAACAAAATTAGCCACATCCATTGGCTTCCTTGTTATCTAACATGCTAGTTACTTAGTCAAAAAAGTCATCAATTGGTTGAACACAATTTCTCATCCATAACATTATACTCACTCAGCTGTGTAAGTATTATTTACCATTTCTTTCATTTCCCTAACAAACTGTCCCAAAGTCATTTTCACCCCCAATATTTTCAGTATTTTGCTGTCTTCCTCTCAGCTGGGACTTTTCCGAAATGCAAAGTCCAATAACTATATATTTAAGCAATATTATTCTATTAAATGTGATCTTGAGAGTGCATAATATTTTCAGTGGTATTCATAAAACAACAATGATAAAAATATCTTTTTTTTGATTGCACCTACCAACATGCATACATTATTACATTACAGTTAATATGTACAAAGGGCAAATGTTTGTTCCAATGCTCTCCATTCCCAATTAATTTTAAATTGAAGTGATTGAAATCCAAGTAACGTTTAAATGGCATCAGAAAAATGAAACCTCCGGAATGGATGATATTCCATTCCAGCGGAGTGGTTGGTTGGGGTCAGTATCAGCACCATTACTATATTAAACTTTGAATCTTCAGATGTCCTCGTTCAAGCTAAAACTAAAGGCAAATAATAACCTCCTCACACATTCCCCAGCAAGTATCTCTTTAAAATATGCCCCTTCTTTGAACAAGCTCTTACACATTGCATCTGAATCAGTTTCCATCTGATTACACTCCTTGAGGATGTTCATCTACGTGTTCAATTAATAAAACAACAAGATTTGGGGACATTTCTATTCAACCTGTCAAAGGAATTTGGGGGTGGGGATGGGGGGTTAGAAATAGTCAGTGAGGTAAACAAACATAATAATTGAGTGGCAAATGACAATAGTGCTACCTTCCCAATATTTAACTGAAAGTAATATTGGGTTATCGGGGCTGTATGTTGTGACAGACAGCCTGACATCTTGCATGTCATTTTAATATTACACTTATCCCATCCCCCTGGATATTCTGGATTAATAAATGAAGGTTTTGTCAACTAATCACAAATCAGGCTAATTACAAATGAATAACATCAGCCAACCCTGAAACATGAAGCGCTGAGCATTGGGATCCAGACATCACAGACAACTGGCCTCAGTTCCCCGCTCACATCTGGCAGTGTTCGCCGTCTGAACCAGGAGCCACGGAAGGTTTTTGAAAGTGGGGGGGCTGAGCGATCACTGATCACTCGCCTCGGGTCGAGACCCTTCTAAAGGTTTCGGGTGGAGACCCTTAGAGGGGTCATGACCAAAAATGTCACCCATTCCTTCTCTCCAGAGACGCTGCCTGATCCATGCCGGTCACCAGGGCGAATTTGGCACAGAGACTAACGGCAGCGGCGCAACGCTTCCGACGTCTCCGACGGCCCGGGAATCTTGCACTGCTCCATGGCCGGAGCTGCAGCGGGCGATTCGCCAGCCCGGCAAACACTCTCCTGCCCCCGACGCTGCTTCCGCTTCCATCCCTCCCTCAGCCCCAGCTCTCCAACACCTGTGGCCCATGCAGTTAATATGAGTTTTGAAATTCTCGTTGATCACAGAATTTCTCACAACAGCGTGTGAGAAATTTGTGATTAGCGTGAGAGCGTGAGAATTTGCCGAAATGCGTGAGTCTCACGCTCAAAGCATGAGAGTTGGCAGCCCTGTGTTTAGGTAGAACACAATATGCTGGAGCAACTCAACGGGTCCGGCAGCATCTCAAGAGGACATGGACAGGCGATGTTTTGAGTTGGGACTCTTGTTCGGTTTGTTTAATGTCAAATTAGGGCCAAGTCTGTAGGGGTGGAATAGGTGGTATGAGCTATAAAGAGAGTAGTGTAGTGCAGAGACGTGCGGTCGGGGAGGCAGAGGGAAGCAGAGCCTCACCTGTCATACTCCCAATGAAAATAGCTGTTAAAGACAAATAATAATAAAATAAAATAAATATAAAGATTTTTCCACTGATCTGAATTATAAATGTCATATCTATATGAATCTAATCATTTTGTATAGTCAAAATCGGCAAATTTGCGCAGCTCCGCTGCAAATACAGGGAGAGACAAGAGGTGAGGCAGCGACGAGCTGAGCCTCCCCTCTGATTGCGCAACCCCTCAGAAACTGCATGGAGCGCAGGCAATAAGCGTGCGCCTGTTACTATCTTTATGTATGTCACGAATGTAATGTGGAAACCCCTTCATTACATGTCCTCACCTTCCATAGTCCAGGTAACATATTTCACATATAAATATATTAAATTTGTGCTCGCTGGTCTCATCATAAAACTGCAATGAAAAAGCACCAGGAGAGGCAGCGATCACGTCTGCCTCACTGAGGGGGCCCCCTTGTGAGGCAGGTGTGATCGCTGCCTCCCCTGGTGCTTTTCCATTGCAGTTTTATGATGCTCAGCCCACGTAATTGACGCTACCTCCCTCTCCCTCCCCGTTAGCTAGCTTCAGCACTGGATTCCACCGCTGGTCATTGGGAAGGTAGACTTTGTCAGTACATTAGAAAGTTATTACGATTTTTTAAAAATAGATCTATACTTATCACATTAATAAAGTAATCAATTTTTGTACTTCTGTACATTTTTGTTTTTGTTCTTGTAAGGCAATAGTCTCCAAAATATGGCCTGCGGGACACATCAACCCATCGCGAGATTTTTCAAGCTCAGATTCGAGTCGTGGAGCACGGCGGCCCGGGGCTGCTCTCAGTGTTGTTACCGATTAGATCCCTCGAATTGTCAAAGCCGAGACATCACTGGGCCGCCGTGAAGAAGGGCGCAATGGTGCGGTGGGGGTTCGGCTGCAGGTTATAACGTGCCATCGTTCCTCTCTCCCTCTCTCCTTTCTCTCTCTCCCTTCTCTCTCTCTCCTCTCTCGGTCTCTCTCTCCCTTCTCCCCTCTCTCCATTCTCTCTCGCTCTCTCTGCTCCCTCTCCATTCTCTCTCTCTCTCCCTTCTCTCTCTCTCTCTCCTCTCTCTCCTCTCTTTCTCTCCCTCCTCTCTCTCCCTCTCCCTTCTCCCTCTCACTCCCTTCTCTCTCTCTCCTCTCCCTTCTCTCTCTCTCTCCGTTCTCTCTCTCCCTTCTCTCTCCCTCCTCTTCTCCCTCCCTCCCTCCCAGCCACGGCTCCACCCCTCTCTCCCCTCGGGGAGATGCGGTGATCAATACAGGGATGGCCGGGCCACTGATACTAGCCAATGCCTCCCCAGCCATTGACCTCACCGCACGTCACTGGTGTAGTGTAGTTTAGTTTAGTTTAGTTTAGAGATAAACAGCGTGGAAACAGCTCCGTCCCACCGAGTCCGCGCCGACCAGCGACCACCCCTACACTAGTTCTATCCTACACACTAGCGACAATTTACACAAGTCAATTAACCTACATGCCTGCACGTCTTTTGAGTGTGGGAGGAAACCGGAGCACCATGCGGTCACGGGGAGAGCGTACAAACTCCGCACAGACAGCACCCAAGGTCAGGATGGAACATGGGTCTCTGGCGCAGTAAAGGGCCTGTCCTACCAGCATCCGACTCCATGCGATGAGCGCGACCAAACTAGAAGCGGGGGCCGCACGGAGGTCGGGTGATCCCCTGTACAGGGCCGTTCCCACCAGCATGCGCCTGCATGCAGCAAGCGCGACCGAACCGGCAGCGTTGGGCCGCGCGGAGGTCGGGTGAGTGGCGCAACGCGGCGCAAAGTGAGGCGAACTTGGAGCGAAGTCTTAAAGGTAAGTTCGCCAGGACAGAGAGGGGCACACAGAGAGGGGCACAGAGGCACACACAGAGAGGGCCACGGAGCCCACACAGAGAGGCATGACGTCGAGGCGGTGCGTAATGCGTCGAGGCGACTGCGAGCCGACAAGCCGTTGCCGCGCGGAATTTTTGAACATGGCCTGTTTTTCGGAGCCCCGCGCGATGTCGGGACAAACTCCGCACAATTCCGCACGGCTCCGGCGATTGAAGTGGGACCGGCCCCGCGACGCCGGACGGCTCAAGCGACCACGTTAGGTCGCGCTCATCGCATGGAGTTGCATGCTGGTGGGACAGGCCCTTTAGGCAGCAACTCTACCGCTGCGCCACCGTGCCACCCCAAGCTTGGACAAACGTGGACACAAAGTTCTGGAGTAACTCAGCGGGTCAGGCAGCGTCTCCGGATGAGTGACGTTTCAAGTCAGGACCCTTCCTCAGAGTGATTGTGGGGGGGGGGGGGGGGGGGGGGAGATGGGGGGAATAGAAAACTGGGAGATGGGGGACAAAGGTGGATTGTTGTCTCTGGAGTGCTGGAAGTTGACTGGAGGTTTGACGGAAGTGTATAAGATCGCGAGAGGCATAGATAAGGTAGTCAGTGCAGAGAATCGAGGGATATGGATCATGTACAGGCAGCTAAGATCAGTTTAACTTGGCATGTTTGGCACAAATAAAGAGAGTCAGAAGTTTGGTAGAAAAGTCAAAGACTAAGAGGACATAGCTTTAATATGAGAGGGGGAGAGTTTACAGGTGATGTGTGGGGCAGGTTTTTTTCCTCTGTGGGTGGTGAGTGCCTGGAGCGTGTTGCCAGGGGTGGTGGTGGAGGCAGATAAGGTCTTAGAGTCATAGATTGATACAGTGTGGAAACAGGCCCTCTGCCCAACTTGCCCATACCAGCCAACAAGTCCCAGTTACACTAATCCCACCTTCCAGCATTTGGTTCATATCCTTCCAAACCTGTCCTATCCATGTACCTGTCTAACTGCTTAACCAGATAGCCATATAACAATTACAGCACGGAAACAGGCCATCTCGGCCCTTCAAGTCCGTGCCGAACAACTTTCTTCCCTTAGTCCCACCTGCCTGCACTCATACCATAACCCTCCATACCCTTCTCATCCATATGCCTATCCAATTTATTTTTAAATGATACCAACGAACCTGCCTCCACCACTTCCACTGGAAGCTCATTCCACACCGCTACCACTCTCTGAGTAAAGAAGTTCCCCCTCATGTTACCCCTAAACCTCTGTCCCTTAATTCTAAAGTCATGTCCTCTTATTAAATGTTGCGACATTCCCAGCCTCAACTACCTCCTCTGGCAGCTTGTTCCATGCACCTGCACCCGTTGTCGATTGAACTAATCCCTCTGAGTTACTCCAGCACTTTGCGTCTATCTTCTGTACAAAAGCAACCTCTGCAGTTGCTTTCTACACAAGAACAGGCACTTCGGCCCACACACGGGCAGAGCTATAATAAGGTGAGAGGGGGAAAGTTTAATGGAGATTTAACACAGAGGGTGGTGGGGGCCTGGAACACACTGCCAGGGGTGGTTGTGGAGGCAGGTACAATATTGGTGTTTAAGAGGCCTTTAGATAGGCACATGGGAGTGCAGGGAATAGAGGGATATGGATCATGTACAGGCAGATGAGATCAGTTTAACTTCCCCATGGTAGAAAAGTCAAAGACTTAAGAGGGCATAGCTTTAAGACGAGAGGGGGAGTGTTTAAAGGTGATGTGTGGGGCAGGTTTTTTTCCTCTGTGGGTGGTGAGTGCCTGGAGGGTGTTGCCAGGGGTGGTGGTGGAGGCAGATAAGGTCATAGAGTCATAGAAATGATACAGTGTGGAAACAGGCCCAACTTTCCCACACCAGCCAACAAGTCCCAGTTACACTAGACCCACCTGCCAGCATTTGGGTCATATCTTTCCAAACCTGTCCTATCCAAGTACCTGTCTAACTGCTTCTTAAATGTTGCGACATTCCCAGCCTCAACGACCTCCTCTGGCAGCTTGTTCCATACACCCTCCACTCTTTCAGTGAAAAGGTTACCCATCAGATTCCTATTAAATGTTTCCCCCTTCACCTTGAACCTATGTCCTCTGGTCCTCGATTCCCCTACTCTGGGCAAGAGACTCTGTGCATCTACCTGACCTTTTCCAGTCATGATTTTATACACCTGTATAAGATCACCCCTCATCCTCCTGCTCTCCAAGGAATAGAGTCCCAGCCTGCTCAACCTCTGCCTATAACTCAGATCCTCCCACCCAGGCAACATCCTCGTAAATCTTCCCTGTATATTTCCCAGCTTGACAACATCTTTCCTATGATATGGTGCCCAGAACTGAACATAATACTCAGAACAAAACATAACATAATAAATGTGGCCTCAAATAGAGTAGGGGAATCGAGAACCAGAGGACATAGGTTTAAGGTGAGGGGGGAAAGATTTAATTAAAAAGAGAGAGCTAGATAGGGCTCTTAAAGATAGCGGAGTCAAGGAATATGGGGAGAAGGCAGGAACGGGGTACTGATTGTGGATGATTACCCATGATCACAGTGAATGGCGGTGCTGGCTCGACTGGCCTACTCTTGCACCTACTGTCTATTGTCTTTTGTCATGTCCCAGCTGTACCAGTCCCACCTGCCTGCGTTTGGCCCGTATCCCTCTATCCATATACCTGTCTAAACCTGTCCTATCCATGTACCTGTCTAAGTGTTTCTTAAACATTGCGTTAGTCCCAGACACAACTACCTCCTCCGGCAGCTTGTTCGATACGCCCACCACCCTTTGCGTAAAATAGTTGCCCCTCAGGTTCCTATTAAATCTTCCACCCCGACCTTAAACCTATGTCCTCTGGTTCCCGATTCCCATACTCTGGGCAAGAGACTCTGTGCATCTACCCGATCTATTCCTCTCACGAATTTGTACACCTCTATAAGATCACCCCTCATCCTCCTGCGCTCCAGGCAGTCTAAACACAGGTTGAGCAGGTGCCCAGTATTTATAACGTTAACTTGCCGTCCAAGTACACCGACCTTACATGAACTCTGCGTTCAGCTTGGCCCCGATTTAAATGTCAGTTTTGAGTCACTTGCATTTTCCATGGTTCATTGCGAGCGGCTGATTTTCTTTCCCCACCCACCACCTCCACATGTTCAAGTCACACACGGACAGATGTGCAAGTAGGGGCTTAGAGCAACAAGTCATCTCAACACAGAATGCTGGAGTAACTCAGTGAAACAGACAGCATCTATGGAGATGTTCATAGAAGCATAAAAAATTCGTAAGGGATTGGACAAGTTGGATGCAGGAAAAATGTTCCCCATGTTGGGCGAGTCCAGAACCAGGGCTCACAGTTTAAGAATAATGAGTCGGACATTTAGGACTGAGATGAGGAAAAACTTTTTCACCCAGAGAGTTGTGAATCTGTGGAATTCTCTGCCACAGAAGGCAGTGGAGGCCAATTCACTGGATGTTTTCAAGAGAGAGTTAGATAAAGCTCCCAGGGCTAACGGAATGAAGGTATATGGGGAGAATGCAGGAACGGGGTACTGATTTTGGATTATTAGCCAAGATCATATTGAATGGCGGTGCTGGCTTGAAGGGCCGAATGGCCTACTCGTGCACATATTTTCTATGTTGCTGTACAGTTGTACAGCCATACAGCATGGAAACAGGCCCTTTGGCCAAACCCATCCACGCCAATCAAGGTGCCCCATCTAAGCGCATCCCATTTATCTGTGTTTGGCCAATACCACATTGGGGGTGAAGGGCATGTTTTTGTGTTGCACTGTTTCTAAGTTAAAAACTTTCCTATCCAAGTAGCTGTCCAAGTGTCTTTTAAATGATCTTATAGTATCTGCCTCTACTTCCTCCCTGGGCAGACTGAAGAAGGGGCTCGACCCAAAAACGTCATTTAGTTCAGTTTAGTTTATTGTCACGTGTACCGAGGTACAGTGAAAAGCTTTTGTTGCGTGCTAACCAGTCAGCAGAAAGACAGTACATGATTACAATCGAGCCGTGTACAGAGTGCAGATACGTGATAAGGGAATCACGTTTAGTGCAAGGTAAAGCCGGCAAAGTCTGATCAAGGATAGTCCGAGGGGCCGAAAGGCCTCCTCTTACACCTATTTTCTATGTTTCTATGTTTCTGTGTTTCCATGTTCCAGGAAATATGTTTAGCCTGTCAACGGAATTGTAAACAGATTCCGGGCCGGATGCATAAAGCTGATTAAGGATTCCTTAACACCAGCAGAGTGTGCAGGGAAGCCACATTTAGAATATGTTCATGGGAAGCTGGGAGTCACCACCGTTTATTGCCCGCTATGCCTTCATGGAAAGAAATAATGTTGATGGCAAGATTATTTTCCCAGTGTTTTTGCTGTGCATGAATGGATAGCAGCCAAACCCTGACAACACCCACACAACTCTCCCATCAGAAAGTCGACTTTGGAAGGTTCACATTGGAAGATAGTCCCTCTGTAAAGAGCCTTCTGACATCATAGATTTAGTTTACAGGCAGCATCGCTGGAGAGATGGAATGGGTGACGTTCCGGGTCAAGACCCTTCTTCGGACTTTGGCCAAGGGTGTCAGATAAGGCGAAAAGAGGAGAAATGCAAGACATATATCTATATGTCTCCCCCGGAAGTGGCGGCGCTGCCTAGCAGCTGCGGCTCGTCTGTAGTCCGTCTGTTTTTTCTTTTCTTTTTTGTTTTCTCGTGTCTGTTTTAATTAAAATTTTGGTTTATTAGGCTGTGTATGTGTGTGTGTGGGGGGGGGGGGGGTGGGTGGGAGAAACAGGGTTTTAGTCTCTCCCTTCGGGGGGGGGGGTGCGACATTTCTTGTCGCGTCCCCCGTCACCGTCTCTGTCTGTGCTGAGGCCTAATGGCGGAGCTGGCTGCCTCGGAGCTGTGGCGGCGTTTCAGCGTTCCAGCGGCGACCCGGCTTCAGAGCCGTGGCGTTCCAGCGTCGGCCCGGCTTCAGAGCTGCGGTGCTCCAGCGTTCCAGCAGTGGACCCTGCTTTAGAGCAGTGGCGATAGCGGTGGCGGCAGCCCGGCTTCGGAGGCTCGGCCGCGGGCCTAGTGGACGATAACATCGGAGGCCTGGATCGCCTCAGCGCAGAGGGAGAACAAGGAGGGATGAAGACAATGACTTTAACACTGTTGCCTTCCACCACAGTAAGGAGGTGCCTGGTGAACCTACTGCGGTGGATGTTAAATATGTGTTTATTGTGTGTTTTGCTTTTTATTATATGTTATGACTGCAAGGCAACAAAATTTCGTTCAGACCAAAAGGTCTGAATGACAATAAAGGATACTTTGACTTTTGACTTTTGACTCTTGACTCTTATATATGTGCGGTAGCTTGCACCCCAGCAGTCTGAAGATTGACTCTGGAGCATTTGATCAGGTCCTACATAGGAGATTAGTGGGCAAAATTACGGAACATGGTATTGGGGGTAGAGTGCTGACATGGATAGAGAAGTGGTTGGCAGACAGGAAACAAAGAGTAGGGATTAACGGGTCCCTTTCAGAATGGCAGGCAGTGACTAGTGGGGTACCGCAAGGCTCGGTGCTGGGACCGCAGCTATTTACAATATACATCAATGATTTGGATGAAGGGATTCAAAGTAACATTAGCAAATTTGCAGATGACACAAAGCTGGGTGGTAGTGTGAACTGTGAGGAGGATGCTATGAGAATGCAGGGTGACTTGGACAGGTTGGGGGAGTGGGCAGATGCATGGCAGATGAAGTTTAATGCAGATAAATGTGAGGTTATCCACTTTTGTAGCAAAAACAGGAAGGCAGATTACTATCTAAATGGTGTCAAGTTGGGAAAAGGGGAAGTACAACGGGATCTGGGTGTCCTTGTACATCAGTCTATGAAAGTAAGCAGTTCGTACCGACTGATAGTAAGTCTGAAGAAGGGTCTCGACCCGAAACGTCACCTATCTCCTTCGCTCCTTAGATGCTGCTGCACCCGCTGAGTTTCTCCACCTTTTTGTGTAACCCTATGAAAGTAAGCATGCAGGTACAGCAGGCAGTGAAGAAAGCGAATGGCATGTTGGCCTTTATAACAAGAGGAATCGAATATAGGAGCAAAGAGGTCCTTCTGCAGTTGTACAGAGCACTAGTGAGACCACACCTGGAGTATTGTGCGCAGTTTTGGTCCCCTAATTTGAGGAAGGACATTCTTGCTATTGAGGGAGTGCAGCGTAGGTTTACAAGGTTAATTCCCGGGTTGGCGGGACTGTCATATGCTGAGAGAATGGAGCAGCTGGGCTTGTACACTCTGGAGTTTAGAAGGATGAGCGGGGATCTCATTGAAACATATAAGATTGTTAAGATGCAGGAAACAAGTTCCCGATGTTGGGGGAGTCCAGAACCAGGGGCCACAGTCTAAGAATAAGAAGTAAGCCATTTAGAACGGAGACGAGGAAACACTGTTTCTCACAGAGAGTTGTGAGTCTGTGGAATTCTCTGCATCAGAGGGCGATGGAGGCAGATTCTCTGGACGCTTCCAAGAGAGAGAGCATGATAGGGCTCTTAAAAATAGCTGACTCAGGGGATATGGGGAGAAGGCAGGAACGGGGATGATCAGCCATAATCACATTGAATGGCGGTGCTGGCTTGAAGGGCCGAATGGCCTACTCCTGCACCTATTGTCTATTGTCATCTCTAACTTCAGATAGCCCTTGCTTTCGCTCTCCATCCCCTCCCCCTTCCCAGTTCTCCCACCAGTCTTTCTGGCTCCGACTACATTCTTTCTCTGTCCCGTCCCCTCCCCTGACAACAGTCTGAAGAAGGGTCTCGACCCGTTCCTTCTCTCCAGAGACGCTGCCTGTCCCGCTGAGTTACTCCAGCTTTTTGTGTCTATTTTCAGTTTAAACCAGCACCTGCAGTTCCTTCCTACATACATTTAGTTTAGATAGGTTATTGTCACGTTTACCGAGGTATAGTGAAAAGCATGTTTGTTGTGCTAACCAGTCAGCGGAAAGACATTACGTAATTACAATCGAGCCGTCCACAGTGTACGGATACAGGATAAAGGGAATACGGTTTAGTGCAAGAAAAAGTCCAATACAACCCGATTAAAGGTAGTCGAAACCTCCAATGATAGGGGGCGCCGGAGGAGGGAGATGGCTGCCCTGCTGGCAGTCTGTTTGTTTTTTCATACCTTTTGTTATTTTTAGCGTTTGTTTAAAGTTTGTTTTAATGTTCTTCGGTTTGTTTTATGTGGGGGGGGGGGGATCGGGGGAAACTTTTTTTTCCAAGTTCCTACCTTCCCGGAGATGTGATCAATTTTCGGGTTCACATTCCCGGGGCTCTGCGGCCTACCATCGATGGAGCTGGAAGCCTCCTCGGACTGTCGTGAGCCCCACGGCGGGGCGCGGGCTTACCATCGGAGCGGATCCCTTGCCTGGGATCGCTCCCACAGCGGACTTTACCATCAAGAGATCGCAGTCGGGAGATGCTGAGTCGGGAGCTCCAACGTCACGGAAGGTTCGACCAGCCCCGACGCGAGGTTCGATCGTCCAGCGCGGGGGAGCTGGCACTCCCCCCCCCCCCCCCCCCCCCCCGATGCGGGAGCAGATCGCATCGATACGGAGGGCACATGGGTATGGGAATCAGGATCGAGGTCGAGGCTCACGACCGAAGAAATAAAGGAAGAGACTTGAACTTTATTTCGCCTTCCATCACCGTGAAGAATGTGGAGGAGTCACAGTGGTGGATGTTTATGTTAAAATGTGTTTTCTGAGTCTGTTGCGTTTTTTAATTGTATGACTGGCCTGGCCAGTGAATTTCACTACACCAATTGGTGTATGTGACAATAAATGAACTTATAATAGGTCAGAGCCACTCTCTATATGGTGATGGGAAGATTCCGTTTAGTTTATTTTTTTCAGCTTAGAGGTATAGCGCAGAAACAAGTCCTTCGACCCAGAGTCCGCGCCGACCAGCGATCCCCGCACACTAACACTATCCTACACACAATAGGGACAATTTACAATTTTACTGAAGCCAATTAACCTACAAATCTGTACATCTTTGGAGTGTGGGAGGAAACCCGAGCACCAGGAGAAAACCCACGCAGGTCACGGGGAGAACGTACAAACTCCGTCCAGACCGCACCCGTGGTCAGGATCGAACCTGGATCTCTGGCGCTGTAAGGCAGCAACTCTACCGCTGTGCCACCACTGTGCCGGTGTGGATGGTTCAGTTACCTGATAACAGCTGGGAAGAAACTGTCTCTGAATCTGGAGGTGTGCGTTTTCACACTTCTGTACCTCTTGCCTGATGGGAGAGGGGAGAAGAGGGAGTGGCCGGGGTGAGACTGGTCCTTGATGATGCTGCTGGCCTTGCCGAGGCAGCGTGAGGTGTAGATGGAGTCGATGGAGGTGAGATCGACATTGAAAATCATAGGTCGTACAGCACAGAAACTCCACTGGCCTTGCTTCGGCCCACAATGTCCACGCTGACCTTTCTGCCCGTGGAACATAGAACAGTACTGCACAGGAACAGGCCTTTCCGACCATAATGAATATGAGGCTAAATATGATGTCAAGCTCAGGAACATTTTTCCTGCATCTAGCCTGTCCAATCCCTTAAACATATAAAATCATTAAGGGTACACAAAAGGCTGAAGAAACTCAGCGGGCGCAGCAGCATCTAAGGAGCGAAGGAGATAGGCAACGTTTCGGGTCGACCCGAAACGTCGCCTATCTCCTTCACTCCTTTGATGCTGCTGCACCCGCTGAGTTTCTCCAGCCTTTTGTGTACCCTCGATTCTCCAGCATCTGCAGTTCCTTCTTTAACACTAAAATCATTAAGGGATTGGAAGGGCTGGATGCAGGAGAAAGATTGGGGGAGTCCAGAGCCAGGGGTCACAGTTTAAGATTAAGGGGGAGGCCATTTAGGACTGAGATGAGGAAAAAGCTTTTTCGCCCAGAGAGTTGTGAATCTGTGGAATTCTCTGCCACAGAAAGCAGTGGAGGCCAATTCACTGGATGTTTTCAAGAGAGTTAGATGTAGCTCTTAGGGCTAATGCAATCAGGGGGTATGGGGAGAAAGCAGGAACGGGGTACTGATTCTGGATGATCAGCCGTGATCATATTGAATGGCGGTGCTGGCTCGAATGGCCGAATCCTGCACCTAATGTGTTTCTGTTTCTAAGTTCAAACAAATCTCCTCGGCCTAATCCATATCCATCTGTACAATTGGTATTTCTCCATATTTGGACTATATTCTTTGATTCCCTGTCTGTTTAAGTGCTTGTCTAAATGCCTTATTAATGAGATAATTGTGTCTGAATCCCCCATGTCCTGTGGCAGCACTTTCCAGATGCCAACCAATCTCTGTATAAAATACTTTTGATACAGGGAGAGAGGGGAACATTTTAAACTGAGAGACAACCTATTCCACACAGTGGGTCGTAGGCACATAGAACGAGCTGGCAGAAGAGGTAGTTGAGGCAGGTAGTTAGGGATGCCAACTGTCCCGTATTAGCCGGGACATCCCATATCTCGGGCTAAATTGGTTTGTCCCGTATTTGACTGCTAATACTCAGGTCGAGGGGACTGTCGGGTCGGAGCGCCGCGTCCAGCACCGCCTCACCCGTCCCGACGTAGTGCAGCCCATGGAGTGCAGCAGCAGCAGCGCCTCGCCCGTGGCCCCGTCGGTCGGCAGCCCGGCCAGCTGTTCTCACGGCCGATCTTCGGTTCATGAGTTGGACGGGGCGTCGGACTTTGCGCGCGACATCGCACGGCCCGGGCCAAAACTCCTAAGCTGGCCAATGATTTGCCATCAGGAATTTGACCTTTTGTCCCTTATTTGGGAATGGGAAAGTTGGCAACCCTACAGGTACTATAACATAGAAACATAGAAAATAGGTGCAGGAGGAGGCCATTCGGCCCTTCGAGCCAGCACCGTCATTCATTGTGATCATAGCTGATCGTCCGCTATCAATAACCCGTGCCTGCCTTCTCCCCATCTCCCTTTTTCCTCATCTCCGTTCTAAATGGCCTACCCCTTATTCTTAAACTGTGTGGCCCCTGGTTCTGGAATCCCCCAACATCGGGAACATGTTTCCTGGCTCTAGCGTGTCCAAACCCTTAATAATCTTATATGTTTCAATAATTCAGCGGGACAGGCCACATCTCTGGTCAGGTGGAATAGGTGATGTTTCGGATCGAGATCCTTCTTTAGTTCGTCTTTATAATTCCTATCTCTCACCTCAAACCCATGCCCTGTTTTATATCTTACCATGGGAAAATCTTTTGATTACCGACTGCAGCTATATCTCTCACCACCTTATAAACGCCAAGGTCATGGAGCCACCCGGCATGGAAACAGGGCCTTTGGCCAAATTCGTCCGAGCCAACTAAGTTGGTATCGAGGGTTACACAAAAAGCTGGAGAAACTCAGCTGGTGCAGCAGCATCTAAGGAGCGAAGGAGATAGGCGACGTTTCGGGTCGAGACCCTTCTTCAGACTGGTCAGGGATCAGGGAAACGAGAGATATAGACCGTGATGTGGAGAAATAAAGAACAATGAATGAAAGATATGCAAAAAAGTATCGATGATAAAGGAAACAGGCCATTGTAAGCTGTTTGTAGTGTGAAAATGAGAAGCTAGTGTGACTTGGGTGGGGGAGAGATAGAGAGAGAAGGAATGCCAGGGCCCGAGGGCTGAGGGAGAGGTGGGAAGGGGAGGAGGCAGCCAGGGTTAACAGAATTGAGAAAATTCAATGTGTAAGCCCAGAGGATGCAGACTCCCCAGGCGGAATATGAGGTGCTCTTCCTCCAACTTGCGGTGTTGCTCATTCTGGCCGTGGAGGAGGCCCAGGACCGAGAGGTCGGATACGGAATGGGAGGGGGAGTTGAAGTGCTGAGCCACCGGGAGGTCGGGTTGGTTATTGCGGACCGAGCGGAGGTGTTCGGCGAAACGATCGCCCAGCCTCCGCTTGGTCTCACCGATGTAGATCAGCTGGCATCTGGAGCAACGGATGCAGTAGGTATCGAGTTGTTAGACACAAGTTCAGTGTAGTTTATTGTCACGTGTACCGAGGTACAGTGAAAAGCTTTTGTTGCGTGCTATTCAGTCAGCGGAAAGATAATACATGATTACAATCGAGACATCCACAGTGCATGGATACAGGATAAAGGGAATAACATTTAGTGCAAGGTAAAATCCGATCGAAGTGTGGGAAGGAGCTGGTTTACACCATAGACACAAAATACTGGAGCAACTTAGTGGGACAGGTGGCATCTCTGGAGAGAAGGAATGTGCGACATTTCGAGGCAAGACCCTTCTTCAGACTCAAAGACTATCAAAGATAGTGGGAGGTTCTCCATTGAGGTAGCCGGTAGCTCAGGACGGCTCTCTAGTCACTGGTAAGATGGTTCAGTCACCAGATAACAGCTGGCAACAGCTTGATTAAAAAAATAAGGAACTGCAGATGCAGTTGAGTTGAGTTTATTGTCACGTGTACTGAGGTACAGTGAAAAGCTTAAACAAGTCAGCGGAAAGGTAACTCACGATTACAGTCGAGTCAATTGCAGTGTATAGATACATGATAAGGGAATAATGTTTAGTGCAAGGTAAAGCCAGCAAAGTCCGATCAAGGATACGTCCGATCCAAGAAGCTGGAATCTTGCATAGAGCACAACGTGCTCCAGTAACACAGCTTTCATGGAGGGCATGGATAGGCGATGCTTCGGGTCGGAACCTTTCTTCAGAGGTATCAATATCAGTTTGTTATTGTCAGGAATTTACAAGAATTATTCCAGGAATGAGTAGGTTAACCAATGAACGTAGACAAAAATGCTGGAGAAACTCAGCGGGTGAGGCACCATCTATGGAGAAAAGGAGTAGGCAACGTTTTGGGTCGAGACCCTTCTTCAGACTGATGACGGGGGGGGGGGGGGGGGAGAGCGGATGTTTTCACTAGTGGGAGAGTCTAGGACTAGAGGTCCTGGGGCAAGGCTGCTTTATCAAAGGGAGCTGAGGGAATGCTCTGTGTTCTGTTTCACAGAGACATGGCTCACCCCCAGCTCCCCAGACTCAGCGGTCCAGCCTGAAGGGTTCTCCATCCACCGCATGGACCGTACACTGGTATCGGGGAAAGGGAGAGGAGGGGCCGTCTGCCTCATGGTCAACTCTGTGTGGTGCTCAGACGTGGCAGTCCTGTCCAACTCCTGCTCTCCGCACCTGGAACATCTGGCGGTGAAGTGCCGTCCCTTCTACCTCCCAAGGGAATTCACCTCCATCATCCTGAACGCGGTCTACATCCCACCCCAGGCAGACGTCCGTCTGGCACTGGAGGAGCTGCACTCCGTGGTCAACAAACACCAGACGCCTTACCCCGAGGCATTTACCACCATGGCTGGGGACTTCAATAAGGCAAACCTCAAGAAATCGCTCCCCAACTTCCACCAACATGTCTCCTGCTGCACCAGAGGACCAAACACCCTCGACCACTGCTACACCACCATCAAGAATGCCTACCACTCTATCCCTCGCCCTCACTTCGGTAAATCAAACCATACCACGGTGTTGCTTCTTCCTGCCTACAGGCAGCAATTAAAGAGCGCACCCCCAGAGGTGAGGACAGTAGAGAGCTGGTCGGGTGGGGGGGGGGGGGGGGGGGGGGGGCAGAGGAACAACTCCAGGACTGTTTGGAGTCTGCAGACTGGGCAATGTTCAAGGACTCGGCAACGGACTTGAATGAATATGCCACAGTCGTTACAGACTTCATAAAGAAATGTGTGGAGGACTGCATCCCTACAAAAACCTTTCGGAGTGTTTCCCAATCAGAAACCTTGGATGAACTGTGAGATCCGCACTCTTCTGAAGACCAGACACCGGGCATTCATATCTGATGATACAGTGGGAAGTTCAGATACGACCTTGGTAAGGCCATCAAAAAGGCCAAAAGGGACTTCTGCTCCAAACTGGAGGATGCGACAGATGTTCGACAGCTGTGGCGGGGACTGAATGCAATCACCTCCTACAAGGTGAAATCAGGAGGCAGCTCGAATGTCGGCGAAATATCACTCCCTGACAAGCTCAATGTGTTTTATGCACGCTTTGATAGGGAGAACACTAATGTGCTTTCTCGAGCCCCCATTCGCTGTGATGGTATTTCAGTCTCAGTCACAGTGGCCGACGTCAGTAAATCCTTCAGAGGGGTGAACCCTCGTAAAGTGCCTGGACCTGATGGTATACCCGGTCATGTTCTAAAAACCTCCATCATCAAGTTCGCTGACGACACCACTGTTGTGGGACGTATCACTGATGGGGATGAGCCAGAGTATAGAAGAGAGATCAAGCAACTGTCCATATGGTGCCAGCACAACAACCTGGCCCTCAACACCAGCAAAACCAAGAAACTGATTGTGGACTCTGGAAGGAGTAGGATGGGGACCCACAATCCCATTTATATCAACGGGTCGATGGTTGAAAGGGTCAAGAGCTTCAAATTCCTGGGCGTACACATCTCTGAAGATCTTTCCTGGTCCGAGAGCACTGATGCAATTATAAAGAAAGCTCACCAGCGCCTCTACTTCCTGAGAAGATTACGGAGAGTCGGTCTGTCAAGGAGGACTCTCTCTAACTTATACAGGTGCACAGTAGAGAGCTTGCTGACTGGTTGCATCGTGGCTTGGTTCGGCAACTTGAGCGCCCTGGAGAGGAAAAGACTACAAAAAGCAGTAAACACTGCCCAGTCCATCATCGGCTCTGACCTTCCTTCCATCGAGGGGATCTATCACAGTCGCTGCCTCAAAAAGGCTGGCAGCATCATCAAGGACCCACACCACCCTGGCCACACACTCATCTCCCCGCTACCTACAGGTAGAAGGTACAGGAGCCTGAAGACTGCAACGACCAGGTTCAGGAATAGCTACTTCCCCACAGCCATCAGGCTATTAAACCTGGCTCGGACAAGACTCTGAACCTTAATAGCCCATTATCTGTTATTTGCACTTTATCAGTTTATTTATTCATGTGTGTATATATTTATATAATGGTATATGGACACACTGATCTGTTTTGTAGTCAATGCCTTCTATGTTCTGCTGTGCTGAAGCAAAGCTAGAATTTCATTGTCCTATCAGGGACACATGACAATAAACTCACTTGAATCTTGAGGTCATAGCCTTAGAATCAAAGGACCTTTGTGTAGGCAGGAGATGAAGAGAAATTTCTTTAGTCAGATGGTGGTGTATCTGTGGAATTCTTTGCCACATAAGGCTGTGGAGGCCCCGTCAGTGGATATATTTACGGCAGAGAGAGATAGATTTTTGATTAGTGCGGGTGTCAGGGGTTATGGGGAGAAGGCAGGAGAATGGGGTTAGGAGGGAGAGATAGATCAGCCACGATTGAATGGTGGAGTGGACTTGATGGGCCGAATGGCTTGATGACGTTATGAGGTGTACACAGATGGCAGTGAAAAGCGATATTTTGTTTGTTATCCAAGCAGATCATACTATACATCATCATCTCATTCAGCATCTCATATTTCGCTTATGCAGCTTACAACCCAGGGTTATAAGTATTGATTTCTCTAACTTCAAGTAACCCCAGCATTCCCTCTCTCTCCATGCCTCCCCCATCCAGCTTTTGTTCCCACCGTACTACAGTTAGCAATGACCAGTTTCCATTATCACCGTGACTTTTCTGCATGTTTTTCATTCATTTGTTCTATATCTCTCTACATCAGATCTATTTCTCTCCTTTCCCTCAGTCTGAAGATGGGTCTCGACCCGTAACGTCACCCATTCCTTCTCTCTGGAGAAGCCGCCTGTCCCACAGAGTTACTCCAGCATTTTGTGTTTAAACCGGCACCTGCAGTTCCTTCCTACGCCACACGTGAGCACGGCCCAGTTGCTGCCCCACAGCGCTCTCAGCGCCAGAGTCCCGGGTCCGAGCCTGACCACGGGTGCTGTCCGTGTGGAGTTTGCACGTTCTTCCCCGTGACCTCCGTGGGTTTCCTCCGGGATCTCCGGTTTCCCCCCACACTCCAAGGACGTGCAGGTTTGCAGGTTAGAAACATAGAAACATAGAAATTAGCTGCAGGAGTAGGCCATTCGGCCCTTCGAGCCTGCACCGCCATTCAATATGATCATGGCTGATCATCCAACTCAGTATCCCGTACCTGCCTTCTCTCCATACCCTCTGATCCCCTTTAGCCACAAGGGCCACATCTAACTCCCTCTTAAATATAGCCAATGAACTGGCCTCAACTACCCTCTGTGGCAGAGAGTTCCAGAGACCCACCACTCTCTGTGTGAAAAAAGTCCTTCTCATCTCGGTCCTAAAGGACTTCCCCCTTATCCTTAAGCTGTGACCCCTTGTCCTGGACCTCCCCAACATCGGGAACAATCTTCCTGCATCTAGCCTGTCCAATCCCTTGCAGGAGGTTAATCGCCTTGGTATAAAAGTGAATTGTTCCCCAGAGTGTGTAGGATAGTGTTTAGTGTGCAGGTGTCATCGGTCTGCTTCCGCGCTATATCTCTAAACCAATAAACTAAACAGGTTGTGCAAGAAGAGAAAAGAAACAAGGTGAAACTGACCGTTACAGCTAGAGTAACTGCAGATCAAAAGGGACAAGGGAGTGTCCAAAGGAACTGCAGCTGCCGGTTTAGGATGATGCCTGGATTAGGGGGTGTTAGCTATGGGGAGACGTTGGTCAGACTTGGATTGTTTTCTCTTGGATGTTGCAGGAGACCTGATAGAGGTATATAATACTATGAGCGGACTAGCTAGGGTAAGCAGATTGAATCTTCCCACAGGATGATAGGATCAAATACTAGAAGTCGTAGCTTTAAGGTGCAAGGGGCAGGCATTGTAACGGCATTTTAAAGACACCTAGACAGGTAAATGGTTCGGAAAAGCTGAGAAGAATATGAGCCAAGTGCGGATAAACGGGACTAGCTCAGTTGGGGCATCTCGGTCGGCATGGACAAGTTGGGCCGAGCGGCCAGCTTCTGTTCGTATGCCTCTATGTCTACCCAATGCTGAACCAGTCTGACAGACGTTATCTCATAGCCACAGAGTGATACAGTGTGGAAACAGGCCCTTCGGCCCAACTTGCCCACACGGACCAACATGTCCCAGCTACACTAGTCCCACCTGGTAGGGCAGCACGGTGGCGCAGCGGTAGAGTTGCTGCCTTGCAGGGCGTGCAGTACCGGAGACCCGTGTTCGATACCGACTCTGGGTGCTGTCTGTACGGAGTGTGTACGTTCTCCCCGTGACCTATGTGGCTTTTCTCCGAGATCTTCGGTTTCCTCCCACACTCCGAAGGAGTACAGGTTTCTAGGTTAATTGGCTTGGCATAAATGCAAAATGTCCCCAGTGTGTGTAGGATAGTGTTAATGTGTGGGGATCACTGGTCGGTGCGGACGCAGCAGGCCGAAGGGCCTGTTTCCACGCTGTACCTCTAAAATTGGCCCATATTACTCTAAACCTGTCCTATTCATGTATCTGTCTAATGGTTTCTTAAGCATTGTGCTCAGCAGTAACAAAGACTGGTTAGAGTCCAGAGAACAAGCTTCGATTAAGTACCCACATCAACAACAATCATTACTTCATGGAGGAAAAAGTCCCAAATCAATTAACATCGTAATCGGAATGAAAATTGATATGGGTCGTTACTGAGTGATTCCAACAAAACTCCTCTGAGCTGCTTCATAGCTGACATATGCTGGTTCAGGGAAGAACTTTGGACTTGGTGTGTAAGAAGGATCTGCAGATGCTGATGTACACCGAAGATAGACGCAAAATGCTTGCGTAACTCAGCGGGACAGGCAGCAAGCATCTCTGGAGAAAAAGAATGGGTGACGTTTTGGGTCGGGGCCCGAAATGGTAATGGCGGGAAGTGGTGTTGGATAGACTGATGAGACTGAAGGCTGATAAATCCCCAGGGCCTGATGGTCTGCATCCCAGCGTACTTAAGGAAATGGCTCTAGAAATTGTGGATGCATTGGTGATAATTGTCCAATGTTCTATAGACTCAGGATCAGTTCCTGTGGATTGGAGGGTAGCTAACGTTATCCCACTTTTTAAGAAAGGTGGGAGAGAGAAAACAGGGAATTACAGACTTGGGTGGCGTTTGTGGTCGGGGCCCTTCTTCAGACCCAACCCTCAAACCAAAAAGTCACCCATTCCTTCTTTCCAGAGATGCTGCCTGTCCCGCTGGGTTACTCCTGCGTTTTGGGTCTAACTTTGTATTAGGGATCTGGAGAGGGATCTGGAACCTTTTCACGAGAAGGGTGGTGGGCGTATGGGGGCCAACAATGGGTGGCAAGTGATGGCAAAGGCACAATGGTGCTTGAAGTTAGTTGCGAAGTATACCTCACTTTAAACCAATGTCCTCTGGTTTAGTTCAGTTTAGTTTAGAGACACAGCACGGAAACAGGCCCTTCGGCCCACCGGGACCGCGCCGACCAGCGATCCCCGCACACTAACACTACCCTACACCCACTAGGGACAATTTATTTTTAACATTTACAGTTAGATTTGGCTCTAATCTAATTCAGCAAGGTCTGCGGAGCCTCCTAGTTAGTGTGATCTGACCTTGTAACATGTTTACCAGGCTGTCAATGAGGAAGAATTATTTAGTTAAGACTTCTGAGAGATTGAATCTTTAATCTGTAACCTCCACGGGCCTAACAACCTTTCGAGCATTTTCCAGCTTCGCCATCACTTGCTGCTTTTTGTTGGTCTCTATATCTCCAGATCCCAAAGTTTAGTCTAGTTTACAGACACAGCACGGAAACAGGCCCTTCGGCCCACAGAGTCCGAACCAACCAGCCTTCCCCGCACACTAACACTATCCAACACACACTAGGGACAATTTTTACATTTTCACCAAGCCAATTAACCTACAAACCTGCACGTCTTTGGAGTGTGGGAGGAAACCGAAGATCTCGGAGAAAAGCCACGCTGGTCAAGGGGAGAACGTGCAAACTCCGTACAGACAGCGAACCGGGTCAGAATCAAACCGGGTCCCTGGCGCTGCAAGGCAAAGCAACTCTACCGCTGCACCACCAGACTACTTTGGGTAGTTCTTCCCAAACCCAGTACATGTTAGCTAAGAGGGACTTTATTTCTTGGAGCGCAGGAGGATGAGGGGTGGTCTTATTCGAGCTGTACAAAATCATGAGAGGAATTGATCAGGTGGATGCATTCTTGCCTAGAGTAGGGGGAATCGAGGACCAGAGGACATAGGTTTAAGGTGAAGGGGGAAAGATTTAATAGAACCTGAGGGGTAACCTTTTCACGAGAAGGGTGGTGGGCGTATGGAACGAGCTTCCAGAGGAGGTAGTTGACAGGTGCATGGACATGGCAAGTTCAGAGGGAAATGGGCCAAGCCCAGGCAGGTGGGACTAGTGTAGATGGGACATGTTGGCCGGTGTGGGCAAGTTGGGCCGAAGGGCCTGTTTCCATGCTGTATGAATCTATGTCTCTATGCTCAGAGGCCTTTTGTTGGAATCACTGCTTTAACGACCCATATCAATGTTCAGTCCGATTATGCTGTTAAGTGCTTTTGGGACTATTTCCTCCATTAAGTAATGATTGTTATTGATGTGGGTACTTAATCGAAGCTTGTTCTCTAGACTCTAACCAGTCTTTATTACTGCTGACCACAATGTTTCCAGACATAATTACTCAGAGGGATATCAAAGGCTCTTAAAGTAGCCGAACTCAGTGATTTGGTATAGTTTATTGTCATGGCCTATAGACAGTGTACGCTGATGGAACTGAAGAAGGTCAACGCTTCACTGCAAACAGCTCTCAGGAAAAAAGTGGGACCTTCTCTCTGTTTATCAACTGGTAAAAGTTAGGAGCAACAGGTTTGAGCCACAAACAGGGCGGCACGGTGGAGCAGCAGTAGAGTTGCAGCCTTACAGAGCTTGCGGCGCTGGAGACCCGGGTTCGATCCCGACTACGGGTGCTGTCTGTACGGAGTTTGCACGTTCTCCCCATGACCGCGTGGGTTTTCTCCGAGATCTTCAGTTTCCCCCCACACTCCAAAGACGTACAGGTTTGGAGATTAATTGGCTTGGGATTTTGTATGGACAATAGGTGCAGGAGTAGGCCATTCAGCCCTTCGAGACAGCACCGCCATTCAATGTGATCATGGCTGATCATCCCCAATCAGTACCCCCCCGTTCCTGCCTTCTCCCCATATCCCCTGACTCCGCTATCTTTAAGAGCCCTATCTAGCTCTCTCTTGAAAGTATCCAGAGAACCAGCCTCCGAGGCAGAGAATTCCTCAGACTCACAACTCTCTGCGTGAAATGCTTGGCATAAGTGTCAATTGTCTCTAGTGTGTGTAGGCTTGTGCTAATCTGCGGGGATCGCTGGTCGGCGTGGGCTTGGTGGGCCGAAGGGCCTGTTTCCGCGCTGTATCTCTAAACTAAACAAAAACAGCAAATCTCAAGGCAAGGAAGAGGCCATTCATGCCATCCTGCCCGTGCTGGTGGAGTCTAATCCTCCTGTCCAGCCTTAGAAATCCGAGGAAGTTTAGCATGTCCCAAACAACTCTCACCAGCTTCAGGAAGCGATGCAGTACACATACTTCAGTTTGGCTCGTCTTCACCGAATTAGAGATGGTTCAAAACTTCAAGTTCCTCGGAGTCAATGTCACCAACGACTTTTCCTGGACCAACATATTGAAACATAGAAACATAGAAATTAGGTGCAGGAGTAGGCCATTCGGCCCTTCGAACCTGCACCGCCATTCAATATGATCATGGCTGATCATCCAACTCAGTATCCCGTACCTGCCTTCTCTCCATACCCTCTGATCCCCTTTAGCCACAAGGGCCACATCTAACTCCCTCTTAAATATAGCCAATGAACTGGCCTCAACTACCCTCTGTGGAAGAGACTTCCAGAGACCCACCACTCTCTGTGTGAAGCAGTGACCAAGAAAGCAGACCAACGTCTCTGCTTCCTTAGGAAGTTCGGCATGTCCCCTGCAACTCTCACCCAACTTCCACAGAGGCCCCGTACAAAGCATTTTATCGGGATGCATCGCAGCACCGTTTGGGAACTTCTTCATCAAAGACCCACAACAAATTGCAGAGAGTTGTGGACGGGCCCAGACCATCGCACAAACCAACCTCCCTTCCATCGACTCCATTGCACCTCACGCTGCCTCGGCAAGACCAGCAGTATAACCAAGGACCAGTCTCGCCCTGGTCACTCCCTCTTCTCCCCTCTCCTATTGGGCAAAAGTGTGAAAACGCACACCTCCAGATTCAGGGACAGTTTCTTCCCAGCTGTTATCAGGCGACAGAACTGTACTACCACAACCAGAGAGCGGCCCTGAACTACTATCTACCTCGTTGAAAACCTGAAAAGCTTATTTTCTACCAACAGCAAGACTCAATTGGGAGTTGTTTCGTTTCTTGACACGTGCTCAGTTTACCGCGTGCTAACCAGTCAGCAGGAAGGCAATACATGATTACAAACAAGCCACCTGCAGTGCACAGATAGATGATAAGCGAATAACGTTTAGTGCAAGGTAAAGCCAGCAAAGTCCGATCGAGGATAGTCCGAGGGTCACCAATGAGGTAGATAGTAGTTCAGCACTGCTCTCTAGTTGTTGGTAGGATGGTTCAGTTGCCCGATAACAGCTGGGAAGAAACTGTCCCTGAATATGGAAGGTAGACAAAAATGCTGGAGAAACTCAGCGGGGGATGCAGCGAAGGAAATAGGCAATGTTTCGGTTCGAAACCCTTCTTCAGACACTGAATCTGGAGGTGTGCGTTTTCACACCGCCATACCTCCTCCAGCAAGTTAAGGAAGCAACTCTACCGTTGCTCCACCATGCCACCCAATAACCGATTACTTCACCTGATACCCACAGAGGCAAGCCCAAAATCCATCACAGGATGTTGCCAGGTCTCGAGGGCTTGAGCTCTAGGGGTAGGTTAGACAGGCTGAGACTCTATTCCTTGGAGCGCTGGAGGATGATGGGTGATCTTATAGAGGTGTACAATATAATGAGGGAAAGAGATGGGGTTGATGCACATACATTTTTACCCAGATTAGGGGAATCACGAACCAGAGGACATAGGTTTAAGGTGAGGGGGGAAAGATTTAATAGGAACCTGAGGGGCAACTTTTAACACAGTGTCTGATGGGAAAATGACAAGATCTGCTGGAGGAGGTAGTTGAGGCATTTCAAATATATTTGGACAGGTACCTGGATGGGACAGGTTCAGAAGGATATGGGCCAAACACGGGCAGGTGGGACTGGTGTAGATGTGGCATCTTGGTCAGCATGGGTAAGTTGGGCTGAAAGGCTTTGCGCATTGACCTGCTTATGATTCAAATCCCTTTCACCTTTTGATCTGTGGCATTTAATGAGCAACCAAGTTATCCAATTCATTTGCTCAGAAAATGTCCCACATTCAGAAAATATTGAAAGCTACGGGCCAAACGCAGGCAGGTGGGACTCGTGTAGCTGGGACATGTTGGTTGTGTGTGGACAAGTTGGGTCAGTATGACCATGTATCTATGACTCAAGCAAGTTATGATGTAGTTATTATGTATATGACTCAAGCAACAATTAAGTTATGGTGACCTCCTCCATTGCCAAAGAGATGCCACCTGCAAACTGGAGGAATAGCTCATGACCACCAGGGGGCGCCGGGGAGATGGCAGCCCTGCCGGCAGTCTGTTCGTTTTTTCTTTCCTTTTGTTATTTTTTAGTTTGTTAAAAGTTTGTTTTAATGTTCTTCGGTTTGTTTTATGTGGGGGGAGGGGGGAGGGGATCGGAGGAAACTTTTTTTTCAAGTTCTTACCTACCCGGAGATGTGATCAATTTTCGGATCACATTCTCTGGGCTCTGCGGCCTACCATCGCTGGAGCTGGAAGCCTCCTCGGACTGTCGTGAGCCCCACCGCGGGGCGCGGATCCCTTTCCTGGGACCGTGACCACCGTGGAATCACCATCAAGGGTTTGCAGTCTCGGGAGAGGCAAGTCGGGAGCTTCAAGGTCACAGAAGGTTCAACCAACCCCAACGCGAGGTTCGATCGCCCCGCGCGGGGGAGCTGACATTCCCCCCGATGCAGGAGCTGATCGCCTCGACACGGAGGGCCCGAACGCCGGCGGCTACGGGAGGAAAGACCATCCCATCAATGGAGGGCTCGAGGCCCCCGACCAAGGAAGAACAAAAGACTTGAACTTAATTTTGCCTTCCATCACAGTGAGGAATGTGGAGGAGTCACTGTGGGGGATGTTCATGTTAAAATGTGTTTCTGAGTCATTTTGTTGCTTTTAATTGTACGACTGACCCGGCCAATGAAATTCCTCGTACGTTGCAAAACACACTTGGCGAATAAAGTGTGTCTCTGATTCTGATTCTGATATCCCACTTGGGTAGTTTACCACAACAGTATGAACACTGAATACTCCAATTTTAAATCACACCATTCCCTCCCCCTCACCCTTTTCCTGCACTTACCCCCACTCCTGTGTGCATCCATTTCTCCACTATCCCATCCCTCTATCCCACCACCCCCCCCCCCCCCCCCCACCAACAGTATATCATTCTCTTTAGCACATTTCACTCCACTTATCTCTTTATCTGACACCATTTTGTCTCTTTTTCATAGTCATAGACATAGAAACATAGAAATTAGGTGCAGGAGTAGGCCATTCGGCCCTTCGAGCCTGCACCGCCATTCAATATGATCATGGCTGATCATCCAACTCAGTATCCCGTACCTGCCTTCTCTCCATACCCTCTGATCCCTTTAGCCACAAGGGCCACATCTAACTCCCTCTTAAATATAGCCAATGAACTGGCCTCAACTACCCTCTGTGGCAGAGAGTGCCAGAGACCCACCATTCTCTGTGTGAAAAAATTCCTTCTCATCTCGGTCCTAAAGGGTTTCCCCCTTATCCTTAAGCTGTGACCCCTTGTCCTGGACCTCCCCAACATCGGGAACAATCTTCCTGCATCTAGCCTGTCCAACCCCTTAAGAACCCCTGCATCTAGCCTGTCCAACCCCTCATAGAGTGGCACACTGTGGAAACAACTCGCCCACACTGGCCAACATGTCCCAGCTACACTAGTCCCACCTGCCTGCATTGGGCCATATCCCTCCAAACCTGTCCAGC